>OX463757.1:30644203-31160836 GCA_949824845.1 Rhingia rostrata
AATTTTGTGAGCAGCTTATCTCTCGAAATGGCCTTGTGAGTTGACCGCCAAGATCATGCGAATTAACGCCTCTGGATTATTTCTTGTGGGGTTATGTAAATTTGTCAGTAGACAAGCCGAACACGATTGAAGCCTTACAGGATAACATAACACGCGTAATTCGTGTAATACAGGCCGAAATGCTGGGAAAAGTGACGCAAATTTTGACCTTCCGAATGGACCATTTAAAACGGAGCTACATTCGTCTATAAAACGTGAATGGCAAAGGCCTATTTATCGATTACACTAAAATTTTAAATATTTGATGCAAATTTGAGTGTTTTATTCGATTTTTAAGGGAACTACGCTTAAAAAATCACCCGTGACGAGAACCTATCTGACGTTATAGAGGGTTTTTCAATAAGAGCGCTACAAAAGTTTTTTTTTAATAAAACAAAAACGGTTTTAGATATCAATGAAATTATTTATTCCTGTGAAAGTACGTTTGATGCCATTATGTATGAAACTCAATTTGTTTTGCTTGGCCACCACGGGCACGCTTGCAGAAGTCCAGACGCTGAACCCAATTTTCGACGGTTTTCAAACATAAATCGGCCGACACGTTCGATATTCGTACGAAGTTCATCAATCGTTATTGAATCGTTGGCATAGACCATAGGCTTGACGTAGCCCCACAGGAAAAAGTCTAACGGCGTCAAATTGCATGACCGAGGCGGCCAATCGACTGGACCATTTCGTGAGATAACACGTTCTCCAAACTTGGTTTGCAATAAATTGATTGTGGCATTTGCTGTGTGGCTTGTGGCGCCGTCCTGTTGGAACCACATGTCCTCCAAGTCCATATCATCCAATTGGGGCCAACAATATTCGGTTATCATTGAACGGTAGCGATTCCCATTCACAGTAACGTGCCGGTCTTGATCATCACGGAAGAAGTACGGCCCAATGACGCCGCCGGCACATAAACCACACCAAACCGTAATTTTTTCGGGATGCAATGATGACTCATGGAGTACGTGTGGGTTGCTGCCTGACCAATACCGCATATTTTGTTTATTGACGAAACCATTCAGCCAGAAATGAGCCTCGTAGCTGAAGATGATTTTTCGATGAAAAACCGAATCATTTTCATGTTGTTGCTCAGCCCTATTCACCAACATACGACGCTCCTGGTGATCAAGCGGCTTCAGTTCTTGCGTCAATTTAATCTTTTAAAAATGTAGGCCAAGATCTTTTCGCAAAATTCGCCACAACGACGTCACAGAGATGCCCAACGCTTGAGAACGACGTGTGAGAGACACATTTGGGCTTTCTTCAACTGAAGTCTCAGCGGCAGCAATATTCTCGACACTACGGGCACTACTTTGTCTCACTGGCACGGGAACATTTTGTACTGTGCCTGTGGATTCAATTTTTTCCACTAGACGCTATCTCTGATCTGCTAGGACGATTATGACGATCATAAATTGGACGTAGCGCTCTCAACGTTGAGGCCACTGACTCCGAATTTCGGTTGTAAATTTTAATAATTTGGACTCCTTGTTGGATCGTATTTCTTTCTATCATGAAATGGCAAACCTTACTGAAGACAAATGTCAAAAGAGCGGCAAGAAATATGGCGTCGTTTGTTGTCCCTGTCGCTCAACTTTTGTAGCGTCCCTGTTGAAAAACCCGATATATGATCGCCTGAAACCGTTTACCAACAAACTGATCAGACCTTATCAGTTTGGTCTTAGACTTGAAAAGTCTACAACCAATTAAATTTTCACACTTCGGCAGATCCTGGAAAACACCCAAGAAGTCCAAATCGATACTCACCACCTATTCATCGATTTCAAAACCTCATACGACAGCATTTCTACAGACGAATTATACAGAGCCATGTCTAATCTTGGTATACCAGCAAACTCGTCCGTCCGTGTAGAATGACGATGGAGAATTCTCGCTGCTCCATGAGTGTTGGAAACAACCTCACCGACACATTCGATATCAAAAATGGATTTAGGGAATGCAATGCGCTTTCATGTGAGTTCTTTAATTTGATTCTTTAGGGTAATGAGCAAGCCGACACCAGAGGCACAATCTTTCATAATTCGGTGCAACTTTAAGCATACGCCTTGGATTTTCACATCAATGGTCTTAAGTGCCGCTACAGTCCGGAATGAACCAGGGCCGCAACCAACATGCCTCTCCAATTAGCTCCCTCCCTAGCTAACTGCCACCAGTTACGTACTTCAAGTTGGTTGCCTACTACGTCAAACGTCTGACTGGGAATCGCATAAATCGACAGTCGAAGTTTTGGTGTGCATTCGCTCTTCTTGTTCTAGCGATATTAAATGTCTAAGGCTGCACATACAGTAGTGCGAGAAAGCGAAGCGAGAAGCGTTTGAGTGCGAGAAAACTGCTCGCATGTATTCTTTTGCACTCGCGCACAGTGTAGCGATTTTGTATGCGACAAATGCGAGCTTCTCGAAAACCTCACGCATGCTTCTCACACACAAACTATTCTGTCTACGTTTTCATGCGATTTGTGCGAGAAGTGTTTGTTTTGACGTTTAAAGAAAAAAAAAATCAAACAGGCAATTTCAGTGCCTGTGTTGTGGGGTGCAATTTTTAAATAATTTTGTCGCGCCTAATTATCGCATACCAAATAGCTTGTCACATCGCATGTCACATCGCTTGTCACATCGCTTTTCGTATCGCATCGCTTTCTCGCCCTACTGTACGCGCAGCCTATGCGAAGTTCTTTTACTAGATCCATGTCGATGGTCAAGTTTTTGACTGAAACGAACGTGATGAATTTTTGGGTCAAGTATTTCTTCAAAGCTTGCTGACGTATCCTCTCTAGCTTCATCAATAAAAGTAAAATTTGCGTCATCTGGAACGTTTTCAAGAATTGGTCGGACTGGGGATCAAGACTCAGCAGAGGTATTCTTATCCATTCGGGCTACATAATCAAGCCATTTCATGCTAGTTCTACTTCCAGGTCCTTGTATGCTGTACGCCTTGTGGAGATTTTATTTGAATCCTCGTCAAGTGAGCCCATTTACAGCCTGAATTGCACGCAATTCCAAAAATTGAGTTATATTGCCGCACCCTGTACCAGCCTGAAGGGCATACTAAGTTTCAAGTCTTTTATAAGGTACGTATGCTACGGATGAAGAACACAAACACACACATTTGCTATTTTCGACATAATATTTTTGGACTACCATCGATTCGATTAACATCCTTGTACAGCATAACAATGGCCGCTTAACTGGGCGTTCCGAAAATCCATATTTAATCCTTTTAACAACACCGTTTGCAGATGGCTTTTGTTAGGCGTCACTTGCAGTTTTCAATTTGTGTTGACCTTCAACTTGTTGGGCCTTAGTATGGATTGCTTTTTTAACCTTTAGATTCCATAATCGGTTGGAAATATACTAACACTCTGCAAACCCAAAACAAGGGAAGTTCCCCATTATTTTTACCCATAGTTGTCCAAACCTTAATCGATGTTCCTCATCTATTAAGAGCACACACTCCATTGTCTTGATGGCATACCCCGATGGTATCCTTGCATACATTTACATCATTGGCGTCAAACATTCGTTGCAGAAGCTCGAAATAGGTGCCCACCCTACTATCGATACTTGTGGATGGAATTTGTGTGCTTCTACCGGTTGGATATGCTTTTCACCCGAAAAGCCGGCCATCCTTTTGTGCATGCGTGTACTATTTGCAATTCATGTTTGATGCACTGCATCATCACCACCACCACCACCACAACCACCACCAATACCAACCCATCAGCTATATAAGAAAGTTCATTGACACATCCGCTTGCGGCATCCTTACAGATAAACTAGTTCATTGCATGAGTATGAGTGCGGATGAGCGCAGATAACTGTGCATGTACACGCCATCATGCGAATGCAAGTGAGAGCTGCAAATAGAACGCGAGAGAGTGAGTTCTTGAGTTCGCCGAACCTTTTCTGGGTTAAAAATAGATTTTTTGCAGCCACGATGACGTCGTCGCAGAGCGCATCATAAAGTTCTAAAATGCACCTCGCCCATTCCATACGTTTGAAGCCGTAGAGCCTTCTAGAGGATGCTGTGTGCAAAACGGGAGCAAGGACAATTGCTGCTTGCATTCCACTGTATTCGTTGTCACACTCGACTTATTTTTACCGTTTTATTTTTTTTTGTTTCTAATTATTTATAGAGCTGGGGGGGACTGGTATAGGCATGAGGTGTATAAAAGGACGTTATAGATGAGTGTAAACAGAGGATGAGGTGGAGTTCAATGTAGGCCACCACCAAGGGCTGTGTTGTCAAATGCAGTTTTGTTCACACGGCAGTCAGCAAGTGTCAATATTCTGCTCGAAGTGACATTGGAAAGGATTATTCAGTCAAATGGAATATCGGAAGGATTTTTGTGGAAAGATGGAAGCACAGCAATTAAATTGAATAAATTGAATGGAAATTCTCATCAGCTAAATGCCAAATGGTGTCCTAGCGATAGTTGGAAAAGTTTATTTTTTTCCGACGTCATTGTGATTGTGAGGGATCTACAATGATAGACGAAATCCTTGCCATCAGATTCCGAAAATGTCACGTAAGCGAAAAAGTGACGTAGAGTTGAACCAAATTTCGACTTTTAGTGGACTACAAAACGTGGAAAATATTAGGGATCTGCACATGGAGTATTTGAAGATTAGACATAGTGGAAATGAATGACGTTTGAACATTAAAAAAAAGTCTTAGGACGATGACAGGGACCTTTGTCATATAAAAAGGGCTGCTTTTTAGAGTTATGACTCTTAAATATAAATTAAGACTCAAAGAGTTCACTTTATAATGGTTGGGGATTGTAGGAAGACCTACTTACTTACTTAAGTGTCACTACAGTCCGGAATGAGCTTGGGCCTCAACCAACGTGCCTCTCCTTCAGTTGCGAGGTCCAAGTTGGTTGAGGTCAGTTTCTACTCTTACGCGCCACTTAAGGCGAGGTCTACAACTACTGCGTTTGACGTCTGGCTGTAATTCGAAGACTCTGCGAGCCGGAGTCTCCATTCGTTCTACATGTCCTAGCCATCTTACACATCCAGTGCGGAGTTTTTTGAACAGGGGCATGTCGCTGTACAGCTCGTATAGTTCTTGGCTGAATCTTCGTCTCCATAGCCCGTCAATCCAAACGGGAACGAAGATTTTTCGAAGAATTTTCCTCTGGAATTGACGAAGGATTTCTTTATCCGCTTTTGAGACGGTCCATGCTTCAGTGCCGTAGAGCAGGACTGGAATGTCAGGGTCTTATGTAGGATGTCCTTTGTAGTTTGAGTAAGGGCTTTACTTCTGAGTTGCCTTCTTAGCACCAAGAAACAGCGGTTGGCAAGAGTAATTCTTCGGTTAATTTATGACGAGATGTTGTTGTCAGAGTTAATAGCGAAGCCGAGGTAGACAATGTCTTGTACGTACTCGAAGTTATATCCGTCGATGGTGACGTTCTGTCCAATTCGTCGATGTTCTGTGTCCTTTCGTGTTGACTGCATTTACTTAGTCTTGCCCTCGCTTACTGCTAAACCCATTTTTGCCGCTTCCTCCTCTCTATACTAGCAAACGTGGCTATGACATCACGTTGGGTCCTACCAATGATGTCAATTTCGTCGGCGTATGCTAGTAGTTGCACCGATTTTTGAAAAATTGTGCCCCTGGTGTTGGCTCGTAAGTTTCGCACAATCCTGTCAAGAATCAAATTGAAGAAGTCCCATGACAGCGCATCTCCTTGCCTAAATCCTTTTTTGGTATCGAATGTGTCAGTGAGGTCGTTTCCGACCCGGATGGAGCAAGAATTTTCCATCATCATCCTATACGAACGGACCAGTTTGGGTGGTGTACCAAAACCAGACATGGCTCTCCATAGTTCGTCTCTATAAATGCTGTCGTTTGCGGCTTCGAAATCGATGAATAGGTGGTGGGTATCGATTTGGACTTCTTAGGTTTTTTCCAGGATCTGCCGAAGTGTGAATATTTGATCGGTTGTGAACTTTCCTGGCCTAAAACCACACTGATAAGAGCCGATCAGGTTGTTGGTAAACGATTTCGGGCGTTCACATATTACGTCGGATAATTTCTTGTAGGCGATGTTGTGAAGACTTATGCCTCTGTAGTTGGCGCAGTTCAGAGGGTCATGTTTTTTGTGGATCGCGCAAACGATGCTGAGGTTCCAGTGTTCAGACAAAATTTCATCCGACCTGATTTGGCTTATAAGTTGGTGGATGTTACTTGCCAAATCACCTTCGCCGCCTTTATAATGCTAAGCGGGAAGGCCGCCATTTCCGGCAGCCTTATTAAGCTTGAGTTTAACATTGCTATCCTCACCTCACTCAGGGCGGGTTGTTGGCAGTTTTCGCAGTCGTTGCCAATATTGAATCTTTGGTTCGGCCTGACAGCGGAATGTTGTTCGTCATCGCCGTTTAACAGTCTGCAGAAGCGGTTCTTTCGTATCCCCAGCATCGACTGTGTCTCAACTACGATATTTCTCCGTTTATCTCGACAGGATTCTGTTCAAGAATTGCATCCTTGGCTTTTCCGTTTTTCACTTTATCTAAATCTTTGATCGCGTGCTTGTCTTGCTCTTTTGTGTTTTTTCCTGAAAGCCGGTGTTCTTCCCTTCTTCTTAGCCTCCAGAATTCGATGGCAGCTCTCGTCTTCACCTGCAGCTTAGCCCTTGTAGGCATATGTCGGCATTTCTCATCAAACCAGGGGTTTCTTCTTTGTGGGTGGGAGAAATCTAGCACATCAGTTGCGGCTTATCTAATGGCTTGTTGGCATCGTTGCCATTGTTCTTCGACATTCGATGCTCGTGGTATGGTATTAATCAAGAAGTTAAGGGATGCGCGGTGGGCGAAGGTCTTGGCGGTCCCTTGCGATTGCAGTATGTCGACATTACATTTTTTTCACAGTATTTCTGGATTGTTGTGGCGTGATGGATATCCGCGTTCTCACCTTGGCTGCAACAAGGTAGTGGTCCGAGTCGAAGTTAGCTCCTTGGAATGTTTGGACATCCAAAATACTGGGTGCGTGTCTCTTGTCTATCGCAACGTAATAAATTTGGTTGACCGTCGTCGATTTGGAGACCGCCATGTCCCCTTATGGATATCGAGGTGAAAAACCGTGTGCTGGCTAAAGTGGCATTTTGTTCCGTAGCGAAGTCAGTTAGCCTAAGCCCATTACCAGACCTGTTGTCGTGTGGGCTATGTTTTCCGACAATGCTGCGAAAGATGTCTTCTCTTTCTACCTTGGTGTTAAAATTTCCCAGCACGATTTCAACATCGTTCTTCGGTAGTTGTTCGTAGGATTTGTCAAGGAGCTCGCAGAAGCAATCCTTAGCTGTCTAATCTTTTTCCTCCATTGGGGTGTGAGCTTATATTGTCGAATTCGGTAGATTGCTGAGAATTGTTACAATGAGTTTGCTTGGAAAAATAAGACTTCTTGCCTAACTCTGGCACTTATAACAAATCCGCATTCGAATGGCCGCTGCTTCTGCTCACTCTAACAATCAGTTCCATTGCACGCCTCATCTACTTAATTTGATTTCTTGGAACATCCTTTTAGTGGCACAAAATCACTTTTAAGGTGCCACACCTATTTATATCTCAATGCGAATTCCTCATTACCATCGACACACGTTGCACTCTACGAAGAGGCAAAACAAGAACGACGTCGAAATGAAGTGTGAAGAGTGTGAAGGAATTGAAATTGAAATTCAAGCACGTGGAGTGTCCTTTTTCCGTATATCAAACGGAATTGACATTAATGAGGTACAAGCACCTAAGCTATGGATTTGAAATGTGGTGCAACAAGATCCACTTGACATTCTTTTCTCAGGACACCAACAGGCTTTCTGCTGCTTCAATTAACTGAGTGCAACAAGAAAACGAAAAAAAAGGATTCATCCATTGAAATTCAACGAGGGCTAAGAGAGGGAGAATATGAAATGAGTAAAATTCATTACAAAGTATCCTCGCTCTAGTTGTGAAGTGCTTCTTAGGGACAGGCAAACCCCCCCCTTTTTTGTATATAAAATTTCCTTTCAAATGCAACATAGTTTTTGGAATTGAGGACACGAATGCATATGATGGCGTTGCACTAATTCGGAGATACTAAAAGGCTTATTGTCCTGTTGAGTGTACGACGAAAGATGGGTCTCTTGACAAGAAAAGAATATAAACCTTGACAGGATTTCCAAGAATGCTAATATTTTTTTTTATTTTTGCGAATAGTAAACAATTTCGGTCAAGGTGGCATTTTTTTTATTGTAAGTAGCCTTCTTCTCATACTCTCTAAGTAGCTGCAATAATCCTTAGTGAAGGTTAAGCTACGATAGGACAACGACCTACATAGATATGAAGGCAATGTGAGATAAAAAAAAAGTATTTCATGGGGAATATTGAAATAAAATATTTTGGAATCGGCTTTTTAATTATTACGCCCATAGGCAAGCATACATAAATATCATCGACACTCTTATAAGTCCTTGATATTTTCTTTTATTCATGTTTCAGATGGACAGGATATCATGAAATGCCTCTAGAGTGCCGTCGCGCCGAGATATCAATAAACTGCGTATCTGCAATGAGTCCGTGTGATGTTCTACTTTGGAAGGATGTTCTTCCTACAAATCAATGACCTTAAAGTCGATCCTAAACCAATAAAGTCTTATTACCTATAAATCAAGTGTAAAGAGGTGGTAACTCTAGGACTAATAAGCTGGTGATTATGCTACATTGAGGCGATAACATTGCATGAAATGTACCACCAATTTCTAGAACTCTTGTAAGACCACATTTTATAGGCAGGTCGGATCTTGAATTTGGTTGACGGTGATGTTGAAATAGAATATTTTCCAATCCGACGCACTTAGTTTCCATTAGACCCATTGTGATGCCATCACCGTCACTGGGGGTGACTTCAAGGCCACTTGCCTGTCCATTTCACATGCTGCACCGTGTCGTATTTGACCAATTGAACAGCTAATGTACATCCACAGTGCTAAACAGTGTATGGTCACTAACATACAATGAATAAAGTAGAGGACCCAGAATGGATCCCTGAGGGACCCCGTTTAGCGTATTAACATACTCCGGCTGTTGGTCATTTATATGAACAGCTTGCATTCTGCATGACAAGTAGAAGTTCGACTGCAACGTTTGAAAATTTAAAAAGCTTGAGCAACTTATCGCATAAAACACTATGACAACAGTGTCGAAAGCTTTTGAAAAGTCGAGCAGAACTAAGAAGGTTATTTTTGTCGATCGCTTTTCGCATATCCTCGGTAACTTTAATCAGGCAAGTGGTTCTTTCGAAAACCGGACTGCTTTATAGTTAACATGTTGCTATTATTGAGTTACAAACTCACTTGTATTTGTAGCATTCAATGAACACTTTTTAAAGAAATGGTAGAACTGATATGGGCCTGAATTGGTCTCTTTTCCAGTTTTCGGGTGTCAGGACAATCTTAGCCATTTTCCATTGATCTGCGGGTATTCAAACATGGAAACATGGATTTATTCCATCCTGTCCCACAGCTGATAACTTAAGCATGCTTTAGACCACCTCTGTACCATTCATTGTTCTAAGCCCAAAGCAAGAGGCTGATCTATGTCCTACCATTATCTTAAAAATCTCTTAAAGTAAGAGATTTTCACAGAGTCTATATTTACCCCTAGGTAGGCGAACTCCTTAACTACCTTGAAATTGCTGCTATCAAGTGACGTTTTGTCCTAAGCGGTGGACTGATGTTTTGATCTGTTTGATGACAGATTTTGTCCTCATTTACTTCAAGGCCAACGGATTTTGCCTGTTCTTCAATCACCGTGAACCCTTCTATCACGACACTCTGGAAGCGACCGATGATGTCAATATCGTCCGCATAGCCCAGGAGCTGGATGGCCCTATTGAAGGTAACGCTTCCTGTGTTGACACCCACTATCTTCTCCAGTACGAGATTGAAAAAGTCGCATGATAGCGTGTCTCTTTGCCGAAATCCGGTGCATGTTTGGAATAGTTTGGAGGAGCTGCTTCGAAAATGCGCCTTGCAGCACGTGTTTTTCAGCGTCAGCCGACACAGCTGAATCAGTTTTGCCGGGATTCCAAATTCGGACATCGCTCCTTTCAATGTATGCTATCATATGCGGCTTTGAAGTCGATGAACAGGTTGTGAATTTCGACTTGAAATTCGTTGGTCATTTCCAGTATTTTTCTCAGAAGGTTTGGTTTATAGCCACACTGGTACGCACCGATAAGTGTGTTACTTACTAACTTAAGTGGCGCTACAGTTCGGTATGAACCTAGGCTTCAACCAAAATGCCTCTCCCATTAGCCCGGTCCTTAGCTAACTGCTTCCAGTTGCGCACTGCTAGTTGGTTGAGATCGGTTTCTACTTGTGCGCGCCAATTAAGGCGAGGTTTTCCTCTACTGCGTCCGACGTCTGGCTGGGAATTGAAGACTCTGCGAGCCGAAGTATGTACATTCGTACCACATGTTCTAGCCATCTTAAACGTCCAATGCGGAGTTTTTTGAACAGAGGCATCGTCGCTGTACAGCTCGTATAGATCATGGTTGAATCTTCGTCTCCATAGCCCGTAAAGACAAACGGGACAGAAGAGTTTTCGAAGAATTTTACTCTCGAATCGACCATGGATTTCTTCATCCGCTTTTGAGATGGTCAATGCTTCAGTGTCGTAGAGCAGGACTGGGATTATCAGGGTCTTATAGAGGATCTCCTTAGTTATTCGAGTGAGTGCTTTACTACTTAATTGCCTTCTTAGCAATTCTGTTGAGATGTTGTAGTCAAAGTTGATAGCGGAGCCGAGGTAGACAAAGTCCTGTACTACCTCAAAGTTATATCTGTCAATGGTGACGTTCTGTCCAATTCGTCGATGTTGTGTGTCTATTGGAGTTGACAGCATATACTTTGGTTGCCTTATTTACTGCTAAAACCATTTTCGCAGGTTACATGCTATACTAGCAAACGTGACTATGACATCACGTTGAATCCTAACAATGATATCAATATCGTTGGTGTATGCTAGAAGTTTTACTGATTATTGGAATATTGTGTTTCTGGTGTTGGCTAGGGAGTCTTGCACAATCCTCTCAAGGATCAAATTGAATCCTTTTTTCGTATCGAATGTGTCGGTGAGGTCGTTTCATTCCATCCATCGTCATCCTACACAAACGGACAAGTTTGGGCGGTATACCAAAACTAGGAATGGCTGTGTATAGTTCGTCTCTATAAATGCTGTCGTATGCAGATTTGAAATCGATAAATAGGTGGTGGGTATCGATTTGAACTTCTTGGGTTTTTTCCAGGATCTGCCGAAGTGTGAAAATTCGATCGGTTGTGGACTTTCCTGGCCTAAAACCACACTGATAAGAGCCGATCAGGTTGTTGGTAAACGCTTTCAGGCGTTCACATATTACGGCATATAGGACTTTGTAGGCGATGTTGAATAAACTTATGCCTCTGTAGTTAGCGCAGCTCAGAGGATCTCGTTTTGAATGGATCGGGCAAACGATACTGAGGATCCATTCTTCAGATATACTTTCATCCGACCAGATTTGGCTTATGGTGGTGAATTTTACTACCAAGTCATCTCCGCCGGATTTATAAAGGTCCGCCGGTAGGCCGCCATATCCGGCAGCCTTGTTAAGCTTGAGTGTAGATATTGTTATCTTCATTTCACTTAGGTCAGGTGGTTTTCATGTGATGTCGTTGCCAATATGGAACGGTTCGTTCTGCCTGATAGCGAATTGTTGTTCGTCAACGCTTATCGTCTGCAGGGTGGTTTTTCCATATCCTCAGCAAAGACTGCGTCTCAACTACGATATTGCCTTGTTCATCTCGACAGGATTATCTTCGTACGTTGTATGCTCGGCTTTGACGTTTAACATTTTGGTAAGACTTGACAACATCGTTCTTGGAGTGGCACCTCTATATATCTTCGATAGCGCGCTTTTCTTTGGTGTTCTTCCCTTCTTCTTTGACTGCGAGCATTTGTCGGCATACCTCATCAAACCAGGAGTTTCTTGCTGTTGGGCGCGAAAAACTTAGGCCATCTTTGATGCATTAGATGCTGGTGATATGGTGTGAATCGAGAGGTTAACGCGTTGTGGATATCGAGGTGACGAAACCGTGTGCTGGCTAAAATAGCATTTTGTTCCGTAGCGAAGTCAATTAGCCTAAGTGCGTTAACAGACATGTTGTCGTGTAGGCTATGGTTTCCGACGATACTGCTAAAGATGTCTTCTCTTCCTACCTTTGCGTTTAAATTTCCCAACACAATTTAACATCGTGCTTCGGTAGTCGCTCATAGGTTTTGTCAAGCAGATCGTAGGAGCAATCCTTACCTGTATCATCTTTTTCCTCCGTTGGGGCGTGAGCGCATTTAAGGCTTATGTTGGTTTACAATGAGTTCGCTTGGAAACATGAGACCTCTTGCTTCGTTTAGCAAGTCAAATCCGGTTGGATGAGACCAATAACCGATGGTTACCACTTGGAAGTTAAAAATAAGCACTTGATGTGTAGTCAGAGTTAAAACCGCTGGGCATTGCCAAGTTAAAGCCAATCAGAGTCTACTCTCGTTCTCCAACACCTAACCACCCAACCACCAAAGTCAAAGATATCAAGCGCAGAAAAAAAAGGTGCAGCTTCAAAGTATTTCCGACCAGATGGAACCATTTTTTAAGATACAATTGATCTGTAGAATTATACCGTTAACTGACAAAACGTATGGCGCGGAAACACAAAGAAGTAGATTTCTGCCTTAGCGAGTTCCTTATTTGGCAAGCCTCCATTCAAGAAGGTAATAATCCCCTGACTGTTTAAACTACGGAGAGATCCGAGAAGATGAACAACATGTAATTTTCCAGTACCCTCGTGTTCATATGGAGCGAAGGGAACTAGAGATTTCGATCTAACACCAACCCCAGAGAACATTGTGCACCACATCTCACAATCGAATAAAACATGGGGACACAGTGAAGCAGGTTGCAGGCATAATACTGATGAAATTAAGCCGTCTGAAAAGAGTCAGAGGGAAAAACGATAAACCTTCGTTATCCGCTTTTCAAAAAATGTGAAAAGGAGATCTTGAATGGCTAACCACCCCCGCTAAGATATACCTAATGGTAGTTCCGCGAGTAGTTGAAGTGTGCAGAGTGTAGTTTAGTACGCAGGAGCATACCTGAAATCGATAATTTAGGTCTTTGCAACATGCTTGCTAGTAGCTTGGGATACGAGTAAGCAAAAAAAAAAAGTCCGCTTCTTAGCTAACTGCCTTCAGTTACGCACTTCAAATTGGTTGAAGTCGGTTTCTATAGTCTGCAGTAGTGGTTCGTCTATATTCTCATCATCAACTGTGACACCATTATGAATTTCCTTTGATCGTTACTACATGATTCGGCTTGAGCCATGTCACCTCTTCTTTGACGTTTTACACATTGTTAGCAATTACGAACACCATTCCCAAAGTGGCACCTCTCAATACCAAGTTCCACAAATCATCATCCTAGCTGAAAATTATATGAACATCATTCTTGGAAAGGCACATCTCAATACAACGTTCCAAATTTTATCATCCTAGCCCAAAAAACGATAGCAAGCAGTCGCATGAATGTAAGGACAGATTTCGACTAAGAGGCTTCCAAACTTTTATTCAACACTTTCGAATCCTTTCAAAATTATCCACCACTAATTATGTTTTCGAAAGGAACTGCTGAGCTTGAAGATGTTTCCCATAATTAGCAGGATCTCAGAAGGTATCCCGTTTGTCTGTATCTGACAAACAATCAAGAGCTCACAGCTGTCAATTTGGTGTCACTCGTTGTGACAAGCATATAACTTCGCTTCGTAATTCGGTTAAGAAGCTTAAGCCATTCCAGAAATTCCTCGCTTTGGCATGCGTAATCTGTTCATGCATAAACACAGAGCTTAACACCTTTATAACGTAGAAAAGTCATTTGATTTATGTCGTATGACAACGTACACTTCGTGGCCTAAAGTAGCCTAACCTTATCCTTAACTTAACTCGGAATACACCGGCATCTTAGGAATACACCGTCAATACAAACCTACCAATTGAGCTTTCGATTTCTTTCAATATCCTCCATGAAGTCGCAGAAATCAGAAACGAAGTACAATGTTACGCCGCCATTTTGGATATTCACCAAACTTGTATATTTCACTTTCCTCGTTTTCTTTTAAATGTTTTTTCTCTTGAATTACCTTTATATTTTGTAATAAGCATCACCCCTCTTGTCCCATCCATCTATTACATCCTTGACTGCACTCTATGCGATGGGATCAGCACCTAATCAGAGCTGGTAACATATTCCCCATTACACTGTTGGCCAATCCAGTGACCTACAACCATAACTCCAGTTATTACGCACACCATCCTTTCGCATTTTCACATTAAATGTCACTACAGCAAATGGAACATAAAAAAACTTCAAGGATTTTGTACGATGTTCCATCGAATGGGTGTCCTTTCTGCGCGCCTTGACGCTTCACCTTTCAACCAGCCAACATCCGTTGCTGTTTTCCTTTGTATCCTGTGTTTGATATTATACCAACGCTTGACTATGTCGAATACGCATTCCGCAATGGCACACTGGTCCATTATCCCTTAAAATGCGTTGCACACTCTCGTCCTGCCTGCTACCCGAAAAAAATGAACCAATTCATCGGAATCGGAATCGCAATCTGAATCAGAAACTCATACAACGGCGGCAAGGACAAACGTTTACCCCACCATCAGTGTTCCTGCGGTCTATCTCATGACCCAGTGACCCGGCGTTTATTTCAAAACCACCACCACCACCACAACTAAAACCATCAGCACTGCCATCCTAATTGTGAAGTTTCTCTGCTATGCTCTGCAGTTACATCAATTGGCTCTAGAGCACCGCGCGTTAACTTTTATGTTCCCTCACCACACATGATGAGTGAGGGCAGCAACAGGATTTATCGAAGGCGCATTCCGGCGTAATGATATAAACCAAGGCTGCGCTGGGTGTTTACGTAAAATGTCAAACAGCAACGTGCTGTGTCCTTCCACTTACTCGCACATAAATTATAAATTTGTCAAATCTGAGCTGTATAGGTATAAGCTCACACACAATCGGGCCGTGCCGAAGGACATTGTAAAAACGAGTTACTCAATCAATCGAAGCCTGATGTTTCAATGACACTTACAACGTCGGATGTTGTTTGGG
This sequence comes from Rhingia rostrata, assembly GCA_949824845.1. Lineage (NCBI taxonomy): Eukaryota > Metazoa > Arthropoda > Insecta > Diptera > Syrphidae > Rhingia > Rhingia rostrata. Next base: position 30,659,468 of record OX463757.1, read on the forward strand.
TGTTGTTGGGGCTTTCGTTAGTCGGGTAGGGTTTGTGAGTTGGTACACTTTTTCGGGATTGCATCGATCGGTAAAAGTGCACCATTTCGACAGTACAAGTAACCATGCGGTGACGTCAGCAGTGTGGTACGTCATTCATTTGTCGGTGCCAATAGTGGGTCAGGGACCGTGAGTAACCTTACTCCATACATTGGTTAAGTGTTGTAGCGCATTGGATGATGATGATGATGTTGTTGCCGCATGGTATCTCCTTCATTCATTGAAGCGGTTCATGTGCAGGTTTAAATTTAGAACACTGCAGCACCGCATCGCACAGCATGGAGCTTTGAGCTTTCTTTCGACGAATCCTTTCGTTACACCGTAAGTGGCCATGAAGCAATCATTGCTCAGAGTCTACTGATGGAACTACGACAAAGGTTACCTTCGACACGAGGTCAGTTTATATTTCAAAGTTCATTTGATGTCATCAAATTGTCGCTTGTATCCATGCAGGATATTAGAATTTATAAGAACGGAGAAAATTTGTCAGCTTTTCCTTGGATAAGAGATGCAGATTGAAATGGCATGATGGGCCCCGTTAACTTTATTAAGGAGAAGGTTAAACTAATAAATGAAAATTCTGCATTCATGGCTTATGCAGGGCTTTAAGCCTTGCTTCTCAGTTCATTGTGTGTTGGAATTTATGATTTTAGCACGACGAATACTTATTTTAAGAGTAATCCCGACCCAATGAGTGTCTCTGTGACAAAGCAGCCTTCAATCCTATTCGATTCTGGCCACATTTCATCCAGTTATTCAGTCCAAGCATCCACGATCGATGGCTTCTTCAACTGTCGAATTCGTAGATGTGATGAGCCTATCCTCTCAACACGCACAAACGCGGCTGTAACATCCGTTGGTCTGGTCAATAAAGTCATTTTCATCGATGTTAGGCTAGTTCCTTCAATTTATGGAAGACTGTTTCCAAGATGTTGCCAAAGTGATCAGATTCATTGACCTGTTGTTCACCTGGAGATTACCATGTCCCCTTAGGAATGAGTAAAACATTTTCTGGCTTTGATTGTATTTGGTACCGCAGCTTTAGGTGCAGCAATTACAACCAAGCCAAGCACGTCGACTAGCGCCATCCAAAGGCGATCACTTACCGAGGTGGGTAGAGATCACGTTCAGATGGCATTAACGGATGGGAACTCCTCAAACGGGAAATCCATAGCCGAGGCTTGGGGAAAGATTGAGGCCAAACTTTCCGACATTGTCATATACAACATTATTGAAAAAAATTGGTACCTCTCCCGAACTTTGACTAAGCCGAGGTCGTGAGGGGTGCAAATGCAATGACCTATTCTCCAAGGACTTCCTTATCGAGTGCGTGGCTAAGGTTAGCGACGCCAGTGATGGCTTGAAGCTCAAGCTAAGGACATCCCAATGATAACCTAAAGACAACCCCCAGGGCTCTTATTTGGTTCCCAATATTAAGGAGGAGGAACCCCACAGAAACACGATGTCCTTGTTGCTATTGAAAAATAACGAGAGCCTGGTGGCTCTCGAGAAGGCAGATTGTAAGTTTTGTATACGGTATGCCAAGCTTAAGATATTCCCCTCATCTGGTGCTGAAGACGATATGGACATCGTCGAAACCGACAAGCTATTGGAGGACCTCATGATCTTGGAAAAACTCACATCAAAGGAAAATGCTGAACGTAATTGAGTCACTGAGGTACTCGAGGTGTGCCTCCGATAATCTGATGGTTTTAATAAGGGAGGAAAATTTAGACATCGGCATTATCCAAGAGCCATGGGTGTCCATAAAGAGTCGTCCATAAAGTCACTTCAGGACAATCAGTACAACCTGTTTTACAAACAGCATGTTCTGGTAACCCTAGAACATGAATACTCGCTAAGGAACATGTTAAAGATTTTTCATGTCCCAATCTAAGCTCAGACGACCTAACAGTGATCAAACTAGAGGGTGCGATCAAATCAACTTATGTGACCTCAACGTACATGGCTCCTGACAGACCAGCACCTCCACAGAAGGTGTAGAAACTCATAGCCACAACAACCAAAGCGGATAATATGTTGATTGGCTGTGACGCCAACGCAAGGTTTACGGTATGGAGAAGCTCAGAAGGCATCGAAGGAGGTGAGCTACTTTTGGATTTTCTTTTAACTTCTAATTTATCAATCTACAACAAGGGCAAGAACAACCCTAACTTTCGTCTTTCTGAGTACGGAAACACACAGGTGGTGGGAAGCAGTCCTGGACATTACATTAAAAACGAATACTGATAGCTTTAGGATTGATAATTGGAGAGCTTCCGATCTGAAGTCACTTTCAGACAACAGATGGATCCTGTATGCCTTGTGTCTCGAGGCCTAGAGCAGTAAACCATTTAGAAATCCCAAGAGAGTCATATCAGACAGATGACCAGACTGATCTTCAATATCTCCCACAAACACAACTTTTGGCAGCCTTATAAGGACTGTTTAGATCGGTATAAAAATATCCAAAACTGATGTCTCGGTGGATTATTGCCATTCCATTGAAGCCCTCAAGGACGCCACTAGGCTTAGATAATTTCTGTTTAAGAAACACTCCGATTCTTCTTTTCTGAGAAGTTCAGATGGAGGGTGTCCGCGGAGATCCTTGAACTCCTGTTAAGCACACACTTTCCCGAATGCAGTGATACTAGTACGGAACCCTGGAGATCTCGGAAAGTTCAAACTACCCGACTCAGCAATATCAATTCGATAATTTCTGAGGAAAACATTTCCAGGGCTATTACCAGCTTCTATCCGTTCAAGTCTCCGGAATCTGATGGCATACTGCCAGCTATGCTACAGAGAACGCAAGTCCTAACAGTGCCATAACTTGCGTCAATTTTTACAAGCTGCTTAATACTAAACTACGAACCTTACTCGTGGAGACGCGCTATAATGGTGTTAATACCGAAGGTAGGAGAATGTGGACACGAGCCCGCGAAGGACTTCAGACCAATCAGTCTAACCTCCTTTGTAATAAAAACTCTGGAGCGTGTTCTAGACATCCACATGCAAAGCTTTCTGGAAGAATCTTCGCTATCCAAATCACAATTCTCCACGATGTAGTGTGGACAATCGAAAAATCCTTGCACAATAAAGAACACAGTCTAGCCTTCTTCTAAGATATTGAGGGAGCTTATAACAACGTCCTTACTGGAGCTATTCTTGAATCTCTATTCGAGCTGGGTGTAGAAGAATCTATTAGCAAATGGATAGTTTCTATGCTTGGAACAAGAATTATCCAGGCAACGCTTAGCAATAGGCACTTAAGCAAAATTGCCCATAGTGGAACGCCACAGGGCGGCGTCATCTGTCCTCTTCTCTTGCTGATAGTGATGACTAAGATTCTGTTGAATTCGACGGGGAACGGATCTTAGTTGTAGCGTTGCGGGTGACGTGGTGATAATAGTGTCTGGAAAATTCCCCTACGTGATAAGTGAAATCCTGGCCAGCAAGTTGTGGCCTCGGTGTAAGCTCAAGCAAAACGGAATCGGTGCTTTTCACCACCAAGGCTAAAACACGCGATTTCTAAGTGTCTAAATAGCCAACCACTCAGATTTTCTTCCAGCGCTAGGCATTTAATTATAATGCTTGACCCAAAACTTAACTAGAAACACAACATCGATAATAGAGTAAGAAAGCGTAGGTTATATGTTTGCAGCAAAACTTTTGGAAAGAAGTGGGGACTTCACCTAAAGATGGTTTTGTGGATGTACACAGCAGTGGCATGTCCAAATTTCACATATGGCTCACTAGTATGGTGGCCCGCATTGAGTAAAGGCTACAACCTCACAAAACAAAAAAATCTGCAAAGAATAGCCAGTATAGGCATCTAACGGATGCCCTAACTGTGCTATTGCATATGTTGCCTATGAACCTACACATTACAGATACCGTTTCATGCAGCTCACCTAGAATCAGGATGCTGGAATGTAAGGCCGTACGGCCACAGGAATATCCTGGACTGGTTACCAAATGGCATTGTCACGTTTCCAATAGACTACATCACCCACACTACGCTTCAAGAAGGCTTCCACATTGGCTTTCCCACCAGAGCTCAGTGGAAGAAAAACGAAGTAGTAAGAGATTTCGACACGTTCGTCCACACCGACGGCTCTAAGGTGAACTGTGGTGTCGGGTCCGAGTGTTACTCGGAATCAGCGAAAATATAAGTAGAATATCGCCTATCGGATTTTGCCAATGTATTCCAGGCGGAACCGAGATTCCTGCACGCTACTGTGTCGTGATACTACGAAAAAACAAATTTTGCTATCCTCACAGATAGTTAAGCGGCCATTAAGGCCATAAACTCGGCTACCATAGTTTTCAAGCTGGTATAGGCATGCCGGAACGAACTTTCCAAACTGGGCGTACGCTTCAGGGCCACACTTCTCTGGGCCCCAGGGCACAGGGACATTGAAAGAAACGAGCGTGCAGACTAACTGGCCATGCAAGGCTGAGCTCTGCACGGATTAGTTGCTGCAAAGGTCCATATCCCAATAGGTGCGGCTAAGGGACAAATCCACACGCACTTCATGAAGAAGGGCAACTCCACATGGTGAAGGTTAGCAAATTGCGTCATATCAAGGAAGATATGGCCTTCCTATGACAATAAAACAACAAACGATCTACTGAACAGCACCAGCCCAGGCATCGCAAGAATTACGACGATAGTCACGGGTCACATCGGCCAAGTAGAGACCATGCGGCCAAACTAGGAATCCCATACAACCCCCAATGCCGCAGTTGCGGGAACACAAATGACAGAGAAACCCTCTCCAATTGCATTCCCAAATGTCCGGCACTAGCAAGAGCCAGATTGCGTGCGTTAGACCAAAGATTATGAAGTCATACAGATGACGCATTTCATACAAGAAAAATTGTTCTATGGGAGGTCCGACTGGCACATCCCGCCATATGTTTGGATCTCGTTTCTCATGTGCACGTGCACACCGCCCGCCTATACCACGAAGCTGGTGAGCAAAAGTTTCTGGTTTTGGTTCTCAATGCGTCATCTGTATGACTTTATAATCTTTGGTTAGCCCTAGCAGATAACTCGAGTATAGAGATACAAGATCTTATCCGTTTTCTAAAACTCACAGGCTGGATCTAGAAACCGCCTGTATCACATCAACAACAATCATCATAATAAAGGTCACCCTAGTCCTGGTAAAAAGAAGGCACATAAGTACTACTTGGGTTCATGCTGAACCGCCAATTCTACCTACCTACCTACAAGCGCGGCGCTTCGCAGGAGATACTTAAATCTTAGACGCAAAGTCACTGTGTCTGTGTAAGAAGCCGCAGTGGAGTTCTGTATCATACATATCCTGGATAAGGCAGGGTAACAACAAGTTACCAACTGTTAAACGGCGATCCAGGTTTCACTTGCGTAGAAGACGATTTTGCTGAATAGTAATAATTCTTTGGTGAGTTCAAGTGAAGTCATTTCTGCAGTCAATGCAAGTAGCGATCTAAATGTAGCGTCAGCCGAAATACCATCGACGTTTTCAGTTTCCGATATTTCTGAGCCTGAAATTGTACCACGGTTTAGAAAACGAAAGCACTACTCGAATGAATCGGAAGAAGAAGAAGGCCCAAAAACTTCGACCACAGGCCAATTTGTAGGTGTGGTAAATGAATTGAAAAATAATTCACATGAATTTAAATCGATGTTGTGGCGAAAAAGAAATCTGCAGCTGTACATAAATGAAGTCGTTTTCCGTGGCGAGAAAGTGCTGCCAGATGAAGTTAAGGCATTGAAAACACCATTTGATTGCTTCAATTACTTTGTGACGGATGAATTTATGGAGTCACTGGCTAATCAAATGAATTTGTATGCTCGCCAGCAGAAAATTGATACTAAATTTGTCACTGCAAAAAAAGAAGTTCGTAAATTTATGGGAATATTGTTTTACATGTCCGTATATCGCTACCCCAACGTTCGTTCTTACTGGATAAGAAATTCATTCGAAGCAGTGCGAACAACAATGACTCGAATGCGATTTGAACAAATGCGTCAGTTCTTGCACTTCAATGACAATTTTTTGGCGATTCCAAACGGCCAGCCTGGACACGATAAATTGCATAGAGTGCGACCACTAGTGACTCACTTCAACAATCGCTTTGGGTCCATTCCGATGCTTCATCGTCTCTGTGTAGACGAACAGATGTGCGCTACGAAAATGGGTGGAAACCCTCATCTCATCAATATATGCCAGCCAAACCGCATAAATGGGGAACCAAGCTCTTTGTGCTGTACGATCACACAGACTATTCATATTCATTTGAAATTTATTCTGGCGCGGGGATAATGTGATTCCTAAAATGGCACCCGATCTTGGAGCTTCGTCGAACGTTGTTATTAGGTTGTCTGCCAAAATCCCAGATAACGTAAATCACATTGTATATTTCGACAATTTCTACACCTCTTTGGGCCTGCTGACATATCTCAAAAGCCGTGGAATATTCAGCTTGGGAACAGTACGCGCGAATCGGCTTCCAAACATAAAACTATCAAGAGATGCTGAATTAACAGAACAGAGAGTTGATCGGGGTTATTCTGAAGAATACGTCGCTAACGCTTACGGAATCGATATAAGTAGCGTTTTGTGGGTAGATAACAAAATCGTTCGATTGCTTTCGACTTACGTTGGTGTGAAACCATTTCTTTCACGAAAACTTGAACCCCCACCATCGAAATCCACTCGTTGGGATCGAATGAATCAAGAACAAATTGAAGTCGACTGCCCATTTATCATCAAGGAATATAATCGACACATGGGCGGGGTTGATCTCATGGATGGTCTTCTTGGTCGATATCATATACGTATGAAAACTCGAAAGTGGATAAACCGTATCTTTTTCCATCTATTGGATGTGGCCATGGTAAATGCATATATTGTTTATCATCGCTCAAATAAAGGAGTTAAGATCGAACTGCCGGTTTTTCGCTCAGAAGTTGCAGAAGCACTTTGTATGATTTCCACCGAGACTAATAAATCAAAAGGTCGTCCAACATCATCGCCAGCTCAAACGCCCCCGAAACCGAAGAAAACATACATTCCAATAGATGATGTTCGTTACGATAACGTTAGTCACTGGTGCATGTTTCACGACCGAACCGGCAAAAAGATGTGTAAGTTGCCGGGATGTGGGTCAGAAACACAAGCATATTATACTAAATGTAAAGTAAATCTCTGCAATTCAACCACCAAATCGTGTTTCCTGAAGTTTCACCAACATAAATAATAAAATATTCACACTAAATAAGCCTTTCTTTAATTTTTTGTATTAATTTTTCATTATTAATTTTGTATACCTCCCTGTCCTAATTTTATTGCTCTAACGACCTAAGCCCGCCTCAAGGCTGTATGGTTAATTTTGCATGTACAGGGTGCAAACTTCAACATATTAAAAATTGGACTTTTAATTCGTTCTTCTCGTGTGAACATTAATCAATACTGATTTATTCACTGAAATCAAAAAATAAGGCATTAGAGGGTTAATATTGCTGACGACATAAGGATAGCATTATCCTAAAGTCAAACTGAACAAGGCTGCCGGAAATGAAGGCCTTCCCGCTGAGCTTTATAAAGCCAAACCTGGTCAGATGAGATTATGCCTGAAGAATGAAACCTCAGCATCGATAGCCTGATCCACAATAAAAGGTGACCTTCAGAACTGCACGAACTACAGAGGTATAAAACTCCTCAACATCGCCTACAAGATCCTATCTGCCGTAATATGTGAACGCCTGAAACCGTTTACCAACAATCTGATCGGTTCTTATCAGTGTGGTTTTGGAGCAGGAAAGTCCACAACCGACCAAATTTTCAGACAGAACCTAGAAAAAACCCAGGAATTCCAAGTCGATACCCATAACCTGGTTACCGAATGAAAAGCCGCATACGGCAGCATTTATAGAGACGAACTATACAGAGACATGTCTAGTTTTGATATACCGCCCCAATTCGTCCGTCTCTGTAGAATGACGACGGAGAGTTCTTGCTACTCCATCAGGGTCGGAATCGACACATTCGATACTAAAAAAGGATTTAGAAAAGGCGAGGCGCTGCCATGTGACTTCTTCAATTTGATTCTTGAGAGGATTGTGCAAAACTCCTGGCCCAATACCAAAGGCACAATCTTCACAGCTGAAATACACAAAACTCTTAAATTCATTAACAGGATAAGACGGTTGCTAGTTGTTAGCCAAGAAAGGAAACAAAAATGTTTTATTCCGTTAAGTACGTGCCAGTTGCGAAGGACACACTTTTACAACTATTTTCACACAACGACTGCGAAACAATAAAGACAAGGACATCGCTGAACTGTATTGATAGACGGTAGAACGAAAGAGAAATGCTTAGTAAAATATCTACACAGTTACCGTGATAAGCGATAAGGACATTCTCCCCTATGTCCTTGTTGTTTCTAAAAATAGACATTTCCATTGAGACTTTGTATTCTAAAAATAATCTAGAGACGGCGGGGATGGTTTTCGAGTGGTTCACTCGTGACGATTCCATGTGCATGGAGTAAAGCTGAAACTAGGACAAAGATTTCCTTCACTCGGTCAGTTGGTTATAACGGGTGTAGTTCACAGTTGTTTGCTGTGTTTTGCTTTTTTTTTTTGGGGGGGAGACTGAGCGGCATCATCTGGGGAGTGTGAGTGAGAAAGATGAATCGACCGCTTCAACCTTACAAGAGGCATATAACCTTCCTGCTAAATAGTATCCAATGTTTTGCTTCAATGACGTCACTCGTTTACGTCACTGGAATGGTTCAGTTTCACCGGGTGCTATACTCGAAGTGTATACGCATCCTCCGATGAAATATCTAGCCATCCAGAGATACTTTATCTGTGATATGAAATGCAGCAGGTATGGCGGTTAAACCGTTGCCACTTTCGGTATGTGTACCCGAGTGCGGAAGGAAGGACAATAGGAATGTGTTTCGGAAACTAGGTCACAGACATTTTATCGATTTACATCCCCCCACTCATCGAGTAACAGATTTTATCAAACAGGAGAGGGAGGAATGAGTTGCCATAGTTAAGAAACTGCGCGCTGCGTTACCCCAGCAGCTTCTTGTGAATGAAAAGGGATTCCATTCCTGAGAAGCGACACTTTGTTATCCGCAATGGTAGGGAATATGTTCGAATTATCGATTGTTTGGTACCCAAATAGGAAGCCGTTCAGTGGCAGATGTACATGAACACAACTACATGAACGTCGGTGGTCGTGGTTCACCAGTTTGATATGTGAACGGATGTCGTGTATCCTTCGGATTCTAAAGGCACTAATACCTAATTTATCCATATTCATGAGCGGTACTACTTATTTTGCAGCGAAACGTTGTTGGTTCCTATCATGTCCACAGTAGAAGGACACTCCGCATATGCCTTCTAAAGACACTTTTATACGAGTGCATCGCATGTGCGGCGAATGTGTTGAATTTTAATACCAACATGAATTTTACATTAAGGATAACACTGCAGGATATATGAGAGCAGAACTTAGAATTCTGTGGCAATGTAAAAGGGAAATTAGCGCGAACGTTTTGTTTTACAAAGCAGAGTTATTTTTGGAACAACATTGTGGAAAACGTATCGCTTGTGAAATGCGATACTTTTCAAGAATCCTGCAAGGAGAAACCAAGAATGAAGGATACAAAAAACATCTTCTAAAATTAGAATAATTCGTCAAGGAAATTGAAGAAATTTGTTTGACCATATTGGGATGGTATGTCGGTTGGGGCGTTAAAAGTTACAAATGAGTGCGATTAAGTTTTAATTATAAAAATCCGAGTATATTACTCATTTTCGTAACGGTTACTGAATGTCTTCTTTTACATTTGAAAGCTTTGGTGTCCTTGCTTGCGATAAACAGCCTGTTTTTCGGATCTTTTATTGATGTACTTAACCAGACATGTTTCGCCTTGAATGCTTGTTCATATATCCGAAAGGTATATACACATCATGTTTCAAATTTGTCTGATACCTGTCAAGGTATACCCATATCACGTTTCTCGCATAACAGGAAACATCAAAAGGAGTCGTTGGACACACGTGGCATGTTCGTATGGAAATGTATGAACTTCAAACAGAATGAAACAAAAATCCATTCCCAATCCACAATAAAGGAAGAACACCTTGAACCCTGATGTGTTGACGAGATTGAATGTTTTGTTTTGTTGACTTAACTGAGATGGTAATGTGGATGATTTGATGTTGTCGAAACAGGGTTATCATTTAAAAAGCGCCGTGAACAGGACCACACATCTGACGTGCTTATTTTAGATATTGTACTCCTCCAAAAGGGATTGACTTACGTGCGGGTGTTGAAAGAGAGAAAAATGGTAACAAATTAAAGAAATCCTTGCCAGAATGACTGGGGTGGATCATCCATCCTACTGTTACCGAAATAAAGCCGGAGTCCTCAAGGTTGGGGGTTGGGCAATATCAATGGTGAAGCTAGGTTTTCTGCAGGCAATAAAATCTTATGCTTCAAGGACTTAAGCGAATCCATTAAGGCCAAATCTGACGACTACACATCAAGTGCTTATTTCAAACCACCAGTTGGTAACCATCTGGTACTGGTCTCATCCAACCGAATTTGACTTGCTAAACGATAAGCGCGAGTGCTGATAACACGACGAAGAACAGCAAAACTATAAACAGCCAGGTCAGAGTGACACGGAATGAATACCCGGCCTGATGTCCCAGGCGAACTTATACAAGCTACTCCGACATATTCGGACAAGGGGTTGTCTAGGAATTTCAATGGTAAGTCAGGGCTCTTGAACAGAGATGGTGGCGGATGAACCGAAAGCCCAACGGCACCTCTCAATCCCGTAGTGGATACTAATGGCCCCGTGTCATAGGGGTATCGAATAAATTGGAACTGGCCATCCAGGTTTGAGGTTGTACTTTGGGTGAACTACCAAACCATGACAGAAACTTAATGTTACGAAGCAACCAATAGCCACGGAAAAGGCTGATTTTATTGTTGACGACCCTGCCAAATAAAAAAAAAAGCCAACGGCGTTCGCATCTTGCCTGGATTGACAGAACAGGAGAGGATCACGAGAACAACTAGCTAAAAGGCAGATATTACTGCCATCCAGGAAATACGATGGGATGGACCGTGCAACAAGAGGATGAAAAACTGTGACATCTACTACGGACCGTGTTATAGTGAGCAGAAACAGTGACTATTCGGGTGCGGATTTTTTATAGTGCCAGACTAAGGCAAGAAGTCTTATGTTACCAAGATATTATCGAACGCATTGTAACAATCTGCATCACGGCCAAATTTGCAACAAAAGCCTTATATTCGCTCACGCCCCAACGGAGAAAAACGCTGATATAGCTAAGGATTGCTTCTATGAGCTCGTTGAAAAAACCTATTTGTGCCTACCGAAGTACGATGTTAAAATCGTGCTGGGAGATTTTAGAGCAAAGGTAGGAAGAGAAAACATCTTAAGCAGTATTGTCGGAAAACATAGCCTACACGACAATACGTCTGGTAACGGACTTAGGCTAATTGACTTCGCTACGTAACGAAATGCCACTAAAGCCAGCACACGGTTACCCCACCTCGATATCCATAAGTGGAAATGTCGGTCTCCAGATCAACGAACGGTCAACCAAATAGACAAGAGGCACGCATCCAGTATTTCGGATGTCCGAACATTCCAAGAAGCTAACATCGACTCGGACCACTACCTTGTTGCAGCCAAGGTAAGAATACGGATATCCACCAAGCCACAACAATCCAGAAATATCGTGAAATAATCTAATGTCGAACGACTGCTATTGCAAGAGACCTTCAAGACCTTCGCGCGACGAGTATCCCTTAACCTCTCGGTTAACACCATACCACCAGCATTGAATGTCGGAGAACAATGTCAACGATGTCAACAAGCGAATAGATCAGCCGCAACTGATGTGCTAGGTTTCTCGCGCCCACCAGCAAGAAAGACCGGGTTTGATGAGGAATGCCGACAGATGGTCGTGAAGACGAGAGCTGTCGTTGAGCTCTATAGGCAGAGAAGAAAGGAAGAACACCAGCTCTTCAGAAAGAAGACAAACGAGCAAGAAAAGCGCGCAATCGAGGATATATAGAGGTGCCACTCCAGGAACGATGTTCGCAGGTTTTACCAAAGTGTAAAACGTCAAAGACAAGGATACAAGGCTTAAGCAGAATCCTAACAAGATGAACAAGGAAATATCGGAGTTGGGACACAGTCGATGCTGAGGATATGAAAGAACCACTTCTGCAGACTGTTAAACGGCGATGACGAACAACATTCCGCTGTCAGCAGGACGAACCATCCATATTGGCAACGACAGCAGCGACCAATACCAGAAGTTTTTTTTTTAATCCGAAATTATAACGTAAGGAGCAAGACAACTTAATTTAAAATTTGGTGATGATAAGCGGCCTTCCCGCTGACCTTTTTAAAGGCGGCAGTGATGGCTTGGTAAGTAACATCCACAAAGTCATAAGCCAGATCTGGTTGGACTAAAGTATGCCTGAAGAATGGAACCTCAGCATCGTTTGCCCGATCCACAAAAAAGGTAACCCCCTTAAACTGCGCCAACTACAGAGACATAATTCACAACATCACCTCCAATATCCTTTCTGCCGTAATATGTGAACTCCTGAAACCGTTTACCAACAACCCGATGGGCTCTTATCAGTGTGGTTTTAGGCCAGGAAAGTCCACAACCGAGCAAATTTTCTCGCGGATCTACCAGGTTCAGCAACGACCTTACCGAAACAGTCGATACCGAAAAAGGATTTTGGCAAGGTGATGCACTATCATGTAATTTTTTCAATTCGATATTTGAGATGATTGTACAAAACTGACGAGCCAACACCAAAGGAACAGATTCTCAAAAATCGGTGCAACAACTAGCATACTCCGAAGATATTGACATCATTGGTAGGCCTCAACGTGATGTCATAGCTACGTTTGCTAGTATAGAGAAGGAAGCTGCAAAAATGGGTTTAGCAGTAAATGAGGGCAAGACAAAGTATAGGCTGTCAACACGAAAGGACAGAACGTCACCATTGACAGATATAGCTTTCTGGTAGTACGGGACTTTGTCTATCTCGGCTCCGCTAGTAACTCTGACAACAACATCTCGTCAGAAATTAAACGAAGAATTACTCTTGCCAACCGCTGTTTCTTCGGGCTCAGAAGGCAATTCAGTAGTAAAGCCTTCACTCGAACTACTAAGTAGATCTTATATAAGACCCTGATCATCCCAGTCCTGCTCTACGGCGCTGAAGCATGGACCGTCTCAAAAGCGGATGAAGAAATGCTTGGTCGATTTGAAAGGAAAATTCTTCGGTCCCGTTAGCCAAGAACCAAGACCTATACGAGCTGTACAGCGACATATCCCTGGTCAAAAAATCTCCGCATTGGCCTAAGGATATATAGAACGAATGTGCACCAATACTCCAGCTCGCAGAGTCTTCGATTCCCAGCCAGACGTCGGACACACTAGAGGAACCCCTCGCCTTAAGTGGCGCGTAAAAGTAGAAACCGACCTCAACCAACTTGAAGTCCGCAACTGGAGGCAGTTAGCTAAGGACCTGGCTAATTGGAGAGGCATATTGGTTGAGGCCCAGGTCAATTCCGGACCTTAGCGCCAATTAATTAAGTAAGTTAGCAAGAACTCATATCCTGTCTTGATATATACAAAGAGTATGTCATCAGATATGTCATCAATTAGTGACTACTGTCGTCACATAATGAATTCTTTATTGACGCAATTTCTCAGCATCAATCAACTTCTGAGAAAAATCCTTGCAAGTGATTAGTTTATTACCAGTAAGTACATATACACACTACACACACACCATCAACACTCAACCACCCAACGTCAGGCAAATAAAAACTTTCCATGGAATTCCTACAAATCATTTGCGTTGCGGCCTTGTTTCGTTTGTCTATCTCAGTCCTCCGCCTCCAACATATGTACATCGTGTCCGAAAATACTTCCTTTAATGCCGGGAAATCCTTTTGACCTGTTTTCGCGCTCATACAAGAATACAAAACGATTAATTCCCCTAACTAGACTGTTACAGTTTCGGTTGACTGGGTGTAGATGCGCCAATACATGGGCTTCATGACTTCACTCCATTGTTTCGTGACATATAAACCACATCCGACCTTCGTGTATCTTTCCACTCGCATTTGAATACTTGTATCCTTATATAAATATTTCGAGCATTTATGTGAATCTCGACCGGGAAATGCCTCCTCGAAAGTTTTCGCAAGGATACTGTGGCTGATGCGAATGAAAGGTTATTTATAGAAATTTATAGCCATTTTGAAGAAGGATCAATCAATGACTTTATGCTCCAACTGAAAGGATTTATTTTAGATGAAATTTTGCGAAACGTCTAACAAGTTGACATGACCCGAAATAGACTTGTTCGTGTACAAAATAGGCTAGGAATTGAGTTTGATTATGACGATAAAAGTGATGTGGGTGATGGTCATAAGAATGGGTTATTCTTGGGTGACAACAAGCACAACAAGGAGGAGGGAGATTAGAACATGTTGGGTTCGTAAAACAAGAGAATACATTTGTTTATGGCTCTTCCCGACACTATGTGGGAGTTTCACCGAAAATTATACAAAGTGGAGAGGATTTCTATCGAGCAGAATGTCAAATGGTCAGGGGTCCAGATCAGGGGTTTGACGTAACCCCGCAAAAAGTAATCGAAAGATATCGAATCACACGAACGAGCTGGCCAATTCGTTAGTCCATTTTTTGAGATGTCAAAGTCATGGTTGCACGCGGTTTATAATATGTTGCGCCGTCTTGTTGGAACCATTTCTCCTCCAAATGATTTCCAATGGCATTAGGAATAAACAAATCACGAATTGTTTGCCTGTAGCATTCGTCATTCATGGTAATATTGGCAGCGGTTTCGGATTTAAAGAAAAATGGGGCGACGACGCCTTCGGTGGGCCAAAAGAAGTCATTCGATGTTGTTTGGCTCTCACTTTATCGGTTGTGGATCGCGCAGTGCGTGCCGTTGCTCCGTCCTGTTGGAAGCACATGTTCTCCAATCCTAGTTCGCCTAATTGCGACAGAAAAAACCTGGTTAACATGACCCTATAGCGCGCACCGTATACTGTTATCGTTTGACCAGCGGCGTTCTCGAAAAATAAGGCCCGATGACTCCTCCAGCATGAACAGCACACCATGCAGTAACTTTGAGCGGGTGTGTGGGCTCCTCGTGCATTACTCGTGAATTTTCGGTGCCCCAGAAGCGATAGTTTTGCTTGTTCACGTACCCGCTGAGGTGGAAATGAGCCTCATCGCTCATTATGATTTTGGTTGAAAAATCGCCCACTTCGTCCTCGAGATTGAGGATGGCTTGGGCATAGGTTACACGCGTTTGGCTGTCGACAGGCAGCAGCTGATGCACGGACTTGACTTTGGATGGCAACATGCGCAAGTCTTTGACCAAAATTCGGCTAAGGAACGACCGGCTGATGGCTAATTGCGAGGCACAGCGTCTGGTCGATGTTTCCGGCGACAGCTCGACATCCTTGGCTACGGCGGCGATATTCTCGGCACAACGGGTGCTCAGGGGCCGACGGGTGCTCAGGGGCCGGCCACTCTTGGCAACGTCTCGTGTGGTCCCATACTCTTCAAGGTTGGCAAGCAAATGGCGCAGTGTTTGCGCAGTAGATGTCGGACGGGGGAGGAATCTGCGAAGGAATTCGCGCTGCTCCAACACTACAGACGAATTGTTACGCAATAAAAAAAGACACGATTATTCCGTGGGAAGTGTAGCGCTTCATGACTTGTTCACTTGTATTCTACATTAGTCTAGTCCACAAATGTCAAAACAGATTTGACGTTGGCGGCCATTTGCACAAATAAGAGCATCTTTCAATAGGTTGATTTCTTTTGGCCCACTTTAGTAGAAAATATTAACCGAAATAATAAAATAAAATTTATAAGCAATTTCGTAAAAGATATAACATTCCAGAACTACTGAACACAGCATCGAATACTTAAAAAATAATTCGATATCTCAAATAAGTTCTTTTGCAGACCACATACAATATATTTTTTTATAATCAGCACGCGCTAAAGGGTTTAGTGTTTGGACACAGCGAAATTGAGGAGAAGAAAAGAGGAGATACCGATGTGCGTTCGTTTTAAATTTTTGCAAATTGTAATGGGGAGGAAGGACTGAGTTTGGTAAAGCATTTCACATTCGTGTTCTTCGGTTTAGGAATGAATCTCAATATTACATAGTACGTCCCAAGGTAGGCTCTGAGGGTGAATTGCTTAGCATTCATGGCATGGCGAGTATCACGGTTGAATGTTTGAAGGGGTGGAATGCAGCTGGCTCTTTCGATTGAGCATTTCCTGTTAAAATAGCGGTAAAAAAATGTACGGCAGGAGGTATTCCAACGACGTTCAAGCGAGACTATAGAGTTCGGTACGGTTGGATCTCCTATCAGTTTTATCGCATGCTTTTGTATCCTATCCAGTAGGTGCAATTTTCTTTTTGTTGCACCTGACCATATGTGGGCGTTGAACTCAAGTTTGGGGGAGTATATATGCTTTATATATTGAGGCCAGATCAGAAGGGGTGAAATATTTCTTGCATCGATTAAGGAAATCTAGACATTTCGCTGCGTTTTTAGCGACTTGGAATATGTGGTCGTTCGAACATAAGTCGTTACTAACACACATACCTAGCATGGAAAGTTTTTCGGTTTCGGCAATGCAAGTGCCATTCATGGATAATGGCTGTAAATTTTGGTTTCGCTTAGATGACAGAAGACAGAATTGTGTTTTGGAAGGATTAAATTCTACTTTATTGGACTTACCCCCTTTAATTTTGCTGTCAAGATCGGAATTTGATGAGCTTATTATGTTTTTCCGTTTCTGTTCCACTTCCGAAGATGAAGGGCGTGGATTAGAGAATGAATATGAAAAGCTGAGAGTGCTGTCATCAGCAAAGGAATGGATTGGATTAAAAGTTGCAGATAAGTGGTCACTTATAAAAATGAGGAAGAGTGTCGGAGACAGAACGGAGCCCTGGGGAACACCAGCATTTAATTCGTGAGAGGCAGACTAGAAACCGCCCAAAACAACTTGAATTGAACGTTTCGAGAGATAGTTTCCAATCCATAGAAAAAGAGTTTCATCGATTCCAAAAGCACGCATTTTGGACAAAAGGGCTTGATGCCGAACCCTATCAAATGCCTTTGAAATATCGAGTACAACGATCTTGTTTTCGCCACCGAGGTGAATATATTGGTTCCACTTTTCGGTGAGATATGTCATCAAAAACCTGTTGCAACGAAAACCGTATTGTCCGTCATTTAGGAGTTTTAGTGATTCAAGATATTTCAAAAGCTGACGGTTTATCAGCGTTTCCATGACCTTAGAAAGAAGGGACGAAAGTGTTACTGGTCGGTAGTTGGAGAGAGAAGAAGATTCGCCTTTTTTGGGATTGGCTGGACAAATGCTGTTTTCCATCTACTCGGAAAGAGTCCTGATGAATAGGACAGATAGAAAAGCTTACGTAGTGGTTTTTTTTAGAGTGAAAGAACACCTCTTCCGAATTATGGGGGAGATAGCATCTGGACCAGACGATTTGTGAATGTTAAGATCTAATAATACTCTTGCGACTGTACGAGTACGGAAGTGGATTGGTCCCATATAATGTTCTAAGTTCACAAGTACAGGAGGAGACTGGGCACAATCTGGTTACATGGAACTTGCTGCAAAATGGGCAGCAAGCAGATTGGCTTTTTCTTTGGAGGTGGCAGCGGGAATGTCATTGTAAATGAGCGTTGGGGTGGCAGATGAGGTCGAGTTCCTAATGTTTTTTTTTTTTTTTAATATGTCCAGTCTGTCAAAACTAAGTTAAAGTCAAATAGTAAATGTTTTTGGAGATTTATCTATAGCAACAGGCAATCCGATTGTATTCCTAACTATATGCTTCTTGAAATTACATCTTCTTCCAATCTTTTTAATATTTGTAACATGTTCGCTAGTCACTTTTAATCTGATTACAGTTGTAGTAACCCCAATTCATTTGACACTTCGTCTTGCAACTATATAAATGTTGGAAACCTTGAGTGTTCAGTGACTCAAGTCAAAAAAGCCGATGGCATTCCGCCAATTTTGATACAAAAATGTTCAATTGTGCTTTCTGTACCACTCCGTTTAGTGTTGAACTTATCTCTTTAAACGGGAATTTTCAGAAAGAGTGGAAACATTCCTTCTCAACACCTGTATATAAGTCCGGACCAAGACGAAGCATGTTACCAACTATCGTCATATATGTCAATACGTAAGATATCGGAAATACCGAAGGTTTTTGAAAAAATATTTTCTGATTAACTAAAAATTTCACTAAAAAGTGTTACCTCTCCCTTCCCTACATGGTTTTATCACTGGTAGGTCTACTTCTTTCAATCAATTTTTGTCACCATATTCTGAAAAGCTTTGAGGAGGGCATACAATACGATGTTATCTACACAGATTTCTCTACAGCATTCAAACGTGTTAGTCACGATATTTTATTTTGAAAACTGGCTAATTTTGGATTTAATAGTCACCATCTTAAGATGGTTGGGTGTTGTAGAACGAGGGTAGTCTATGATTTACTTTAACTTGACAATTCCCAGTGGTTATAACTCTGAATAAACATCAACAACGAGTGTTGATAACACTACGAAAAACAGTCAAACTTAAAACAGCCAGGTCACAATGGCACGGAATAAATACCCGGCCTGCTGTCCCGACGAACCTAGACAAGCTGCTCCAACATATTCGGACAACAGGTTGTCTAGAATTTTCAAGGGTAAGTCAGTCCCCCAGAACAGAGACGGTGCTCAATCCCGTAGTGAATCCACCGTTTCCTAGGGGTATCTAATAAATTGGAACGGGCCCTCCAGGTTTGGTGTTGTAATATGGGTTGACTACCCACCCATTTAAAAAAAAACCCATGTTACGAAATAGCCTCGGAAAGGACGGATTTTATTGTTGACGACGCTGTGCAACGAAAAATGGACAACAACGTTCGTATCTGCACCTGGAATTTAAGATCATTAAACAGGAGAAGTGCAGGCGAACAACTAGCGGAACCCCTAAACTGCTACAAAGCAGACATCACTGCCATCCAGTAAATACGATGGGATGGACCTGGCAAAAAGCGGATGAAAAACGGTGACATCTACTACGGAATATTCAGCGACTACTACAGAAACAGCGACTATTCGGATGCCGATTTGTTATAAGTGCCAGACTTAAGCCAGAAGTCTTATGTTTCCAAGACATAAGCGAACGCAACAATCCACATCAAGGCCAAATTCGCCAACATAAGCCTTATATGCGCTCACGCCAGAAACGTAGGAAACAGATGATATAGCTAAGGATTGCTTTTATGAGCTCCTTGACAAAACCTATGAGCGACTACCTAAGTACGATGTTAAAATCGTGCTGGGAGATCTTTACATAAAGGTAGGAAGAGAACCTCTTCAGCAGTATTATCGGAAAACATAGGCTACACGACAACACGTCTGGTAACGGACTCAGGCTAATTGACTTCGCTACGGAACGAAATGCCACTATAGCCAGCACTCGGTGTTCTCACCATTAGGGGACACGGCGGTCTCCAGATCAACGCACCGTCAGTCAAATTGATCACATAGCGATGGAAAAGAGGCACGCCTTCAGTATATTGGACGTCCAAACATTTCGAGGAGCTAACATCGACTTGGACCACTACCTTGTTGCAGCGAAGGTAAGAATGCGAATATCCAACACGCCACAACAATCCAGAAATACTGTGAAAAATTTGATGTCGAAAGACTGCAATCGCAAGAGACCGCCAAGACCTTCGAGCGCCGCGTATCACTTAAGCTCCCGATTAATATCATACCACCAGCATCGAATGTCGAAAAACAATGGCAACGATGCCAACCAGCCATTAGATCAGCCGCAAGTGATGTGCTAGGTTTCTCCCGCCTACCAGCTAAGAACGAGGCCTACAAGGCTAAGCTGCAGGCGCAGACAAGAGCTGCCATTGAGCTCTATTTGCAGATGAAAAATACAAGTTTTTGGCTCGTAAGTACCCAGGGCCAAGTTTTCTCACAACCAATCATGTGTGCGTGTGTACTTCTTGCACGTTTGTGGGACCTCCTGTTTTATGCTGACTCCGAACGGCGAATTTGGGACAAGCTTTTATTGGCAATTGATACTACTTGGATGATTTGTCAGATCATCACGAGAGGAGGGCCAGTGAAAAATCATTTAGGTGTTGCTACGGCTGGGAATCCAACCCAGACCTTCTGCGCGGCAGTTCATCGCACTAACCATCGCGCCACTAAGCCCGTCTCTGTATGAAGATAAGAAAGGAAAAATACCGGCTTTTCAGAAAGAAGAAAAAAGAGCAAGAAAAGCGCGGATATAAAGAGGTGCCATTCCAGGAACAAAGTCCGGAATGAACCAGGACCTCAACCATCATGCCTCTCCAACTGCCTCCAGTTGCGTACTCCAATTTGGTTGAGGTCGGTTTCTACTTGTGTGCGCCTTAGGTCTTCCCCTACTGCTGCTGAAGTCTGGCTGGGAATCGAAGACTCTGCGAGGTGGAGTATTGGTGTCCATTCGTTCTACATGCCCTAGCCATCTTAAACGTCCAAAGCGGAGTTTTTTTTTGACAAGGGGTCATCTCGCTATACAACTCGTATAGTTCTTATTTGAATCTTTGTCTCCATACCCAGTCAACGCAAACGGGAGAGAAGGTTTTTCAAAGAATTGACATCCCAAATCGACAAAGGATTTTCTCATCCGCTTTTGAGACGGTCCATGCTTCAGCGCCGTAGAGCAGGACTGGGATAATCTGGGTCTTATATAGGATCTCCTTAGTAGTTCGAGTGAGGGCTTTACTACTGAATTGCCTTCTTAGCCCGAAGAAACAGCGGTTGACAAGAGAAATTCTTCGTTCAATTTCTGACGAGGTGTTGTTGTCAAAGTTAATAGCGGAGTCCCGCACTACCTCAAAGTTATGTCTGTCAATGGTGAAGTTCTGTTCGATTCGTCGATGTTTTGCGTCCTTTCGTGTTAACAGCATATGCTTAGTCTGGCCCTCATTTAGTGATAAAACCAATTTTTGCTCCTCCTTCTCTATACTAGCAAACGTGGATACGACATCACGTTGAGTCCTACCAATGATATCTATATCGTCGGCGTATGCTGGTAGTTGTGCCTCTGGTGCTGGCTCGATAGTTTTGTACAATCCTCTCTAGAATCAAATTGAAGCAGAACCAAGAATACTAAAGCTAGACATGGCTCTGTAAGGTTCGTCTCTATAAATGCTGTCGTATGCGACTTTGAAATCGATGAATTGGTGGTGGGTATCGATTTGGACTGCTTGGTTTTTTTCCAAGATCTGCCTAAGTGTGAACATTTGAGCAGTTGTGGACTTTCCTTCAGTACCCAGATTCATCAGCCACCACGGCGCGACGTGGCTCCTTCCACGATACACAAATGGACAATTTTTGTAGACGATTACTCAAGTTAGCATTCCCTTTGTAAGCTTCAAAATGCTTTCTAAAGTTGTTTTACCCTAAACATAACTTTCCTTAATAATGTGAAAAAAAAAACACAGCCGTTCCTAAATGCATACTCCCACCCTCTTGGTGTTGGTTGTAGTTGATGTGAATACATGTATCCAGATACAATCTTTAATTAATCAACACCAAACCAAAACACCAAAAAGGCGTACTACTTCTAACCAATAAAATTATGAGAATCACCTTAGCCAGCTATTCTCGTTAGTCAGTCGAAATGGATAACAAGGATAACACCATCTACCTAGTGAATTTTGAAAACTACCTCAAGCCTAAGGTTCCTTCCAAGCAAATCCTACAACTCTCAAGCCGGATAACGGATCAACTACCACAGAAAAAATCCGCTTTTGATATGTTCTGTGAATCGTCCAGCATTCATGGCTTCTCCATGCTCATCTTGAGCAAGAACACATCGAAATGTGAACAAGTCACATGGAAGGTGTTCATTTTATTTTCTGTCTTACTGTCAGCAGGAGTATTTTGGAAATCGGTGGTTATCAACGCTGGAACACCTACAGTTACAACGATTGAGAGTACCCACAATCCGTCTTATGAAATACCATTCCCAGCCGTGACGCTTTGCAGTTTAAATCGCCTTCCCAAGGATAAATCCATAAAAATTGCCGAAAAGTTGTGAGCTTAAGTTTTTTCTGTGTTTCGATAAAAAAAAAAAAAACGATTCAATGAAATTCCCCGTAGCTCATCTACATCTACCCAATCAGTTTCGGAGATACTTCGTCTTTTCGAGGTTCCGCTTTATGCTAGCGAAGAGATTCGAGCAACGCCTGCTGAATTTCAAGGCTTCGATGAAATATTATCGCTAAATAATTACAGTTTGGGAGACCTTTTCGATGCGACCTTAATCGATTGCATGCATGATTTGGTGAGATGCAATTGGAAGGGTCAGACCGTGCCATGCAATAGTATATTTGAGGTTGTTTACACCTCGAAAGGACGATGTTGCTCGTTTAATTTTTTCGCCAGCAAGGGTGACAATCAGCCGATAAAGTGGGTGAGATCGGTGTGATTTGTGTGACGAATTTGACGAGCTAAATTTTTAGAGGATTTCAATCTTTGGATTCAAGGATTCCACGGCATAATAGTGCTTGTGGCTCAGAAAGTGGTTTGACGGTACTTATTGATCCCGAGTCAGATGACTATCTAGCTGGTTTTACGAAATCTCCTGGTTATCAGGTGATAATTCATGATGCCTTCAGCTTTCCTGAGGATAATGCTGACAATGAATTTGTGTCTATTAAGACCGAAACGTATATGGGTATCAAGTCGGAGTATACCTATGGTACAACCTATCTTCGCGATATGGACTTGATTACTCGAGCTTGTGTTTTTAATGAGGAATACATCTTGGAACACTTTCAGGAGTATTCGCTTTGGAATTGTGTTGCGGAGTGCCAAAGTGTTCGGATGTTGGAAAAGTGCAAATGTATTCCCCATCACATGATGCGACTTGAAGGACAGCAGTTGTGCAATATGTCAACCTTTGATTGCGTGAATCGAGAGTATGGTAAGTGATAAGCGGATGTGAGAATACTATTGATAGCCTATTTCATGAAGTGTTTTGTTCTTGATAGTAAGGTAAGAACCCAATGTTTGTTGATTAAATGGATCATGTCTGTCTGTCTTCCGTTGCGCTGACTGCCGGAATCCGGCACTGATACTTATTGATCAATCTGTGGAAGGAGCCGAGCTGGTGTATAATATTCCTTAGCCCTTAGGTTAGGTTAGGTTGCACGCGATGCTCGGGCACACTTAGACCATCATTTTCCGTTGTATTACCACGTGGATGTTTGATATGTTCAGCATTGTCAAGCAGATGGAGCGCTTCTGGTTAAAGTCAGGCCAGGTTTGCGTGGATATTTGACACGTTGATCCCTTTATCCATCTGCGGTTTGCTTTCTTGATCGCATCCAGTTTGACCTGCAAATTACATATAGCGATGCGTTTATCATATCTACTGGCGGTAGAATATCGAGGGTTGTGCCCTGTCTGGTAAGCTCATCTGCCTTGCAATTCCCTGGTATGTCTCTGTGGCTATCATGTCTACTGGCGGTAGAATATCGAGGGCTGTGCCCTGTCTGGCAAGCTCATCTGCCTTGCAATTCCCTGGTATATCTCTGTGGCTATCATATCTACTGGCGGTAGAATATCGAGGGTTGTGCCCTGTCTGGCAAGCTCATCTGCCTTGCAATTCCCTGGTATGTCTCTGTGGCTATCATGTCTACTGGCGGTAGAATAACGAAGTTTGTGCCCTGTCTGGCAAGCTCATCTGCCTTGCAATTCCCTGGTATGTCTCTGTGGCTATCATGTCTACTGGTGGTAGAATATCGAGGGTTGTGCCCTCTCTGGCAAGCTCATCTGTCTTGCAATTCCCTGGTATGTTTCTGGCGGTAGACTATCGAGGGTTGTGCCCTGTCTGGTAAGCTCATCTGCCTTGCAATTCCCTGGTATGTCTCTGTGGCTATCATGTCTACTGGCGGTAGAATATCGAGGGCTGTGCCCTGTCTGGCAAGCTCATCTGCCTTGCAATTCCCTGGTATATCTCTGTGGCTATCATATCTACTGGCGGTAGAATATCGAGGGTTTTGCCCTGTCTGGCAAGCTCATCTGCCTTGCAATTCCCTGGTATGTCTCTGTGGCTATCATGTCTACTGGCGGTAGAATAACAAAGTTTGTGCCCTGTCTGGCAAGCTCATCTGCCTTGCAATTCCCTGGTATGTCTCTGTGGCTATCATGTCTACTGGCGGTAGAATATCGAGGGCTGTGCCCTGTCTGGCAAGCTCATCTGCCTTGCAATTCCCTGGTATATCTCTGTGGCTATCATATCTACTGGCGGTAGAATATCGAGGGTTGTGCCCTGTCTGGCAAGCTCATCTGCCTTGCAATTTTCTGGTATGTCTCTGTGGCTATCATGTCTACTGGCGGTAGAATATCGAGGGTTGTGCCCTGTCTGGTAAGCTCATCTGCCTTGCAATTCCCTGGTATGTCTCTGTGGCTATCATGTCTACTGGCGGTAGAATATCGAGGGCTGTGCCCTGTCTGGCAAGCTCATCTGCCTTGCAATTCCCTGGTATATCTCTGTGGCTATCATATCTACTGGCGGTAGAATATCGAGGGTTGTGCCCTGTCTGGCAAGCTCATCTGCCTTGCAATTCCCTGGTATGTCTCTGTGGCTATCATGTCTACTGGCGGTAGAATAACGAAGTTTGTGCCCTGTCTGGCAAGCTCATCTGCCTTGCAATCCCCTGGTATGTCTCTGTGGCTATCATGTCTACTGGCGGTAGAATAACGAGGGTTGTGCCCTGTCTGGCAAGCTCATCTGCCCTGCAATACCCTGGTATGTCTATGTGGCTATCATGTCTACTGGCGGTAGAATATCGAGGGTTGTGCCCTGTCTGGTAAGCTCATCTGCCTTGCAATTCCCTGGTATGTCTCTGTGGCTATCATGTCTACTGGCGGTAGAATATCGAGGGCTGTGCCCTGTCTGGCAAGCTCATCTGCCTTGCAATTCCCTGGTATATCTCTGTGGCTATCATATCTACTGGCGGTAGAATATCGAGGGTTGTGCCCTGTCTGGCAAGCTCATCTGCCTTGCAATTCCCTGGTATGTCTCTGTGGCTATCATGTCTACTGGCGGTAGAATAACGAAGTTTGTGCCCTGTCTGGCAAGCTCATCTGCCTTGCAATTCCCTGGTATGTCTCTGTGGCTATCATGTCTACTGGCGGTAGAATATCGAGGGCTGTGCCCTGTCTGGCAAGCTCATCTGCCTTGCAGTTCCCTGGTATATCTCTGTGGCTATCATATCTACTGGCGGTAGAATATCGCGGGTTGTGCCCTGTCTGGCAAGCTCATCTGCCTTGCAATTTCCTGGTATGTCTCTGTGGCTATCATGTCTACTGGCGGTAGAATATCGAGGGTTGTGCCCTGTCTGGTAAGCTCATCTGCCTTGCAATTCCCTGGTATGTCTCTGTGGCTATCATGTCTACTGGCGGTAGAATATCGAGGGCTGTGCCCTGTCTGGCAAGCTCATCTGCCTTGCAATTCCCTGGTATATCTCTGTGGCTATCATATCTACTGGCGGTAGAATATCGAGGGTTGTGCCCTGTCTGGCAAGCTCATCTGCCTTGCAATTCCCTGGTATGTCTCTGTGGCTATCATGTCTACTGGCGGTAGAATAACGAAGTTTGTGCCCTGTCTGGCAAGCTCATCTGCCTTGCAATTCCCTGGTATATCTCTGTGGCTGTCATATCTACTGGCGGTAGAATATCGAGGGTTGTGCGCTGTCTGGCAAGCTCATCTGCCTTGCAATTCCCTGGTATGTCCCTGTGGCTATCATGTCTAATGGCCGTAGAATATCGAGGGTTGTGCCCTGTCTGGCAAGCTCATCTGCCTTGCAATTCCCTGGTATGTTTCTGGCGGTAGAATAACGAGGGTTATGCCCTGTCTGGCAAGCTCATCTGCCTTGCAATTCCCTGTTATGTCTCTGTGGCCCAGCACCCAAAAGATGTGAATGGTAAAATGCTCCGCCATCCCGTTAAGAGGCAGTCGTCATTCGTGGGCTGATTTCGAATTGAACGAAATTGTTTCCAGGGATTTTATTGCCGCTTGGCTGTCACTGAAGATGCTAATATGCATCGCGGATATTACATTCCATTTCAGGCAGGACTTGATTGCCATTATTTCCGCCTGAAAAACATCTTAGAGAAAACACCCCCACCCACTCCGGATTCTGTTTTAGACCCATCCGTGTAGATGTGAATTGAGTTACTTGTCTCGATTGAATCCGACTCCCATTCAAGGCGACTGGGAATGGTTGTCCTGAAGTTAAAAACTGAGTTGGGTAGTTGTGTGGTCGGTGTTTTTGGTAATGATAAGGTGATTCAGAATCTTTGTGTTTTCACTCCATTGTGACGAGGCTCTCAGTCTCACAGCTGCACAAGCTGCGGTCTGTTTGTCGTAGATATCTAGAGGCACTAGATTTAGGATTGCATCTAAGGCTGCGGAGGGGGCTGTTCTAAGAGCTCCGCTAATGCATATGCAAGCTGATCTTTGTACTTTACCTAGAAGTTTGGCTGGAGGCAGTTTCTAGAGCCGTCCACCAGACTAAGCCACCATACAGTAGTATGGGTCTGATGATAGACACGTAAAGCCAGAAAGAGATTTATGGTTGCATAACCCATTTCTTTCCGATTTCCTTTTTACAAGAGTATACGGCTATGGTGGCATTCTTAACCACCATCTCTGTTCAAGGTTCCTGACTTATCCTGGAAATTCCTAGACAACCTGTTGTATGAATATTTCGATCTAGCTGGTCTGGGTTTGCCTGGAACAGCAGGCCGGGTATAAATTCCTTGGCATTCGCACCTGGCTGTTTATAGTGTTGTTGTTTTTCATCGTGTTATCAACACGGTTGGATGAGACCAGTACCCGATGGTTACCAATTGGAGGTTTAAAATAAGCACTTGATGTGTAGTCAGAGTTACAATCACTGGGCATTTCCAAGTATAAACCAATTAGAGTCTACCCTCGTTCTACAACACCCAACCATCCCTCTCACTGTCCGTAAGTGCCCACTGCATGGGGTGATACTTGATAGCAAGCTTAACTGGAAGCTGGACATCAACGAAAAGGTTAAGAAAGCTAACATTGCATTATATAGCTGCAATAGAATCTGTGATAAGAAATAGGGCCAGTCCCCAAAGGTCACGAAATGACTACTTACAGCTGATGTCAGACCAATCCTTACCTATGACAGCCTAGTCTGGCGGAACTCCACGGAAAGGACGTAGAATATGACTGCATTAACAAAAACTTTAAAAAACATCATGCGTACTCATAACAGGAGCCATTCGCACCTGTCCCACAGCTGGTCTGGAAGCAGTTCTAAATGTTCCACCAACTGAGTTACAGATCAATGACACAGCAGCGAAAGGCGCTGCATGCGGGTAAACTGTGTACCAAACCCTTTGGTCACAGCACAATATTGAAATTAGTGACTTACAAGAATGGGGTATCTGACTACACCATCCCATATCACGATTTCGATATTAAATACTCAATCAGAATACCAAGCATAGACGCAAGGTCATCAAATACTGTGGTATCCAACACTGAAATATCAATCTATACTGATGGGCCTAAAATGGAAATGCGATCAAATATTGTAAACCACATCCCTCCGACTAGCAAACTCATGCGGTGTATTCCAAGTAGAGATCCTAGCTACACTTGAAGCTAGAGAACTGGACAAATCACAAGGGGATATCTCCGTATACATAGATAGTCAAGCAGCAATAAAAGCTCTGACAACCAACATAATAAAATCTCGAGTTGTTGGACGCTGCCGCACATAGCTAAGGGTTCTATTTAACCAGAATAAAGTCCAAATTATCTGGGTGCCGGGACATAACAACATCCCAGAAAATGAGCAAGGAGACGACTTTGCTAGACAAGGATCGTCCAGCTGCATCTCCTAATGTGACAGCATGGTTAGACCCCCACTTGCTTCTTAAAAACAGGCAATAACTAGATACACGTTTCAAATTCTAGATGGAAAAACATTGAAACTTGCAAACACACCAAAGACCTTTCGCTGGAAATACTTACTTAAGTGGTGCTACAGTCCGGAATGAACCTGGGCCTAGTCGGAAATAAGAGCTTCCATTTCTAGGAGTAAGAGCAAAGAGTATAGAACTACATAGAATGCGCATCTCATACAACAAATATTTTCTATGTGGGGTACTGATATTGATACCCCAGTGTTAACATTGCTACCCCAGCATCAAACAACAGCCTTGCCGATGCATACGATCTACGAAATTTCGCCTTCGCACTTACCGCCCGCGTCTGAAACGGCTACAATTTTTTTTATCTGCGATGCGTACTCTATGGAGTTCTATACTCTTTGGTAAGAGTGATAACTGGTCACAACCTGTTGGGTAGGCACTCCCAGAGAATCGGACTAGCTATCGATTCCAAAGCCGCATACGACAGCATTTATAGAGACGAACTATACAGAGCCATGTCTAGTTTTGGTATACCGCCCAAACTCGTCCGTTTGTGAAGGATGACGATGAAGAATTCTCGCTGCTTGAGGTAGTACGGGACTTTATCTATCTCGGTTCCGCTATTAACTCTGACAACAACATCTCGTCAGAAATTAAACGAAGAATTACTCTTGCCAACCGATGTTTCTTCGGGCTTAGAAGGCAATTCAGTAGTAAAGCCCTCACTTGAACTACTAAGGAGATCTTATATAAGACCCTGAACATCCCAGTCCTGCTCTACGGCGCTGAAGCATGGACCGTATCAAAAGCGGATGAAGAAATCCTTGGTCGATTTGAGAGGAAAATTCTTCGAAAAATATTCGGTCCCGTTTGCGTTGACATGCTATGGAGACGAAGATTCAACCAAGAACTATACAAGCTGTACAGCGACATGCCCCTGGTCAAAAAACTCCGCATTGGACGTTTAAGATGGCTAGGACATGTGGAACGAATGGAGACCAATACTCCGGCTCGCAGAGTCTTTGATTCCCAGCCAGACGTCGGACGCAGTAGAGGAAGACCTCGCCTCAAGTGGCGCGCACAAGTAGAAACCGACCTCAACCAACTTGGAGTGCGCAACTGGAGGAAGTTAGCTAAGGACCGGGCTAATTGGAGAGGCATGTTGGTTGAGGCGCAGGTTCATTCCGGACTGTAGCGCCACTTAAGTAAGTAAGTTTTCTAGATTAAAAAAAAACTGACTTAAGACTTTTTAGGACTTAGGACTTAATTATAATCGGGGTGGCGAACACTCGTTGCATATGCCTCGAGGGGTCGCCATCCTGATCGAGTCTTTCGGTCACCAGGCAGCATGCAATCAACCATATTGTACCCCAATATGGTGTACACGCCCCCGCCCCAGACCTTATACATAATTTTCTGGTCTATATTAAGCAGTGGACTAAAAGTCCGCAAAGCCCTGAGGAAGTGCAGAATCACTCTCCTCATGTAGCCACCAGAATTCCGTTCGCTGCTTTTCGGCATCGGTCCTATCGCGATCCGATATCGCAGTGCTAAAACGGAGGAGCTCCGGGGCATTGTCGACATACCCGTCGCGGATTAGCCGCTTGTCACGCGCGTCACGGTAGCGGTGGTATAAAACCGGGATACCGTTCCTCTCCTGTACTAACCCTAACGAGTCCTTACAAATGAATGCCTCTGGTGGAATAAAGCCGGACATGAGCGCACTCTCCATGTACATTTCATTGGGGTAATAAGCCCCGAATATCAGGCTGTTGTCGCTACTCATCGACCTTGAAGCGTGCCTTCGATTAGGAAATTGTCAATTCTATTCAACTGAGCCCCATTGTATAGGACCTCGTTGCGATAGTATTTTATGTACTCGAGGTCCGGCGTTCGGTACAATCCTAAGCAGGATCGGAGACAACGCTTCTCAAACAGCCGTATCCTTTCCATGTAGAATGGTGATACATTGAACCACACGGGACAACCGTAAGCGAAGATCGGCCTTATGAGGGCCATGTAGCAAATGACTACCACCCTTGAATCAAGTTGAGTGCTATGAAACAATCTTCTTGTCAGAGCATAAGCCCCCCCCCCCCCCCCCCCCCCCTAGCCCTGGCCAGACAAGCATCCACATTTTTATTAAAATACGGAAACTTGTCAACCCAGATGCCAAGGTATTTGACTTCACTTCTCACTGCCAGTGGCCGTCCATGCTGTCCAATGATCCACAATTTTTTCCAGTTTTTTCTGGTATCGTAAGAAGCCCCCTGCAATGGGGTCCTGAAAAGAATTGTTTCGGTTTTTTGGAAATTGATCCTCAATTTCCCATCGTCGCAATATCCCTTAATGTGATCGAAGTCACGTTGCAAAAGTGTGTTGACGACCTCGATTTTCGGACCTGATCTGTACGCCACCAGATCATCTGCGTACGCTATAGCGTGTCTGAGAGAACCTACAAGATCACTTGTATAAATGTCAAACAATATCGGGAAGTTCACCGCCCCCTGTTGTAAACCGTTTTGAATTTCAAAGACTTAACTCGAAGTTACGTTGCCACATTTGACAACGGACTTCTTTCCCATAAGCATTTCATAAATCATTTATGGCATGGATTTACGCATGCCCAGTCTGTTCAGCTTGTAGAAAAGACCCTCTAACCATACGGTGTCGAAGGCCTTCTCAAAGTCAACCAGACAGGCCCATGTGCATTGTTTTTTGGACTTATTCCATTGGATGTCGGACACTAGTTTCGACGCGGCATGAATGGTGTCATGCCTCGCTCGAAGACCAAACTGATTTCCCGGAAGAGCTCTGTTAACTATCTTTTCGAAAACCTTGCTTACATTCGCCAGAAGGCTTATTGAGCGTAGATTAGCTGGGTTTGTTTTGTCCTTGTCCTTTTTGGGGATAGGATGTACCACTGCCGTTTTCCAGTGCACCGGATAATGTGCATTATTCAGTGCATTGTTTAACAGGGTGGTGAAAATATCGACTGCTTCTACTGGCAGATGTCTCAATACGACGTTTGGGACACCGTCCTCTCCCGTCGACTTTTTATTTTTCAGTGACACGAAGATGTCCAGGAGTTCATCTTTTTGCAATGGCGACTATGCCATTGGAAGGGTTTTCGTCATTGAATACGGAAAAACCGTGATTCTCAGATCGCCAAGCTTGAAGTTCAGTGCGCAGATAAAAGTGATTCAGAATGGCTCTTTCGTCAATATCGCGATTTGGGCGAACAGGGCTGTTCACCGTTTACACGGTCTCGAATATAGCGTTTATCGAATTCGCCTTCTCCTGCGGATCTTCGATCGTGAAAAAACCGTCGTTCGAGTCAACACTTTCCGGACTTATACCAACAGTCGTGAGTGTCTGTCTGTTCTCTGTCGTTTTGGAAATTCGGGCACATGGAATGTCGTTATGATCTTTTCGCCTGAATATTTTATTTATTTGCGGGAACATATTCGGGCTACTGGTTTTGATTGCCTGCATTTTCTTGCCCCAGTGCAAGCCTACAGATTTCCTGTAATTCTCCGAGATTAACTATTTAAGGTTTTTCATCAGTGACTTCAATGTCCGAATCTCCGGATCTTGTCTGTCAGTAAATTGCCTACGCAGCTGTTTAAGTCTCGAGACAAGTCTGCTTTTGTGTTTGTGGAGTTTATCGATTGTTGGCGTTCGATACTTCTCCGTCTGGTAGTCAGAACTAGTTACCTTAGTGATAGCTCGATCATCGCAATCATCATAGCAAGGAAACCTATATCAGAGATAGTCCGTTTCTGCTGCAAATAGGGATGGAGCCAACATCTGTTTGAAGCGAATGGAACAACGCAGATCGTAACATAAGTATCTCACTTTATACATTCTTTTCAGGTCCATTTTTTTCCAATGAAAGGGTATCGTTATGGGTCCTCGTAGGCTTATACGAGTTTGACGACTCATCGGAGCGTCAACAGCCCATCAAAAACTTAAAATAAAACCTAAGAAGATTCTGTTTAAGGCCCTCATCATCCCATTGATATAGAAATCCTTCCTTGATTTGAGAGGAAAATTCTTCGACAAACCTTCGTTCCCGTTTGCGTTGACGGGATATGGAGACGAAGATTCAACGATGAACTATACGAGCTGTACAGCGACATTCCTTTGGCAAAAAACTTCCAGTTTAAGAAGCTCAGCACATGTAGAACGAATGGACACCAATACTTCCGTTTGCAGAGTCTTCGATTAACAGTCAGATGTCGGACGCAGTAGAGGAAGAGCTCGACCTGAACCTAATTGAAGTGTGCAACTGGAGGCAGTTAGCTAAGGATCGGGCTAATTGGAGAGGCATCTTGGTTGAGCCCCAGGATCATTCCGGATTGAAGCGCCCCTTATGTAAGTAAGTATGTAAGTATGTAGTTCAATATTTTCAACAAATCTTGCCATTGGTTTGCGCTTCAGGTCCATAAAATGCTTCATTCAACATACTACAGCCAACATGTACTTCCTAGAGAGAATTTTCGTTAGTTTTGTCGTAAGAACTCTAATTTTTGTCATAGGGTTTCAAGTAATTCTGTCCAATATTTTTGGGATCGATGCATAGCAATATGCTTCATCTTGCAGACTACGGAGTACATCTTCCATCCAACTCACTAAAATGCAATTTTGTGCCCACATATCGTTCCCTTAAATCAAGATATTATCTACAATGGAGCTATAAATAAAAAAAACCCTACACCCTACATTACCAATATGTACCTCTGATACATGATTTCATTTTTAATTTCTATGCTTTAGAAATCTTTCAAGGACTAATGGAGACGGCAGATGTTTTGGGCTCGAATATCTGTGGTTGCATGCCAGAGTGTTCGTTTAATGAATATCGTACAATGATATCCAGTGCACCCCTTAATAGGACATTTGCAGGCGAAGACCAACGACTTTTGTAAGTTTTCATCAACACACTGATCGACCTATCATAACGTTTTCAAACTTACCTTCAGCAACAACATCACAATAACGAATCAAATCCTGCTGCACGTCTTCTTTGTCGACCTGACAATACCCACCTTTCGCATGGACTCGATCGAAAATTGGCAGTCAATTGTGGGCGTTGTTGGTGGTATAACTGGCATTACAATGGGCTTCAGCTCCATAGCCTTAAGCGAAGCATTCTTTTTCATCTGCATTCGTCCTATCTATATAAAGTGTCTTGGTCTAGTGTCTAGGTGCAAACAGTCCAAGAGGACAATTTAATTTTTTTTTTTTTAAATCTCATAAGATATTCGTTTATAGAATTTGTAGAGAAAGCTTTAAAATAAACTTCATTACGGTCTCCCTAATGTCATACTTCATTACGATCTAAGTGGATAATGAGATAAAACATCCTGCGTAGGTATATTCATCCGCCTAAAAAAACAAACATTTCTATATAATTGTGACATTTATCTGTACAGGGGATGTCTACACTTGAGACATAAAAACAAATTATCGAGTGGTATGGCAACATTCATAAATCTTCTGAGAAATGTCCTTTATTGTCATACTGGTGTATAGACATTTCATGTTATAATCAAATTCAGTTATGGTTCATAAATTTCCACTCACATAGGGCTTCCTCGTTATGGTAACATGAAATGAAATTTCCAAATCCTTTTGGTTTGACCTAGTTCAATGTGAATAATTCGCCGAAATTATCCTATTAACCAACGCACGGACATACTCGTACACTTTTCTCATTTTCAGATTCTGAGAATCTCTGAATTTTTTCAAAGTATGAATGTCTTATCAGGTGTAAACAAAGTACATACCGACATATCCCGGTGTCCCTTATTATGAGAAATCATTTGTAGAGCCAAGCGATCTTTTATTGGGAGCTTATAAAAAATCTCATTATGCAAGCGGATGCTCGAGGCATTTAATCTAGGACACCCGTTGCAACTTGCTATTGTGTCAATGTAGAATCATTCACGGCAACATTGAGGAATAGGCACTACGCGTTGGTCGAGGGCAAGACAGGGTATATGTCATCCACCAACAAAGTACTGTCGACTCACAATCTTGATAGAACCAGTTTTGAGGTAGTTAAGGAGATTATCTACCTCGGAATTGCAGTGGAGCCCGAGGTATATAAGATTTGATCGTGTCATTGTTTGTAGCAGATAGTGGCACGCTTGCGGAAGGCCGGGCTGATGCTCGTCGTTGGGGTAGGTTCTTCCTGGTACTATCCTGGCTGCAAATATTTATCGTGCCAGATATCGTATTCATATGAATACGAGTAAACTAAAATTAAACATCTACATGCGTCTAACCAAAAGAGAATTGATGTCACTAGAACACCAGACTAAAGAAAATAAATGAACACAAGAGAAAGTTATATAGGAAGAGAGGAGGTTGCAAAAGGGAAAAAAGGAAAAAAAATAATAAAAAGAAGAGAAGGGTTTGGTCTGATGTCGATGACCTTGCAGATTTCTGCATCTCGGATATAACCGCCCTACGGTACTGATCTTGGTCAGCAACTCCATGGCTGACTTATACCGATATATCGTTTAACAGGAAGTCCCATGATGAGCGTACGTCATACCTCCTATTCCATTATCGCCTTTCAAACCTTGTTATCGGCAGGTGAAATGTCGAATGACTGCAATCGCAAGAGACCGCCAAGACCTTCGCGCAACGCGTTTCCCATTACCACTCGATTAACACCAAACCACCAGCATCGAACGTCGAAGAGCAATAAAGCAACCCTTGGTCAGATGAGGAGTGCCGACACATGCTCGCAGCCAAGAACGAGGCCTACAAAGCTAAGCTGCAGGTAAAGACGAGAGCTGTCGTTGAGCTCTATAGGCAGAGAAGAAAAGAAGAACACCAACTCTTCAGAAAGAAGACAAACGAGCAAGCATAGCGCGCAATCGAGGATGTATAGAGGTGCCACTCCAGGAACGATGTTCGCAGGTTTTACCAAAGTGTAAAACGTCAAAGACAAGGATACAAGGCTCGAACAGAATCCTGTCGAGATGAACAAGGAGATATCGTAGTTGGGACACAGTCGATGCTGAGGATATGAAAGAACCACTTCTGCAGACTGTTGAACGGCAATGACGAACAACATTCCGCTGTCAGGCAGGACGAACCATCCATATTGGCAACGACAGCAGCGACCGAAGGTTTTTTTTTAATCCGAAATTATAACGTAAGGAGCAAGACAACTTAATTTAAAGTTTTTGTCTGCTCGCGATTCATCACATAAACATTTGGTGATGATAAGCGGCATTCCCGCTGACCTTTTTAAAGGCGGCAGTGATGGCTTGGTAAGTAACATCCACAAAGTCATAAGCCAGATCTGGTTGGACTAAAGTATGCCTGAAGAATGGAACCTCAGCATCATTTGCCCGTTCCACAAAAAAGGTAACCCCCTTAAACTGCGCCAACTACAGAGACATAATTCACAACATCGCCTCCAATATACTTTCTGCCGTAATATGTGAACGCCTGAAACCGTTTACCAACAACCTGATCGGCTCTTATCAGTGTGGTTTTAGGCCAGGAAAGTCCACAACCGATCAAATTTTCACATTTCGGTTGATCCTGGAAAAAACCCAAGAAGTTCAAATCGATACCCACCACCTATTCATCGATTTCAAAGCCGACAGCATTTATAGAGACGGGCCATACCGAGCCATGTTTGGTTTTGGTATACCACCAAACTCGTCCGTTTGTGTTGGATGACGATGGAGAATTCTCGCTGCTCCATCAGGGTCGGAAACGACCTTACTGACACATTCGATACCAAAAACGGATTTGGGCAAGGCGATGCGCTGTCATGTGACTTCTTTTATCTGATTCTTGAGAGGATTGTGGCAAAACTCACGAGCCAACACCAGAGGCACAATGTCCCGAAAATCGGTGCAACGACTATCATGCGCCGAAGTTATTGACATAATTGGTAGGACTCAACGTGATATCATAGACATGTTTGCTAATATAGAGAAAGAAGCGGCAAAAATGTGGTTAGCAGTAAATGAGGGCAAGACAAAGTATAGGCTGTCAACACGAAAGGACAAACGTTAGACAGAACGTCACCATTGACAGATATAGCTTTCTGGTAGTACGGGACTTTGTCTATCTCGTCTCCGGGATTAACTCTGACTCTTGCCAGCCGCTGTTTCTTCGGGCTAGGAAGGCAATTCAGCAGTGAAGCTCTCACTGGAACTACTTTGGAGATCCTATATAAGACCATGATCATCCCAGTCCTGCTCTATAGCGCTGTAGGATGGACCGTCTCAAAAGCGGATGTTGAAGTCCTTTCTCGATTTGAGAGGAAAATTCATCGGTCCCGTTTGCGTTGACGGCTATGGAGACGAAGATTCAACCAAGAACTATACGAGCTGTACAGCGACGCGCCCCTTGTCAAACAACTCCGCATTGGACGTTTAAGATGGCTAGGACATGTACAACGAATGGACACCAATACTCCGTCTTGCAGAGTTTTCGATTCCCAGAGAGACGTCATAGCTTCTTATCTATGTAAAAAAAACTCTTCTCTCTTGCTACCATAGCTAATCCGTTTTTCTGGCACATATCGGTTTAGCATGTAAATGTAGTCTTACCTACTAGCACTAGGTTTCCAAAGCACAGCAACCTGGCGCTCTCAGACGGTCAAACCGCGTACCAAATCGACCATGTGCTAATCGATGCGAGGCTTGCATCTAACATCCTCGACGTGCACACATTCCGAGGGGCAAACGTCGACTCTGACCATTTTCTTGTCACGCATAATTAAGAGCTCGACCAACGAGATGAAGCTGTGAACTGCCCACACGATGAAGTTTGACGTTTGACG
Organism: Rhingia rostrata; assembly: GCA_949824845.1. NCBI lineage: Eukaryota > Metazoa > Arthropoda > Insecta > Diptera > Syrphidae > Rhingia > Rhingia rostrata. Next base: position 30,696,501 of record OX463757.1, read on the forward strand.
CCTTAGCACGCCTGGAGTAGCCAGAGCCTACAGCGAGCGCCTGAGTATGAAACTCTCCTCTGTGCACTCACCTACCACAGACGCCAACAATTAGCGATGCCAGTATCGCTGGTACCCTACAGTGGCTTCGGCTACCTCCTTGATGAAGGTAGCCGAAGCCACTGTAGGGTACCAGCCACCTCCGAGAAGGAGCCCGTAGAATGATGAATGCGTATACAGAAAAAAGGTGACAGAAGATACACACACAGAAGATAAGTACTGCACCGCAAAATACAGCGAGAGAATAGTATCGAGCCAGGAGAAGGGAGCAAAAAAGACCCTGCGTACAAAGATGAGGGCTTACGCAGCTTCCAGCTCAAGGAGACCAAAGAGTCGCTCGATCATAACAGCACCCGGAGGTTGCTAGCTACAATACTGGAACTCAGGCTCTTCGAGACAGAGAACGAAACCTAGTCACCGAAGCGCAGGGAACAGTAGATGTGTTTAAGAAGCATTTTCAGCAGCTGCTCAATGGGCATCATGTAGAGAGAGTAATAGGACAAGAAGAGAAACGTCCAGTCAATGAAGACTAGTTGCACCACCTAGTATAGTAGAAATCGGCATAGCTATAAAAAATCTTCAGAACAACAAGGCCGCAGGCTCTGATGACTTACCAGCGGAGCCTTTAAAAACCCCGGTGGTGATGTTTCGGTATCATCAACCAACTATGAGTGGAAGAAAACATGCCTGATGACTGGAATATCAGCTCCATATGCAGCATCTACAAAAAGGATATCCTATGGCTTGCAAGAACCTTCGAGGCATATCCCTGCTTAATGTCGCATACAAGATCCTATCCAACGTACTATGTGAACGTCTAAAACCGTTCTGCAACACACTAATCGGCACATACAAGTGCGGCTTACATCAAATTTTCGCACAGATGCAAATCCTAGAAATGACCAACGAATTTCAAGTCGAAACTTACCACCTATTCATCGACTTTAAAGCCGCATAAGATAGAATGGTTCGTCAGGAGTTTGTTATGATTCCAAACATGTACCTGATTTCGGCAGGTAGACGCGCTATCTACGTGACATCTTCAATCTCGTACTGGAGTAGATAGTACCCAGGTCAGTCCAGCTCCTTGCTTATGCGGACGATATTGACATCATCGGTCGCTACTAGAGTGCCGTGATAGAAGATTTTACGGCGATTGAAGAACGGCGAATTCCTTTAGCCTTGAAGTAAATGAGGGCGAGACTTGTACATGTACAGTAAAAATAAATAAGCATCTGTCCACCGCCTAGGACAAAACGTCACAATTGATGGCAGCAATTGTGAGGTAGTTAAGGAGTTCGGCCAACCTTGGAGTAAACATAGACTCCACGAATGAAACCCTAGTGGAGATCCGGTGAAGAATTACCCTAGGAAACTGTTGCTACTTCGGTTTGGTGCTCTACAATACTCTTCTGTTTTAATGCGCCGAATGCAAGAAGCGAGTGCTGATACTGGCCTACTTTGAGGAGAGAAAAATACTTCGGCGGATTTTTGGTCCTGTGTGCGAGGAGGGCAAATGGAATAGAAGATACAACCGCAAACTCTATTACCATTACTAAGATGTGGATGTAGTCCAAAAAGACAAAACACGTCGACTACATTGGCTCAGCCACATCGAGCGAATGGACAATAATGTTCCAGCTAAGAGGATCTTCGAATCCCAGCCCCCAGGTCCGAAAAGGCAGGAAAGACCGAACCTCCGTTTTAAAGCCCAAGCCATCGCGTATATGCCAGAGTACTTGGTCTCGACAACTGGAAGCAGCGAGCCCGGGATCGTAGAGGATGGAAGGCTGCTGCAGTGTCTAAGGAAGAGACTCTTCATGGCCGGAAGCCCGATAAGTAAGTAGGTAGTAGCTAAAATGATCAAGTAGTGTCTTACAAATACTCACAGTGTTCGCTTCTATTATTTCGCTTACAGCTATTAAACAGATGTCATCCTGTTGCATCACCCGTTACTAAAGGGTGATCCATTTCGAGGTTCCCTACTTTTTTAAAGAAAAAAATACAGAAAATTCAAATTTAATGGAGAAATTTTATTATCATTTGAAAGAACATTCTTTGGCATTTATTTTTTGAAGATTATGTCTATCAAATGTTGGCCGTTGCTACGTCGCAGATGGTCCATCCGTTGAGTCCAATTTTCGATCACTCGTTCGAGCATTTCGACTGGTAACTGGTGAATGACACGCGTGATGTTTTCCTCCAAGGCCTGAATCGAAGCGGGTTTGTCGGCATAAGCTTTTGACTTTACATATCCCCACAGGAAAAAGTCTAACGGTGTGATATCACACGATCTTTGAGGCCAATCGACCGGCCCAAAACGTGAAATTATGTGATCACCGAAATGTTCTCTCAATAAGTCCATTGATTGATGCGATGTGTGGGAAGTGGCGCCGTCTTGCTGAAACCAAATTTCGCCGAGATCACGAGCTTCAATTTCAGGCATCAAATAGTCGGTTATCATGGCACGATAACGGTCGCCATTGATGGTAACGCACCGCACTAATTTTTAAAGAAATATGGACCGATGATTCCACCGGCCCACAAACCACACCAAACCGTTGTTTTTTCTGGATGAAGTGGCAGTTCTTCAATCTCTTCAGGTTGCTCTTCGTCCCAAATGCGGCAATTTCGTTTGTTTACATACCCATTGAGCCAGAAATGGGCCTCATCGCTAAACAAAATTTGCCTCGAAAACGTCGGATCTTCTTGGAACTTTTCAAGAGCCCATAGAGCGAAGCGATGTCGCTTGGGAAGGTCGAGCGGCTTCAGTTGTTGCACAAGCTGTATTTTGTACGCTTTCAATCTAAGATCTTGCCGTAAAATGCGCCAAGTCGTTCCATACGTCAGTCCGAGTTGCTGCGAACGGCGCCGAATCGACTCTCTACGGTCTTCGTGTACACTCTCAGCTACGGCCGCTATATTTTCTTCACAGCGTGCTGGACGTGGTCTATTCGGTCGAATATTATCCAATAATGAATGCTGGGTCTCAAAATGGGTGATGGTGTTGCGAATAGTACACTCAGTAGGCCGATTATGTTGACCATAAGTTGAGCGAAGTGCACGAAACACATTCCTCTCAGAACGTGAATTTTCATAATTAAGTTGAACAATTTGTAAACGTTGTTCACGCGTAAGTCTTTCCATTATGAAATGCCAAACAATACTTAACAAAAATAACATGACAGCATGACACGACTCACACGTGATCTGTCAAAAAAGGCTATTGAAAAAAGTATCTCTACTTGGATCACCCGTTACATTGACACAAAAAATTTGACACTCTAAAAAAATGAAAACAATTTATTTTCGAGGGTATATTCTCATTAATAATAATTTATTACTTCAATTACTAATTATAAATGATATTTTGTATACAATATTTGTTTTATTCATATTCGTATGTATTTACAATTTTATTTTTATTTTATTTTTCATTTTTCATTTGATGTATGTAATAAAAACGAGTTTTTTTGTATTTCGTTTAACCTGAAGGGAAATATATTTTTTATTAAATAGTTTTTTTTTGCTATTAAAGTGCAATTCATAAGTACATATTGGATTTTATTAGTCATATATAAAATTTATTTGATAAAATTAAACAAAAAAAAAATAACGAAAGGACATTTTTTTTTTGTTTATTTGTGATACAAAGTTAGCACTTTTAATTTTTATTTATTTATTATATCTTCAGAAAAATTGTAGCTTTGGTGTGTATTTTATGAGTTAAATATTGGTGTTGATATTGGATGTTTATTTATTTAGTTGTAAAGAGAGATTTAATTTTTGTTTTATTATTTTAGTAGAATTTTATGCTTTTAAAATTATTTTATTTTTAATTTAAATGAAATGTTTAAGTTTGTTTGGTATTTAGATGCTGGTATCGTATCGTTATATTTTGCATCATCAATTCTTCTATTTTGATGGAAAGTTTTTTTTTTTAAATAAAAAGGACTAATTTTCATTAATTAAATCAAAACAAAATTCTGACAGAACAACTGACGTTCTAATAAAGTTTTTAAGCAGATCATTTTGTTGAATTGGAACCAAGTGTGAATGAAGATATAAATGGAAAAAAATTGGTGTTGTTGTGATCACATTTCATCAATCAAGAACTATCGGGTTTTTCAACAGGGACGCTACAAAAGTTGAGCGACAGGGACAGCAAACGACGCCATATTTCTTGCCGCTCTTTCTCTGACATTTCTCTTCAGTAAGGTTTGCCATTTCATGATGGAAAGATATACGATCCAACAAGGAGTCGAAATTAATAAAATTTACAACCGAAATTCGGAGTCAGTGGCCGCAACGTTAAGAGCGCTACGTACAATTTATGGTCGTCATAATCGTCCTAGCAAATCAACAATTGAGCGTCTAGTGGACAAATTTGAATCCACAGGCATAGTACCAAATGTTCCCGTGCCAGTGAGACAAAGAAGTGCCCGTAGTGTCCAGAATATTGTTGCCGCTGAGGCTTCAGTTGAAGAAAGCCCAAATGTGTCTCTCACACGTCGTTCTCAAGCGTTGGGCATCGCCGTGACGTCGTTGTGGCGAATTTTGCGAAAAGATCTTGGCCTACATCCTTACAAGATTAAATTGACGCAAGAACTGAAGCCGCTTGACCACCAGAAGCCTCTCGATTAACACCATACCACCAGCATCGAATGTCGAAGAATAATGGCAACGATGCCAACAAGCCATTAGATCAGCCGCAACTGATGTGCTAGGTTTCTCTTAAGAAATCACGGGTTGATGAGGAGTGCCGAAATATGTTCGCAGCATACAAGGCTAAGTTGCAGGTGAAGACGAGAGCTGCCATTGAGCTCTATAGGCAGAGTAGAAGGGAAGAACACCGGCTTTTCAGGAAGAAAAAAAAAGAACAAGAAAAGCGCGCTATCGAGGATATAGAGAGGTGCCACTACGGGAACGATTTTCGCAAATTTTACCAAAGTGTAAAACGTCAAAGCCAAGAACACAATGCTCGAACAGAATCCTGTCGAGACGAACAAATAAATATCGTAGTTGAGACACAGGCGATGCTGATGAGATGGAAGAACCACTTCTGCAGACTGTTCAGCGGCGATGACGAACAACATTCCGCTATCAGTCAGAACGGACGATTCAATATTGGCAACGACAGCGAAAACTGCCAACCACCCGTCCTGACTGAAGTCAGGATAGCAATATCTAAACTCAAGCTTAATAAGGCTGCCGGAAATAAATCCGGCGGAGACGACTTGGTAAGTAGCATTTACCAACTCATAAGCCAAATCAACAAATAAGCCAAAGTCAGATGAAATAATGCTTGAAGAATTGAACCCGATCCACAAAAAAAGGAGACCCTCTGATCTGCGCTAACTACAGAGGCATAAGTCTCCTCAATGTCGCCTACAAGATCCTATGTGCCGTAATATGTGAACGCCTGAAACCGTTTACAAACAACCTGATCGGCCCTTATCAGTGTAGTTTTAGGCCAGTAAATTCCACAACCCTTAAAAAACCCAAGATGTCCAAATCAATACCCACCCCCTATTCATCGATTTCAAAGCCACATACGACAGCATTTACAGAGGCGAACTATACAGAGCCATGTCTAGTTTTGGTATACCGCCCAAACTCTTCCGTTTGTGTATGAGACAATTATATGAATTCTCGCTGTTCCATCAGGATCGGAAAGGACCGCACCGACACATTAGATACCAAAAAAGGATTTAGGCAAGCGATGCGCTGTCATGGGACTTTTTCAATTTTTGATTCATGAGAGGATTGTGCACAACTCCGGAGCTAAGACCAGATGCACAATTTTCCAAAAATCGGTGCAACTACTAGCATACGCCGACGATATAGACATCATTGGTAGGACTCAACGTGATTTCCTAGAAAAGAGAAGGGAGCGGAAAAAATGGGTTTAGCAGTAAATGAGGACAAGACTAATAATAGCTGCCCACACGAAGGGACACACAACATCGACGAATCGGACAGAAAGTCACCATTGGAAAATATAGCATTGAGTAAGTACGGGACTTTTTCTGGTTCGGCTCCGCTATTAACTCTGACAACGGCATCTCGTCTGAAACCAAGAACCGCTGTTTCTTCGGGCTTAGAAGGCAATTCGGTAGTTAAGCCCTCACTTGAACTACTAAGGAGATCCTATATAAGATCCTGATCATCTCTACGGCACTGAAGCATGGACCGTCTCAAAAGACGGTCGATTCGAGAGGAAAATTCTTCGAAAAATCTTAGGTCCCGCTTGCGTTTAAGGGCTATGGGACGATGATTCAACCAAGAACTATGCAGCGACTTGCCCCTGATCAAAAAACTCCTTATTGGTGTTTAAGATGGCTAGGTCATGTAGAACAAATGGACACCAATACTCCGGCTCGCAGAGTCTTCAATTCCCAGCCAGACTTAAGACGCAGTAGAGGAAAACCTCGCCTTAAGTGGCGTGCACAAGTAGAAACCGAACTCAACCAACTTGTAAAACGCAAATGAAGGCAGTTAGCTAAGGACCGGGCTTATTGGAGAGGCATGTTGGTTGAGGCCCAGGTTCATTCCGTACTGTAGCGCCACTTAAGTAAGTAAGTATCTTGTTCGAATATAATTTTTCCATAACAGCTCTATCTCACTTAATCTTGAGTGTTTATACAACCAGGAACTGCAGCTTACACATCGGTCGTTAGTAAGCGGGTCAACCTGACTTAGGCTTACATACTTTTTGACACAAATTTCTTGCGATGGTCTGACAAATCTTCCGAGTGTTATCAGAAAAAAATTATATGAGAAGCCTTTGATCTTATGGGCTAAAAAGTGGGCGTGCGTGAAAATGATTTTTTTATGAAATGTTTAGATTGCCGAATTTTTTTTTTAATTTTAATAAAAAAAGTCTTTCACTAAGAAAACGCTTCCAAAGTGGTGGCGTGAAAAAAAAACTTTAAACTTTGAACCCGTTAAATAGTACAAAATTTTGGAAAAACTGTCGTTCATAGCTTTTCAAAATTGTGTACTATTTCACGGGCTTAGTGGCGCGATGGTTGGTGCGATAAACTGCCGCACAGAAGGTCTGGGTTCAATTCCCCCGTAAAACACATAAAAACATCTAAAATAATTTTTCACTGACCCGCCTCTCGTGATGATCTGACAGACCATTCGATAAAATTCGCCGTTGGGAGCCCGCATAAAACAAGATGACCCGCCATCGTGCAAAAAGTACACACGCATATATGAATGGTTGGCTACTAACGAGCCAAAAATTTGTATTCTTGCTTTTGAATCCGTTTTCATCCCTCTGTGCGAAGGACCGACGGCGGCGGACGGAATTTAAAAAAAAACACTTTTTTTGATTTCCGCTATCATTGTAAAGTTAGAATCATTCAAAATCTCGAAATCAACCATTTTGACGAAAACCATAACTTTTCCTTTGAAAGAGAAAGTTAAAAACATTTAGGTACCCTTTCCAATCGAATTATGGCATAGGGGTCCGAAAATTTCGAGCTGGGCAAATGAAATTTGTTCATGACCCCAGTACAGTTGTAATTATTGTTAAAAATCCACTTTCAGTACAAAACATGGATTTTGGTGAAACGACAATAAATTTTGACAGAATGTTTGAACAAGGATGGGATAGATGAGGCTAATAAACGATATGGAGTCAAGCTATGAAACAAAAGGAAAATACCAACTTCCAATTCAATAAAACGTAAGATATCCTGTTAAATGTTTAAACTTAAGAAGTCTTCATATAAAAATATAAATAAAACTAATAAAAAATATAAAAAAAAAACATGACATATGGTCAACGGACTTAATACGTATTTTTAATTATTAAGAAAGGCACAATTAATACGTAGGTATATCTTAATATCAGACAAAAAGATTGTAGAAATGAATTTTTTTTTTAATTAAAAATTTACCAATTAACGTCGACTTAGAGTAAACATTGTCAATTAGGTTTGTTTTATGTTTTTTTTTTTTTTTTATTAATTTTACAATTAATCATATTTCCAGTCTTAAAAATTTCCTCATTAATATTTTTTTATACGCATTTTTAAAAAAATGTTCATTTATTATTATTTTTTTAAAAAGAGTGATTTAAAATTAGCAAGGATATATTTATTTTGTTTTTAACTTAGTTTTTGAGAAAACAATTTTTTTTTTAAATTTCTTAATATTGCAATTTTTTTAAAGTATTTTTTCTTGCCTTTTATTAATATTTAAGACTTATTGGTATAAATTTAGAAATTTTGTGAAAATTCTTATACTCTTTGAGGGGTTGAAAAAAAATGTTTTTTTTTTTTAATTTGTATTGATAAAAACTACTTTTAAGTAAATTCGGTGTACACTAAAAATATAGCAATCGAACAAATTTCGCAAAAAAAAAAATTAAAAAAATATAAAAAAATGTGACCTTATATGGTTTACCGGTGTGCATAGTGGCAACATACGGTGCTCCGTGGAACTCGTTGCGTCGGCAGTCCAGAGATTCCTTTCAGATATGTATAAGTAACTGGTTGTCTGAGTATCCTTTGAGGTGGTTTTTTGGTGACTTTCTTCGTTGATTTGGTCGCTTCCTTGGATGGAGTGCCACTGCAGGATAAGGACCTCGATGAAATGGATATATTTTCAAAGGCTCTTCGAATTGATGATGTCGATCGACGATGAAGACGTGTGGTGGAGCGTTTGGTCTTTTCATTCTCATCAACGGTGCTACTGCAATCGCTGGACGTGCAGGATAACTCCAGACTGGAGCCGTGAACATCTTTGGTTGGCACAGGACTGGGCAGTGCTCCAGTTGTCGAGGAACACGAATCGGTGGATGAACTACGAGAATCATCTTCGACTTGATAGATGAGATCGTCATGCGAACGAAGGCCAAAACGACGGCTTAGCGCGTGAAAGAATCCTAAATTTCGTTCGAAGCGCGGGGATGGTGTCATTGGGGAGAGTGAATGGTTGCTACCACCACTCCCCGTCACCGATGGGATGTCAATATAGCAAGTGCGAGTGTCCATATTTTTTTTTTAATTTTTTTGTTTTTGTCACTTCACTTTACAGAGTTCGTTTCATATGAGAACAAAAAAAATCCTTCACTTCATAGACACAATCTCACGTATGTACTTTCATTAGATGTTTGGGATTATTAAGCAAGTAACGGTGACAACTTTTGTCGGCAGTACTTCTACTTTCAGTTTCAACACAGCACTGTTACAACACACAGAATGGTTAGTGAACGAATGCAGAAGCTTGAAATAGCAGAGTCATATTTATACCTTCTGTAGGGCGGCTATATGCACTGCTCAAGGATATGCGCAGAAGTTGTATTCCCCTCTATGTCGGAGCTTTTGAAGGTTGTTGCAGTCGGCGGTGTAAACACTGGTGGAGTGCGTTGTCCTTTGTGCAACCGATTCGGTATACAATGCTTGATGGGCTTGCAAGGATGCTTGAGTTGAGGCAGGCGGGTGGTGTACCAATTCTTCAGATGAAAGTGCAGAGTCAATGCCCATATAAGTCCTGACTGCGTGTTTCATTTAATCTACCGTGTTATCTGTGGTTTCTTTTTTTTTTTCCTCAGGTTACACTGAAGGATTAAGGAAATTGCGGCGTACCTGAAGTATTATCTGCACGCGGAAAAGATTAATTGAGATTTATCGAGAATTATTGGCCCATTGACGGCACTAATTATCAGGAAGGATGCTTCTCGATGAGCCATGCACTTCTGGATTGTTTAGTTGTGCAAATAGTGTGGGTGAATGTGAATGATCTGTAAGAAGCTCAAGGATAAGTTGGAGGTGATGTGACATTTTTGGATTTCATAAATACAGAGAGCTTAGGTGCCATGACATTTATCCATTTTATCCAACGGACTTAAGTAATCGTTCGATTTGTCAGATGGAGGAAACTACTAAACTTCTGCAAAGCGGAGGATACGCGATAAGTTGAGCTACCGCCATTGCTAACCAAAGCCTTACTGAACATGGCTTATTAGAAAAAAAAGGCCGCTCAACCTAAGACGATGTTGTTCTCTTCTGTGTCGAACATCTAACCATTGCGGGCTGGAGCAATGGTGTCCATTTTGATTTCATCCTATAAGCCCAAAGCGTTGTTTCATTTTGACTGGGTATATATCGCTGAGGACTTTAAACATTTTCGCTAGAAACTTTTTCTCCAGAGTCCATCAATGCAAACAGGACCAAAGGATTTCGTCGTTGTTAAAACGAATTGCGGGAACAAGGTACTTCATCCCTTAGTACCCAAAAGCTGTACCTGTCTATTATGGGGTTTTGTGCAATTCAACGATGTTGTGAGTTTCTTCTGGTTGATAGCATACATTTGGTCCTTCGAACGTTTACTAAATCTTGATAATACGCTTTTATCACTACACCCCCAACCACGTTTGATCAGGCCAATGGTGTCAATATGGTCGGGTTATGCCTGTAGCTACACACATACATTTTTGGGTCAATATTGCCGTCCGCCTAAACACCACTTTTGCTCCTCCATTGCTCCAGCATTGGCGGAAAGAAATCGTCTTCTCTCGGCCATCGAATCTGCCTTTGTTGGAGAGGTGTCTTTTGGGCTGTCCACTCCATGCCTCTGCCGCTCCTCCGTTGAACCTTCGCTGGGAGAAATAGAAGAACGTCTACTCCATGCCATCGTACTTTGTTTTTACTTTTGCGCCAATAATGCGGTGGTGCAAATGATTTTTTGTGGTGCAGGCTTCAGGGATCGTCCTCCCCTACCAGTCAGCATCATGTTGGGTTAGACAAGGGATCGTCCTTCCTCACCCAGCGAACTATTCGGAGCGCACCTGTCCGATGCTGCCCATCGCGAGTCTTCCAAGTCCTTTGGGCTTCTATGATGGCGTTTAAGCGTGGAATCCTGTCGCACGTTTTGTGTGGCGTTTCTCTGTCGTGAGTCTCCCTAATCTCCCTAGGGCTTCACCGAACAGAGTTGGGCAATCATCTTCAGGAGTGCACTCCTGTCGCACGTTTTGTGTGGCGCTGCTCTGTCGTGAGTCTCCCTAATCTCCCTAGGGCTTCAACGAACAGAGTTGGGCAATCATCTTCAGGAGTGCACTCCTGTCGCAAGTTTTGTGTGGCGTTGCTCTGTCGTGAGTCTCTCTAATCTCCCTAGGGCTTCAGCGAACAGAGTTGGGCAATTTTCTTCATGAATGGACTCCTCTGTATCACTCGTTATACCTGTCATTGGTTGCATTACCAGATCTGAAGGTCGTGTACCAGTAGCTGATGGAACCATTGCTGCCCACCACATTCTCCAAATTCCGAGCTGGCGACCACAACGAAAAAAAGTGAACGACATGATTTTTAAGGGGATAAGAGAGTAAGCATTAAATTTTACCATAACAGAGGACATTTAGGCAGTGAGAGCTTCAATTATGCAACCCCATCAGCGTAATATTGGGAAAAATGCTCATCGTACAGTAACGCGATTTATTCACGATAACATCCATTACCATCCGTACAAGTTTGGTGATTGCCAGGAATTATCTGAACGTTAATTAAGTTATCGAATGAACGCAAGTCAGGCGCTTTTGGAAGACGTTCCAGAGGACGAAGTCGATTTTCATAGCGATGCTTTAAAAGTATCTTCCATCTTCCAACGTGCGGTTTTCAATTCAGTATTTGCTTTGCCATCTCGATACTTTGTAATTTAGTTAGTTGGACAGTGGTAAACTTACTTGCAAGCCATTTTCTCACACAGACCTTGCCAAGGTGTCTACTATCAATATCAAGAGACTGCAAGCAAGGAGTAAATTTATTTCGAATATAATGGTTCAAGTTCGCGAAGTTTACCACAAGCGCCGTCCATTTTATGGTCGATATAATCGTCCATCGGAGCAATTAATTCGGTAAACCATGAATCGTTTTGGTACAAGGTTTACTGATAGTACGCATCCGCAGAGACGTCCAACAGTGCGCACCGAAGAAACAATTGCCGCTGTAGAGCAAAGAGTTGAAGAGGACGCGAATGAATCGATTCGCCACCGTGCACAGCATTTGGAGCTTTGTCTATCAACTTTATGGAAGATTTGCGCAAAGATCTTGACTTTCAACCTAACAAGATCCAGCTGATGCAAGAATTAAAGCCGCGAGAGCATGCAATGCATCGTGATTTTGGTGTATTGGCCGAAGATGAGATTGATCTCGATGCTGATTTTCATCGCAAAATTTTGTTCAGTGATGAGGCTCATTTTGGGTTGAATGGCTACGTCAGCAAAGTTGCCGCATTTGGAGTGAAGAGAATCCACAAGAGTCCCTTGAGACCCCATTACATCCACAAAAACTGACTGTTTGGTGTGCTCTATGGGGTGTTGGAGTCATTCGGCCATACTTCTTCCGAAATGATGCTGGAGATTCTGTTGCCGTTAATGGAGACCAGTATAGAGCCACGATAACCGACTATTTTGTTCCCTAATTGGATGGCATGAAGTTGGATGAGATGTGGTTCCAATAAGACGACGCTACATGCCACACAACGCACGTCACAATCGATTTATTAAAGGAAACATTCGATGAGCGCATAATTTCGCGGAATGGACCTCTCAATTGGGCACCAAGGTCGTATGATTTAACACCATTGGATTTCTTTCTTTGGTGATATGTGAAGTCACTCGTCTACGTCAACAAACAAGAAACGTTAGGGGACTTGGAAGCCAATATTCGTGGCGTTATTGCCGACATACGCCCTCAAATGCTCGAACAAGTGGTTGAAAATTGGACCTCTAGACTTGGCTTTATTAGAACCAGCCGCGGCGGTCATATGCATAAACATTTTTGGCATAAAATTATCCTTCCAATAAACCCAAATTGATGGACATTAAAACGATTTCCTTGTGTTTTATTTTTATTTAAAGCTCCAAACCTCTAAAAAAACGACCTTTACTTGGGATCCAATCGCAGCTCCAAATTTGCTGCTCGACATTTGGCCTTGACAGTCCTTCATTCGACTTAAGGTTACCTAATTGGGATCCAATTGGAGCGTAAAATCTCTGCTAAAAATTTCCCGTTTTCAGCCTTTCATAGACCTAAGGTTGCTTGGCACTCACTCGGGATCTAATCACAGCCCATAATCACTGCTTGATATTTGGCTTTTCTAGCCTTTCAATAGACTTGAGGTTGCTTTGCACTACTTAGGATTTAATCACAGCCTAAAATCGCTGTTTGGCACTACCGCTTTTCAGTATTTTAGTAGGCTTAAGGATGCTTGATACCTACTTGGGATTCAATCACAGCTAAAAATGGCTGTTTGACACTTAACCTTGGTAGTCTTTGAATAGACTTATGGATGTAATAAGCAAGTATGCTCCTTGGGATCAAGTTAAAGCCTAAAATCGCTGCTGGATATTTGGCATTGACAGTCTATCAATAGATTCAATGTTGCAATATAAAATGGCAATGGTACGTGAGATAAAATTAGCTCCTGGCTTGATCCTAAGTCAAAGTCAGTACTATTTATATTTTTTTTTTTAAATCACCATCATGAATATGTCCTGCTCATCTTCATCCATCCCAACATCCATCCATCCAAACCCTAGACGTCTTTTACGTTCCGATATGCCAAATGACCTCACCGTAACGTACGCGTCAGCTTCCAACCTGTCCAAGGTATCACAAATAAAGACTAATGACAATCCTTCCATCCACGCATAAACAATGTGAATGTACAAAAATGACCCCTAACTAGCATCGCCTTCGAGGTAAGTGCTAAGGGTTCATCAATCTATTGTTATAGAGACAACTTTCAGACAATACACTGGCTGCAGGAGTGTAAAATCACAGCTGAAATCTGCACTCAAATTTATCAATATCATTTCATGTCGCATCCTTTATCCTTTCTTCGATTGCATTGTGTACATAACACAAGTCAATAACCACACGTCAGCCATCCAAAAGACTGCAGAAAATAATTAATTTGTGTGGTGTTTGTTTGGTGCAATACATGTTCTTCCTTTCGCCATAGACAACACGAAAACCCCCATACTCAGTTCATTAAGGAGTCAACTGCAATTTAATAGTTTTCGTTCTTTGTCCTACGGATGGAATATCGTCCTGTGTAATCTCATCTGCCATACATGTGGCAACATGGCACTTAGGGAATGATTTTCGTGTTTTTTTTTTTTATGAAAGAAAGTTAATTAGATTTGTATATTAATTCAGTTATTTTTATTGAGTTTATTAATGGGAATCCTTACGTTGATAATCAGATTTGGGAACATATAAAACAAGCTCTGTAATAAGCATGCAATTTAGTTAGACACTCACATGCATCCTGGATTTGAAAACCAGCGTGCTAATCACGTGCTAAATTATTATTTTGCAAGTCACATTTTTTAAGGTCTTTCGATATTCACACATAGGGGAAATCACGTTTTTACGCGATTGCAAGGAGAATGAAGCTTGATGTCCTTTCGAATTGTTTTTTGATGATTGGGAGATGGGCGATGCTGATAGGAAAATGTGAGTATACATCGATTTGGTTTATCTGTTCCCATCCCATCCTTAAATGTAATATATCCCTAAAATGATATTGAAATTGACATTGCACACAACATATTGTTAAAAATCTTTTATGTTTCGACAAAAAATTAAGTTTTTCTACTGCATATGGTATGGCGTAGGGTATATACATATGGTTTTTGTAGGAAAACGCCTCCAAAAAGTGGGCGTGGCTTAGAATGACATATAGACGAAATGTATATATTATCATAGCTAATGATTTTGCATCAAAAGTTTGGTCGAATATTTAAACATTTTACCGAAAAATTGTTTTTACTGAAAATGTTTTTTACCCCAAAAGAGCGCACGTGTCAAAAAAGCCTTAAATAGACTTAAAAAGTACTTCAAATATTTTTTTTTTCGTTTTTTATTATCTAGTTATATTTTAGTCTTAAGTACTCTCTGAAGCAACGCTGGAGCTACGCCGGGAGAAAGCGTACGTACAACTTTACTTTACTTTACTTTACTTATTCATAAAATTTTAAAACAATTAAATTGTTAAAAAATGCAATTTTTATGTTCCTTTAGCCAGACATTTAGATGGTTTGGTTGTTGTAGAACGAGATTAGACTCTGATTAGCCTTAACTTGGCAATGCCCAGTGGGTGTAACTCTGTCTACACACCAAGTGCTTATTCTTAATATCCAAGTGGTAACCATCGGTTACTGGACTCATGCAACTGGATTTGACTTGCTGAAAGATAAGCACGAGTGTTGATAACACGACGAAAAACAGCAAAACTTTAAACAGGCCGGTCAGAATGGCACGGAATGAATAACCGGCCTGATCTCCCAGGCGAACCTAGACAAGCTGCTTCGACAAATTCGGCAAACAGGTTGTCTAGGAATTTCAGAGGTTAGTGAGGCCCCTTGAACATTGATGGTGGCGGATGAACCAAAAGGCCAACGTCAGCGCTAAATCCCGTAGTGGATAATGATGGCCCCGTGTCCTAGGGGTACCTAATAAATTGGAGGTGGCCCTTCAGGTTGGAGGTTGTGCTTTGGGTGAACTACCCAACCATGGAAAAAACTAATCATTAGCATCGGAAAGGGCTGATTGCATTGTTGATGACCCAACTAAATGAAAAAAGGACGAAGACGTTCATATCTGCACCTGGAATGTGAGAACATTAAACAGAAGAGTTGCAAGCGAACAACTAGCGGAAGCCCTAAATAAAAGCAGATATTACTGACACCCAAAAAATACTATGTGATGGGCCGGGCAAAGAGAGGATAAAAAATTGTGACATATGGTCCGTATTATATGTCACTAGTTATAGTGAGCAGAAACAGCGACTATTCGGATGCGGATTTGTTATAAGTGCTAGACTAAGGCGAAAAGTCTTAAGTCTTAAGTCTTAGCGAATGCATTGTAACAATCCGCATCAAGGCCAAATTCGCCAACATTAGCCTTATATGCGCTCACGCCCCAACAAAGGAAAAACATGATATAGCTAAGGGCTGATTCTATGAGCTCCTTGACCAAACCTATGAGCCACTACCGAAGTACGATGTTAAAACCGTGCTGAGAGATTTTTAAGCAAAGGTAGGAAGAGAATACATCTTCAGCAGTATTATCGGAAAACATAGACTACACGATAACTTCAGCTAATTGACATCGCTACGGAACGAAATGCAACTATAGCCAGCACACGGAATCCTCACCTCGATATCCTAAAGGGAACATGGCGGTCTCCAGATCAACGAACGGTCAACCAAATCGCTCATATTGCAATAGACAAGACACACGCATCGAATATTTTGGATGTCCGAACATTTCGAGGGGCTAAATTCGACTCGGACCACTACCTAGTTGCAGCCAAGGTAAGAACGCGGATATCAACCACGCCACAACAATCCAGAAAAACTGTGGAAGAGTTGAATGGCGAATTAAACTCGTATCCCTTAACCTCTGGATTTATACCATACCACCAGCATCGAATGTCGAAGAACGACGCCGCAACTGATGTGCTAGGTTTCTCGCGCCCACCAACAAGAAATCACGAGTTTGATGAGGAATGCCGATATATTCTCGCAGACAAAAACCAGGTCTACAAGGCTAGGTTGCAGGTGAAGACGAGCCATTGAGCTCTATAGGCAGAGTAGAAGGGAAGAACACCGGCTTTTCAGGAAGAAAAGAAAAAAAGAACAAGAAAAGCGCGCTATCGAGGATATAGAGAGGTGCCACTACTGGAACCATTTTCGCAAATTTTACCAAAGTGTAAAACGTCAAAGCCAAGAACACAATGCTCGAACAGAATCCTGTCGAGACGAACAAATAAATATCGTACTTGAGACACAGGCGATGCTGATGAGATGGAAGAACCCTTTCTGCAGACTGTTCAGCGGCGATGACGAACAACATTCCGCTATCAGTCAGAACGGACGATTCAATATTGGCAACAACAGCGAAAAGTGCCAACAACCCGTCCTGACTGAAGTCAGAATAGCAATATCTAAACTCAAGCTTAATTAGGCTGCCGGAAATAAAGCCGGCGGAGACGACTTGGTAAGTAGCATTTACCAACTCATAAGCCAAATAAACAAATAAGCCAAAGTCAGATGAAATAATGCTTGTAGAATGGAACCCGATCCACAAAAAAAGGAGACCCTCTGATCGGCGCTAACTACAGAGGCATAAGTCTCCTCAATGTCGCCTACAAGATCCTACATATGTGCCGTAATATGTGAACGCCTGAAACCGTTTACCAACATGCTGATCAGCCCTTATCAGTGTGGTTTTATGCCAGAAAAGTCCACAGCCGATCAAATTTTCACACTTCGGAAAAAACCCAAGAAGTCCAAATTGATACCCACCACCTATTCATCGATTTCAAATCCGCATATGACAGCACTTATAGAGACGAACTTTACAGAGCCATGTCTAGTTTTGGTATACCGCCCAAACTTGTCCGTTTGTGTAGGATGACGATGGAGAATTCTCGCTGCTTCATCAGGGTCGGAAACGACCTTACTGACACATTCGATACCAAAAAAGGATTTAGGCAAGGCGATGCGCTGTCATGCGACTTCTTCAATCTGATTCTTGAGAGGATTGTGCAAAACTCACGAGCCAACACCAGATGCACAATTTCCCAAAAATCTATACAACTACTAGCATACCCCGACGATATTGACATCATTGGTAGGACATAACGTGATGTCATAGCCACGTTTGCTAGTATAGAGAAGGAAGCGGCAAAAATGGGCTTAGCAGTAATTGAGCGCAAGACGAAGTATATGCTGTCAACACGAAAGGACACAACAACATCGACGAATGGTACAGAACGTCACCATTGACAGATATAACTTTGAGGTAGTACGGGACTTTATCTATCTCGACTCCTATATTAACTCTGACAACAACATCTCGTCATAAATTAAACGAAGAATTGCTCTTGCCAACCGCTGTTTCTTCGGGCTAAGAAGGCAATTCAGTAGTAAAGCCCTCACTCGAACTACTAAGGAGATCTTATATAATACCCTGATCATCCCAGTCTTGCTCTACTGCGCTGAAGCGTGTACCGTATCAAAAGCTGATTAAGAAACCCTTGGTCGATTCGAGAGGAAAATTCTTCGAAAAATCTTCGGTCCCGTTTGCGTTGACGGGCTATAGAGACGAAGATTCAACCAAGAATTATACGAGCTGTACAGCTACATGCCCCTGGTCAAAAAACTCCGCATTGGACGTTTAAGATGGCTAGGACATGTACAACGAATGGACACCAATACTCCGGCTCGCAGAGTCTTCGATTCTCAGCCAGACGTCGGACGCAGTAGAGGAAGACCTCGTCTTAAGTGGCGCGCACAAGTAGAAACCGACCTTAACCAAATGGGAGTGCGCAACTGGAGGCAGTTAGCTAAGGACCGGGCTAAGTGGAGAGGCATGTTGGTTGACGCCCAGGTTCATTCCGGACTGTAGCGCCACTTAAGTAAGAAAGTATCTTGACACGACTTTTTTCGACCCTTGTTTTCCTAGCTTTGTCGTCTTACACTTTACAGCTATATTCGATCACGTAGTTTTGTTACACATAATTCTTCTTTTGAAAAGTCGGTCTTCTGATCTCCTTATTTGTCTATAAGTCGTCCGTTATCATACGTGGTGTTGGGCAGGCTAAGTTTTTGAAACAATACTGCTTCTGATAAATTCGATTCCTAA
This sequence comes from Rhingia rostrata, assembly GCA_949824845.1. NCBI lineage: Eukaryota > Metazoa > Arthropoda > Insecta > Diptera > Syrphidae > Rhingia > Rhingia rostrata. Next base: position 30,715,211 of record OX463757.1, read on the forward strand.
CTTTGCTTGAAAATCTTCCAGCACTACGTTACAATCGAACTAACGCTCATAAATTCTCTTCAGGAGTTCATAGAACAAATTTTGGTGAGGCCATATTTTTTGCCCCTCATATCATATTTATTGTTTATTCGTACTTGGTTTTCTTTTTATACCCTCTCCCATAGGGGTATATTAGTTTTGATACATAGTGTGTAACATAGAGAAATAATTTACGTAGATAAACCTCAAAGTACAGGATATTTTAAAAAAATCCTGAATAGGAAATTTAGACAATCTCAATATAAATTTTTTTGTTACGCTCACTTTTTGGCGGGGAACATTTAAATTTTTAAATTCCGAATAATAATACGAAAATTTCGTTTTTAGAGAATTTTGTCCCACGCCCCCTTTTTTGGGCCTTATTCTAAAAAAAACCGATTTGTAAAGCCTATCCGATATCATATGCATAGAAAAACTTCGTTTTTTGTAAATACCTCTAGGTTACTGGGCCATTGGGATTGACCAGTGCCGTTGGCCTTTCGGCTTATCAGCCATCATCTCTGTTCAAGGCACCTGATTAACCCTTGATTTTCATAGATGAACTGTTGTCCAAATATGTCGGAGCAGCTCATGCCATCCTAACTGAGGCTGTAGACCCCACCATTGATTCCATATTGGGAATTCTTTTGCCGCCATCAGGAACGATTGTCTTAGTGTGAGGACTCGTCTCCATTTGGGTGAGACCAGGAGGTAGGTTCAAATGATGTGTAGTAAAAGTAACAATGACTGGTTGCCATATATAGCGTCGTCTTCTAACTTTCTTCGTTCCACAATGCCTATCCTTCACATCTTGGCTATGTCCATATTGCTTAATAGAGACTAGCGTCTTTTCTAGTTCATCTGCTGTTTTTTTGTAAGCTTGGTCGTGAGCAATAAAATTCGGCCTTTTCATTTCAATGGGGAAGTTCTGTCCAATTCGTCGATGTTGTGTGTCCTTTGATGTTGACAGTTGTCATCGCTCATTTAAGCCCCCCATTTTTACGCGCATCCTTCTATATACTAGCAAACGTGGCTATGCCATCACGTTGAGTCCTACCAATGATGTCAATATCGTCAGCGTATGCTAGTTGTTGCACCGATTTTTGAAAAATTGTGCCTCTGGTGTTGACGCGGGAGTTTTACACAATCCCCTTAAGAATCAACTTAAAGAAGTCACATGATAGCGCATCGCCTTGCCTAAATCCTTTTTTGGTATCGAATGTGTCGGTGAGGACGTTTCTTACGCTGATGGAGCAGCGAGTGTTGAAATCGATGAATATGTGGTGGGTATCGATTTGGACTTCGTAGGTTTTTCCCGGGATCTACAGGCGTGTGAAAATTTGATCGGTTGTGGACTTTCCTGGCGTACACCACGCTGATAATGGCCTATCAGGTTGTTAGTAAACGGTTTCAGGCTTTCACATATAACGGCAGATAGGATATTGTAAGCGATGTTGAAGAGACTTATGCCTCTGTAATTCTCTCAGCTTAGAGGGTTTCCTTTTTGTCTATCGGGCAAACGATGCTGAGGTTCCATTTCAGGCAAACTTTCATTTGGCCTCTGAGTTGGTGGATGTTACTTACAAAGTAATCTCCGCCGGATTTATAAAGCTCACCGCGAAGGTCATCATTTCCGGCTGCCGTATAAAGCTTCAGTTTAGATATTGCTATCCTCACTTCACTCAGGTCGGGTGGTTGGCAGTTCTCGCTGTGGTTGCCAACATTGAATGGATCGTTCTGCCTGACAGCGGAATGTTGTTCGTCATCGCCGTTTAACTGTCTGCAGAAGTGGTCCTTTAATATCCACAGAATCAACTGTGTCTCAACTACAATATTTTTTGTTCATCTCGACAGGATTCTGTTCGAGCCCTGTATCACTGGCTTTGACGTTTTACACTTTCGTAAAACTTGCGAACATCTTTCCTGGAGTGGCACCTCTCTATATCCTCGATCGCGCGCTTTTCTTGCTCGTTTTTCTTCTTTCTAAAAAGCCGGTGTTCTTCCCTTCTTCTCTGCCTATAGAGTTAAAGGGCAGCTCTCGTCTTCACCTGCAGCTTAGCCTTGTAGGCCTCGTTCTTGGCTGCGAGCATCTGTCGGCATTCCTCATCAAACCAGGGGTTTCTGGCTGGCGGGAGGGAGAAACCTAGGACATCAGTTGCGGCTGATCTAATGGCTTGTTGGCATCGTTGCCATCGTTGCCATTGTTTTTCCACATTCGATGCTGGTGGTATGGTGTTAATCGAGAGGTTTAGGGATACTCGTTGCGCGAAGGTCTTGGCGGTCTCTTGCGATTGCAGTCGTTCGATATTAAATAATTTCACAATGTTTCTGGATTGTTGTGGCGTGGTGGATATCCGCATTCCAACCTTGGCTGCAACAAGGTAGTATTCCGTGTCGATGTTAGCTCCTCGGAATGTTCGGACATCCAAACTACTGGATGCGTGCCTCTTGTCTATCGCTATGTGATCAATTTGGTTGACCGTTCGTTGATCTGGAGACCGCCATGTCGCCTTATGGATATCGATGTGACGAAACGGTGTGCTGGCTATGGTGGCATTTCGTTCCGTAGCGAAGTCAATTAGCCTAAGTCCGTTAGTAGACGTGTTGTCGTGTAGGCTATGTTTTCCGATAAATCTTCTAAAGATGTCTTCTCTTCCTACCTTTGCATCATAGGTTTTGTCAAGGAGCTCTTAGAAGCAGTCCTTAGCTTTTATCATCTTTTTACTCCGTTGGGGCGTGAGCGCATATAAGGCTTATAAACAATGCTTTCGCTAATGTTTTGGAAACATAAGACTTCTTGCTTAAGTCTGTCACTTATAACAAATCCGCATCCGAATAGCAGCTCTTTCTGCTCACTATAACACTGTCCGTAGTAAATGTCACAGTTTTTCATCCTCTTTTTGCCCGTCCCATCCCATCGTATTTCCTGGATGGCAGTAATGTCTGCTTTGTAGCAGTTCAGGGCTTCCGCTAGTTGTTCGCTTGCACCTCTCCTGCTTAAAGTTTTCACATTCCAGGTGCAGATACGAACGTCGTTGTCCTTTTTTCGTTTAGCCATGTCGTCAACAATAAAATCAGTCCTTGCCGAGGCTATTGGTTGCTGCGTAACATGATTTTGTTTTTATGGGTGGGTAGTTAACCCAATGCACAACCCCCAACCTAGAGGGCCAGTTGCAATTTATTAGATACCCCTAGGACACGGGGCCATCAGTATCCACTACGGGATTGAGTGCTGCCGTTGGCCTTTCGGTTCATCCGCCACCATCTCTGTTTAAGGGGCCTGACTAACCCTTGAAATTCATAGACAACCTGTTGTCCGAATATGTCGAATCAGCTTGTCTAGGTTCGCTTAGGACAGCAGGCCGGGTATTCATTCCGTACCATTCTGACCGCGCTGTTTAGAGTTTTTATGTTTTTCGTCGTGTTATCAACACTCGCGCTTATCGTTTAGCTAGTCAACTCCGGTTGGGTGAGACCAGTACCTGATGGTTACCACTTGGTGGTACAAAATAAGCACTTGATGTGTAGTAAGAGTTACAACACTGGGCATTGCCAAGCTAAAGCCAATCAGAGCCTACCCTCGTTTTACAACACCCAACCATCACTATCGACTTACTTTGAACCCTTTGGACAAATAGGACCAATAGTGATATGGTCAATGTATCGAAAGTTAGGTGTTCCCATTGTATATCTACTTAACTAGAATTTTTCGCTGCACCATTAGGTTCTTCTTCGATTTCACCATCTGCAGTCCGGGTATTGAAGAGTTCCAGAGTGGAAACATCCCTCCATTGGTAACGAAATACTATTCAACTTTGACCTGTCGATCATGGCTGGACATTATAAAGTTTTACCATCTCATAGCACATAATATCATAAGCCTTCGCCGCCACGACAATGCCTTAGAAATGGGCAACCATTAAAGGAGCGATTCTTCAAAAAAAAAAACCTTTCAATTATACGATATACCCAACGTCACACCCAAATGAGTTGTAATTAAAATCCTTCACACTCATAATACTTAAATGCCACAGTCTTCTCAGAGCATCGCAATCCTTCTTTATTGCAATTACAAAGGATTAACGACACACCACATTATTTGCTGACAGATTTATATCCAACCTAGTCAACCCCCTTCCAACCCTCCCCAACGAATAGCACTACAGATGCAGTTGAAGTATATGATATCACATTCGTTTGGCTCAACTGCGCAGGACCTTTTTGAAAAGTTGCCCCAGTAAATAGAACCAAGTGCAATACCCTCCTGAATATAGAAAACCACTTCCCATATGATATAACCAAAGGGGAACCAACGGTGCACTTCGGTGGGGAATGAATCCCAAAGGAGAAGTGAAAAAAAACATCCCTTCAAGGATGCTTTTGAAAGTTTTCTCTCTTGGGAACAATTTGTTCCCATTTTGGCTGCAACTACCTGTGGAGGAAAGATTGTCCTTAGGACAAATATTATAATTTATACTAGGAAACAAATTTGTTTGAGTGATTTTTTGAAATTTATTTTGTTTTTTTCTTAAAACTAATTTTAGGTACAAAAATTCTTAAGAACTAATTTGTCAAAAATTGTCTTCTAAACATTTTTCTATTTTTTTTTTTTATGATTTTTCATTGTTAAACTCAAGTCCTTTCAGTTCACTAATTAACAGTCTCAGGCACTAAATTTCTCTTCTCAGCAACAAAATCAACATCTGGGTCAGATTTTTTTTTCGGTTTTGGGATTTTTTTGTTTTTTTTTTTTTTTGTTGTTATCACCAACTTATCTGTAGGCATAGGTGCAGCACAATGATGAACGCGGCACTCGTCGTGTTGGCAGACCGGACATACCTTTCAGGTAGACGTAGTTTACTGGTTGGCGGAGTATCCTCTGCTGCTGGGGTTGTTTGGTTTGTTTAGCTGGTTTGGTGACGGGTTTTTTCGACTGCGATTTCAGTGGCGTACTGTTGCAGGATAATGAGCGCGTTGATGGCGATAGACTTTGCAGGACTCTACCGACAGATGAAATTGATATGCAATTCAGAGTGATTAGCTTGAGAGGTGTCCTTTCGATAGTTCTGCTACTGTTGTCCTCCTCGTCCAATTCGAATTTATCCAAATTACAGTTGGAGCTGCTGCACGATACACTGGAGAAATCAATGCTGGAGCTGCGGAGACTTTTTTCGGTTTGGTCGAGGCTGAGTGAAAATGAATCCGTTGATGAGCTGCGAAGATCCTCTTGGCTGTTGTAGATAAAGTCGTTTTGGACACGACGGCCAAGACGTTTGCTGAGACTCTGCAAGAATTGCATGGCTCTCTGACGGCTCGGTGATATTCCCTTGGGTTTTTGTAAATCTCCCAAGTCGAAGGTGTCTTCAGTACGGTTATCCATAGTTTTAGTTTTGGTTTTTTTTTTTTGTTGGTATATCCTTTTTAATTGGGAATTCGTAAAGTAATCCTTTTAAGAGAGTTGTATACGGTTGAAGCGACAGTAGACTTCTGAATTTCTCGTCGAAAGGTATTGGCTTTTATAGGAAAGTTGGATAGCCTTCTGATAGGTGAGAGCTTTCATTGGGAACTTGCATTTGCGTAGACGATTGCTTGTGTCCTCGGTAGGGATACACACGCACACATGTGATTTCTGTTTGGCTGCATCATAGGAAAACGTGAGTAAGTGATTGTGGAGAACGGATGCTCGGTTAAACCTCAGAAGGGTTGAAAGTTGAAATGAAATTCTTTGGAAATGTTTCTCTCGGTAGCACTCGTCCCCCAGCCCAAAAGTTGTGTCACATTTGAGCTCTGATTTGTTTCACACCTTTTGGTAAAGAGGATAATATTCGTACACTATCACGTGTTTTACTTCCCAGTAGATTGGTAGTAAAGTGTTGTTTGGTGTTTATTGGAATTTTTGTTCAACTTTTGTGGCATCTTGGGTCTATGAGAGTTTTACTAACTGATGAAGGACTTGAAGGGAGAGCTTAAATGGGCGTTGAAAGAAATTATATTGAGCATCTCTTAGGTGAGGCTTGAGACTGGATTCCTTTGCGCGAATCGTCTGATACCCAATCGATTCACTCAATTGATATCCTAATATCCAAACATAGAAATCAGTGACTCTCCTTTGTACGACAGACAGACAGTTTGATGGATGGATGGATAATATATGTAAAATGGACAAATTGTCTGAAAAATAGGTGCTCCCATACCCCATATTTGACGTTCTCATGAATATCCAAATAGCATAACCCAAACGGCAGTGATAGAAGCTCATTACTCACAACTTATTGCTGATCTCATCTGAATTCCTGGTCACAGGGGAAAAAAAAAAATTTGTGGCGCAACAGACTCTTTAGTATCCAGGGCCTAGTGCGTGTTTACTTTTTTGCACGATGGCGGGACCTCCTTTCTTATGCCGAATCCGAACGGCTAAGTTTAGATAAGCTTTTCATGACAATTGATACTACTCGGATGATTTGTCAGATCATCAGGAGAGGAGAGCCAGTGAAAAATCATTTAGATGTTGCTACGGCTGGGAATCGAGCCCAGACGTTCCGTGCGGCAGTTCATCGCACTAACCATCGCGCTGCTGAGCTCGTCATAGGGGTACGCTGGGATTAAATCGATATGCAACTAATCATAGGGTACCACCTTAAAATGCCGAATCACCGCTCTGCAACATCAGAAGAAGAGTGGAGTACAGGATGGATTGGTGATTTTGCCATCGTCATTAACTGCCATGCGGCCACGAAAGCAGTTTTTGACTCGCAACTAAGTGAGTCAAAATCTGCTTTCACGGTCGTAAGGATATAGTCTGAAAGACTTGAAGTTATTTTCAAGATCCGAACGAAAATTAACTTTATGAGGAAGCCACACACCATGGGGCTCTGTTCAGAATACGACAGTAACTGAACCAACAAAATTTTATTATGTGACGGAACCTTGTTGTCTTAGTAGGTAGGTACCTTCACTTCCCATAACTTCCTCAGAAACCATAAAATCATACTTAAAGTCAAGGATGACGATGTTTAGGCCTTTTTATCCAAATATAGGAAAGCTTCGGGCGGAATAAAGCCGCATAAACGCGCACTCTCACAATATTCATCATTGGGGTAGAAGGCCCAAAAGATGAGACTATTGTTCGAGGCCATTGCTCTTAAAGCGTGAAACCAAATGACTTTCAGCAGAAAATTGTCTCTGTTTATGTTGGCCCCGTTGTATAGGACCTGGTTGGAATAGTATTTTGTTTAGTCAGATACTGGTTTTCTGTGAAGTGCAAGGCAGCTTCTCAAACACTGCCTCTCGAAAACCCGTATCTTTTCCATTTGAGATAAGGCAACGTTGAACCACACCGGGCACCCATAGGCAATCATCGGCTTAATGAGGGCCATGTAGCAAATCACCTTCACCCTGCTGTCAAGACGACTGCTATAGATCAATCGTCTTGTCAGGAAAAATGCTCCCCTAGCTCTCGCCAGAGCAGCATCTACATGTCTTCCGAAATATAGATTTAACAAGATACCAAATAACTTTACTACACTTTAACTCGCCAGTGGCTGTCCGTTTGGTCCAACAATCACCAGCTTTCACCAGTTCTTTCTCGTATCCCTAGAGCCCGACACCACGGCGTCCTAAACAGGATAGTTTCCGATTTCAGAAAGTTGATTTTCAGCTTCCAGTCATCACAATATCTCTGGATCTTGTCGAAGTCCCGTTGCAAAAGAGTTGGAACGACTTTGACAGTAGAGGCTGTTCTGTACGCGATAAGATCGTCCGCATACGAATTTGCCTGAGTAAGACTACCTATCATATCACTGGTGTAAATGCTGAAGAGAATCGGCGAGTTTACCGCTCCCTGTTGCAGACAATTTTTAATGAAAAATCCTGTGGTTGAAGTTACATTGCCACTTTTGACAACAAACGTTCTACCAGTCAGCATGTCACGAAGCATATATAGCAGTGGTTTACTTATGCCAAGTCTGGTCAGCTTTAGATAGAGGCCCTCTAACCATACAATGTCGAAAGCCTTCTCTAAATCAACCAGACATGCACCCGTGCACTGTTTTTTTGGCTTTGTTCCATTGTATATCAGAGACTAGTTTGGAGGCGGCATGAATACAGTCATGTCCTGCCTTGAAACCAAACTGGTTCTCCGGTATAATATTATTGTCTTCAGACCATTTGAACAGAGCTCGATTGAGAATCTTTTCGAAAACCTTGCTGATACTCGGAAGGAGACTTATCGACCGGAAATTCGCCGGATTGGAGTTGTCCCTTCCCTTTTTCGGGAGGATTGAACCACCGCCGTCTTACAACGCACTGGATAATTTGCATTATTCAGCGCGTTGTTGAACAGCGTGGCGTAAATGTCCACAGCTTCAGGGGGTAAGTGTCGCAGTACAATGTTGGATATACGATCGACTCCCGCTGACTTCTTTTTCTTTATGGAATCGAAGATGATCTGGAGTTCCACCTTCGAGATTAACAGGGGACTAGACCCATTTCGCTCTGCGACTATGGCGTTTGCCGAGTTTTCGTCATCAAACCGGGTGAAACCACGGTTCTCAGATCGCCATTGCGTTATGTCGTTTCGGAGATAAAAATGGAGCAGGGCATTGTTTTCCAGGACGCGGTTCGGGCGAATGCTATCATTCACCTTATACACTTCCTGAAAGACAGCCCCCACTGCCTCCACTTTCTCCTGAGGATCTTCAATAACATAGAAATCGTCGTCGAAGACGGCTTCCCCCGGATCAATTCCTGCTGTCAAAAGTATGTTTGTATTGTCAGTTGTTCGTTGGAGCTTAATACACGGAAGGTCGTTATGACCTTTCCTCCTAAAGAGCTTATTAATTTGTGGAAACATACCCGGGTCGCTGGAATTTACGGCCCGAATTCTGTTGTTCCAAAACAAATTAATGGACAACCGATAGTTCTCCTTGATCAATTGGTTGATGTTTTTGATCGACGCCTTCAGTGTACTAATCTCCCGGTCGCGTGGGTTTTTCAGTCGTCTGTACAAGAGTTTAATTCTTGTCAGAAGTCCGCTTTTTGTCTGTGTAGTGCGTCAATCGTCGCGTTTCTGTACGTTTACGTTATGTCATGTTCTTTGTGTTTCGGTATCGTCCTGTTCATTGTTCGTTTAATCGTTTCGTCCATTTGTTGTAAGTATTCGTCGATTTCGTTGTTCGTTAGGTTTCTGTTGTTTGGTGGTGAAATGGCCCTCGAACGTAGTTTTCTTGATAAGGCGTTGGTGAAGCGAGGCCAGGGCATCTTACCGTAGTTGTAAGAATGCACAGGCACATACTCCTCCAACGCCACAAGCTCGTTCGGAAGCTGTATTACGGCGGCGAGTCCGCAGTGATCTCTGTCGTACTCGATCGCCCGTAAACAGTTTCGCGGGTGTTGACCTACTCTGTTAGTAACTGTCAGTCTTGTGTCTCGCAGTAAAAGATCCAGGAAAGCACCGCTTCTTGGAAACGATGGCCTTTCGGTGGCGAGAATGTCGATCCTATATTCAACATTGTAGTGGACCATGATGTGAAGGCCGTGATGACGAGGCGATGCACGAGGTTACACCACACTCAGTACATTCATTGCCTAAGTTTTTGTGTAGAAAATGCAATTTCCTTATAGTTACTCGCTTCTAAGGACATCAAAATGGTTTGATTGGGTTGAATAAACTCAAGAAAGAATTAAGGATAAGTGGGCAGACTATAGCCCAAGACCTACTGATGGTATCACAATGAGTTCAAGAGGGATAAAAAGTCAAGGAGGAAGGGAGAACAAGAAGTCAAAACTTACAGGGGTAGTATGAAACAGGAAAGAAGACTCCAGCGAAAAGAGATCGTTTTATCAGGGACGCTGTGATGAGAAGATCAGGGGCCTGTAACACAAAACAACAAGAACTGTATAAGAAGTAATTTTTAACCTATAAATAGAGTCTTTGTATGCGGAAGTTCGAGTTATTAGTTAAAAATTGCTTCTTGTACAATCCTTGTTGCTCACATTGAAACCTGGAACTTAATTAATTTTTTTTTTAAACTTGAAATAAAGCATTAAGTAGATGAGGTTTCTAGGCTACACAAAAATAATCTTCACATTAGGATGAGTAGACAGTTATGTACTATGGTCGGACGTTTCGCAACATTTCAACTCTTCTTATCTCGTGTAATCGGACGAGGTTTGATGATTTGAAATCAAATGAAATCTCTGGCATTAACGGCATAAATGGCCTCAAACCTAGCTTTTTTTTGACAGTACATGTCCTGGGGGCACAGTCTTGTTGTTACCACGCCTTGTTCACACATAAAACTATTACCAACGAGTTTTTCATGGATCAGGCAATTGTGTTTGATGGATCTTGTGTGCATTCTCTGTATCTCAAATGCGGCAATTTAGGTTGTTAATTGCGCCACAGTGAAATCTCGTCGATCGAAAAAATTAACTTCCAAAAATCAGGTTTAGTGTCAACCGTTCGAGCGTCGTGGACGGTCTGTCGGCGATATTCTTCAAGTCAATTGCATTATTTACGCAAACAAATGTGGAACATCCTTCAAAATGAAGGAAATTTGTTCCACTGGTGGCAAGGTGCTAAGCTCGGTGATGATTCCAGAATATCGTATCGTCACCGTGCTCAGAATGTGTTAAATCTCAGACCAAAGAAAAATTAAGTTAGGTTTTGAGGGTTTTTGACACACAGGTGAGACGTTAAGCTTGCATAATCATGAGTGGTCCATGAGCCCCTTAGGATTAGAATGAAAAAATAATAAATAATTCCAAAATCTTGCGAATTGTCAAAAAGTACCCAAGGCATTTGCCAATCGGTCCTAGCGAGGTATCCGTCAGAGCGGAAAATTCTCCGATTTTATACAATTCGGAGGATTTTAGCTTCGAGGTACTCTTTCGAAAAGCTGTTCGGAATATTTCTCCGACATTTTGTAACGCATCCCGGCGATTTGCGTTGAAGAGCGTTCAGGTGCATTTTTCGTGCAATTTTTGACAGCTAAGTTCAATTCTTTTTCCGATTTCCTCCGACACAAATTCTTCGCGTAATTTATTTACGAATTGTGGTGAGGTGATTTTTCTACGTTGACACATACCTCGAATGGAAGTTAAGCCTCCGACGAAGTATGCGTTGCGGTAAATTGTCCGCTCTGATTGGTACCTCGGTAGGGGAGAATATGTCAGGACAACTCATCTCGAATGAGATGAATTCACTGTGCCACTATTGATGTGGTAAACAGAGAGAGAGAGACAGAGAAAGAGAAATTAAGCAGATAACAGTTTTACTTCTACCGTGTGTTAACTCATACTCGATTTTTTTGATTTTTTTAAAATTTTTTTTATAAATTTTCCCGGGAATTTTTCCTTGTCAGCAATGTAAATCGGATTGCTGAATGGGTACAGTTTTCGGGGAAATTTTATTCGCGAAGCGCCTGAATATCTCTGTACTGGAAAGTTTCAATTTTGCTAAATTTTTATATTTTTATATTCTCTGCTCTTTTTGTAAAACTATCTTTGTATCTTACACTTATTAAGAAAATAAATAAAATAAAAATAAATTAGATAGTGCTAGTACCAACCTGTCACCCATATTATTTAGAAATTATTATTGCTTAGCGCATTTAGTTCTGCGTGGCAGAGATCAAAATTTAACTATAGGGTGAACCATGTTTTGTGTCGGTATGTAAATATTGAATAACTCTGACATTTATCACTTGAGTAGGTAAGTTTTTCAAACTTTCATTGAATAAAATTTCACACCGAAACAACGCATCGAAAAGGTGACGATACACATTGGAAATAGTCGTTCCGTCGTGTTAACACAAAGTGCTGATCGTCCAGAATTACGTTTCCAACAAACACCGTCTGACAACACTATTCGCCGACAATGGGAAATTGTCGAAATGCTAGAGCTGTCGAATCGAATGTGTTCGGCACAGAGTTACGGGTATTCGATACGACTAGAAGTACCGAGTCGTTACTGTTAACTAAGTTTCGTTACTCTCACACGTACTCTCCCATGTTTTGATTTCATAACGTACGTCTCTGACTCTGAGTAGTGAGTACATACACTCTACAAAAGTATGTTTGTTTAGCGTGCTGACGTTTCGTGTTCATATCAATCAGGTATTAAGGAACTCAGAACCTAAATGATATGATTTGCATCGAAAATACGAAAGTAACGATGTCATTGTAACGGGTATTCAGTGAATAAGTATCGAATCTATTAGGGCATTCAATTTGTGGTTACTTTTACAGCCCTACAAAATGCCGTTCATCAATGAGCAAGACTTTTCAATGAACTGGTTGAACCGGTAAGGCTACGTACACACGAGCAATAAAATTGCAGCAAATGTTTGACTGCAAGCAAATTTGCATGTGTGAACAGTAGAAAAAACATTTGATTGGAGCAAATATTTGCGGCAATAATTTAGTTTGTCATGTGAACACGTCAGTTTTCTTTGCATAAACTGTTTGCGTTTTTGCAGCTGCTGTTTGTTGTTTTCTGCAATATTTCAGTGGGGACGCACAAACATAAAAGTGAAATGAAGAGCTAATGCAAAAATTAATCGTTAAATGTGAAACTTTTTTCGTATTATGGGATGTTCCGGCAACCCCTTACTGTGTAAAATGTTGTGGTTCTTACGAGGGCTGGCAATTCTTTGAAGTAATTTTTGCATAGTTGTAAAAAATTGAAATAGCCCTCAGCATCCAGATTTTTTCGCTTATTTAAAAGTTGCTGATGAAATATTAGCTCAGTAATTTTTGCTAACATAACTCTTACCCAAAATTTTCTTTATCTGATGTTTTTTTTTGCGTTTCAATGAAATTTTTACTAACATACTTGCTGCGATTTCAGTTTTTTTTTTTGTTGAGGTAATACTTCGTTGTTTTCGATTTTATTAACAAATTTCCAAACAAAGTATTGATAATTGAAATTGTCAAATATTTTGAAGGTTATAACCATGCAAACAATTTTTATGTGCTGTGAACTACTGTGCACACTATCTTCAATCAAAACGTCGTGCAAACAATTTGCAAGAGTCTGAAAAAAATGTCTGCAAACTTTTTGCATGCAAATTTATCTTAGGCGTGACCAACCATGCAAACACTTGCCACAAATTGTAGTTTGCTCGTGTGTACGTAGCTTAAGAGCGAGTATAGCCAAGAACCCACATGATATCTTCTTATCCCACGATTACTATCAAAAATTTTCCTCTAGAGCACTTATAACGGTAAATAAAAATAAAAGGTTTTTCCTTAACTAGGGAAGTTCATCTGAGACGTACTCACACTAAATGGGATTAGAAAAGTAGCCAGAAATATAAAATGCACACCTCCTGTGGGTGGCTAAAGGAACTCAACGTGATTATTCCCAGCGAGGAGTACAAATGTTAGTACGTAACGTGTTCGTGTATGCTGTAGTTATTCTTTCATGACGGTTTAACTTGTCACACGCAGTTCACATAGAACTGCAAAATAATTTGCCAGCTAAGTGATCTAAAGCTGGTTCGCATGTTTATTCGAATGACGATGACATTTGTTTTGGAAGTCAGGGTGGCATTGAGATTTTTGCCGAACGATAGATCCGTGTGTGAACGTGAGCTTTGAAAATGCATGAAGGAGGAAACTTGTGACTTGTCACGGGAATAGTTGGCGTGCAGTCGATGAACGTTTTACTTTACAAATAAAAATAAATTTGTTCACGTGATGTGGCCTTGAGATTCATATAAGTGTAGGGGCATGCACGTTTTGAGATAAAATTTATTTGCCTAAATGCAGTCAAATGGTAGGCAATGCGATTATATGAACCCAATAGTGTTTTTAGATTTAGCGGGATGGGTTAACAATAGACGAAGAATGCCTTCAAGGACAAATATCACGTCAAAAACTGGAATCTGTCCTCGCGCTATAGTGGCGCAAAAGTCCTAGAACCTACAGAGCCTAGGCCTCAACCAACATGCCTCTCCAGGTCCTTAGCTAACTGCTTCCAGTTGCACACTCCAAATTGGTTGAAGTCGTTTTCTACTTGTGCGCGCCACTTAAGGCTAGGACTTCCTCTACTGCGTCTGACGTCTGGCTGCGAATCGAAGATTCTGCGAGACGGAGTATTGGTGTCCATTCGTTTTACATGTCCTAACCATCTTAAACGTCCAATGTGGAGTTTTTCGAACAGGGCCATGTCGCTGCACAGCTCGTATAATTCTTGGTTGAATCTCCATCGCAATAGCCCGTGAAGGCGAACGGGAAAAAAGATTTTTCGAAAATTTTCTTCTCAAATCGACCAAGGATTTCTTCATTCATAGAGCAGGACTAAGATGATCAGGGTCTTATGTAGGATCTCCTTATTAGTTCGAGTGAGGGCTTTACTATTGAATTGCCGTCTTAGCCCCAAGAAACAACGATTTCGTTTAATTTCTGATGAGATATTGTTGCCAAAGCTAATAGCGGAGCCGAGATAGACAAAGTCGTGTACTACCTCAAAGTTATATCTGTCAAAGGTGACGTTCTGTCCAATTCGTCGATGTTTTGTATCCTTTAGTGTTGACAGCATAAACTTAGTCTTGCCCTCATTAACGGGCTTAACCCATTTTTACCGCTTCTTTCTTTATACTAGGAAACGTAGCTATGACATCACATTAAGTCCTACCAACGATGTCAATATCGTCGGCGTATGCTAGTTGTTGAACTGCTTTTTGGAAGATTGTGCCTCTGGCGTTAGCTCGGGAGTCTCGCACAATACTCTCAAGAATCAGATTGAAGAAGTCACATGACAGCTCATCGCATTGCCTTAATCCTTTTTTGGTATCGAATATGTCGGTGAGGTCGTTTTCGACCCTGATATAGCAGCGAGAATTCGCTTTCATCATCTTACACATACGGACGAGTTTGGGCGGTATACCAAAACTAGACTTGGCTCTGCATAGTTCCCCTCCATAAATGCTGTAGAATGTGGCTTTGAAATCGATGAATAAGTGGTGGTTATTGATTTGGACTTCTTGGGTTTTTTTCCAGGATCTGCCGAAGTGTGAAAATTTGATTAGTTTTGGACTTCCCTGCCCTGAAACCACACATATAACGGCAGATAGGACCTTGCAGGCGACGTTGAGGAGACTTGTGTGTCTGTAGTTGGTGCAGTTCAGAGGGTCGCCTTTTTGTGGATCGGGCAAGCGATGTTGTGGTTCCATTCTTAAGGTATACGTCCATCCAACCAGATTTGACTTATGAGTTGGTGGATTTTACTTACCAAGTCATCACCGCCGGCTTTATAAAGCTCGTTGGGAAGGCCGTCATTTCCCGCAGCCTTATTGAGCTTGAGTTTAGATATTGCTATCCTTACTTCACTTAGGTTGGGTAGTTGGCAGTTTTCGCTGTCGCTGCCAATATTGAAGGGTTCGTTCTGCCAGAATGCTGAATGTTGTTCTTCATCGCCGTTTAAAAGTCTGCAGAAATCGTTCTTCAATATCCTCACCATAGACTGTGCTTCAACTGCGATATTTCTTTGTTCATATCGACAGAATTCAGTTCGAGCCTCGTATTCTTGGCTTAAACGTCTTTCGAACTTGCGGCCTTTCTCATCAAACCAGAGGTTTCTTGCTGGTGGGCGCGAGAAACCTAGCACATCAGTTGCGGCTGATGTAATGGCTTGTTGGCCTCGTTGACATTGTTCAGCGACATTCGATGCTGGTGGTATACTGGTATGGTGTTAATCGAGGGGTTTAGGGATGCGCGTTGCGCGAAGGTCTTGGCGGTCTCTTGCGATTGCAGTCTTTCGACGTTAATTTTTTTTACAGTATTTCTGGATTGTTGTGGCGTAGTGGATATCCGCATTCTAACTTTGGCTGCAACAAGGTAGTGGTCCGAGCCGATGTTAGCTCCTCGGAATGTTCGGACATACAAAATACTGGATGCGTGGCGCTTGTCTATCGCTATGTGATCAATTTGATTGACCGTTCGTTGATCTGGAGACCGCCATGTCCCCTTATGGATATCGAGGTGAGGAAACCGTGTGCTGGCTATAGTGGCATTTCGTTCCGTAGCGAAGTCAATTAGCCTAAGTGCGCGTTACCAGACGTGTTGTCGTGTAGGCTATGTTTTCCGATAATTCTGCTAAAGATGTCTTCTCTTCCTACCTTTGCGTCATAGGTTTTGTCAAGGAGCTCTTAGAAGCAGTCCGTAGCTTTATCATCTTTTTACTCCATTGGGGCGTGAGCGCAAAGTCTTATGTTGGCCACTTTGGCCTTGATGCGGATTGTTACAATGATTTTGCTAATGTTTTGGAAACATAAGACTTCTTCCTAAGTATGGCACTTATAGCAAATCCGCATCCGAATAGACGCTGTTTCTACTCTCTACGCATAGTTTGTCATCCTCTTTTTTACCGGCCCATCCAAGCATATTTCCTGGATGGCAGTAGTATCTGCTTTGTAGCCATGAAGGGGTTCCGCTAGTTGTTCGCTTGCACCTTTTCTGTTTAATGATCTTAAATTCCAGTCGTTGTCCTTTTTTCGTATAGCAGGGCCATGAACAATAAAATCGGTCCTTTCCGAGGTTATTGGTTGCTTCGTAACAATGTTTTTTTTTTAACAGGTGGGTAGTTAACCCAAAGCACCACCGCTTAACCTGGAGGGCTAATTCAAATTTATTGATACCCCTAGGGTACGGGGCCATCATTACGGTATTGAACGCCGCCATTGGACTATCAGTTCATCCGCCACCATTTCTGTTCAAGGGGCCTGACTTGCCCTTGGAAATCCTAGACTACCTGTTGTCCGAACACGTCGAAACACCTCATCTAGGTTCGCCTAAGGCAGCAGGCCGGGAATTTATCCCGTACCATTCTGACCCTAAAGCTTATAGTGTTGCTGTTTTTAGTCTTGTTATCAAATTTGAACTTATCGTTTAGCAAGTCAAATGTGGTTGAATGAGTCCACTAACCGTTGGTTTCCACTTGGAGGACAAATAAGCAACCTAAGTCTACCCTCGTTCTGCAACACACAACCATAAGTTAACGCAACCTTAAAAAATACCGAAGACCAGCAATGGGTTACCAGCAGAAGTCTTCAAAAACTGATGGGTTCCATTAGAAGTGTCATGCACAAAACCCTGACCAAAGTCTGGATGGATGAAAGCATATCCAATGATTAGAATCTCAGCTCCATATGTCCAAGCTTCAAGTAAGGCTATCCGATTTTCTGCCTCTGTATGTTCGCATGCTAAGAGGGCTATGTAGCTTGTGAGCGAGTGCAAATTAGGTTGCTCCAAATGACATCTTTTCGTTCCTTGATGCTTAAGTCAGTCAGCAGGCTTTTAGTCTCGTACTTTGGCAATCATCTCGGTATATCATCGTCCTGCTTTTCGAGCATACCATTGTCATACCTGCTTCTTCGTCATTAGATCTTGATGCTCGCTAACTATGCTTTCATTGACGTCGTTGAAGCCTTATTCCATAAGCCAGTCATTAGTCTGTGGTATAACACAAATAAGCATCCGAATAATCGCTGATTGTGTTCCTTTCTGTGTCCTTTTGACCAGTCAAACTTATTATATATCCAGAAAAACAGTAACGTCTACTTTGTACCAGTTAAGGACTTTAGGTACTTCTTTGCATCCACCCTTGAAAATGATTTAAATTTTCCTGCTACAGACTCGGATCTCCGATTCTCTTGATTGTTTCGTAAGAACACATGTTTCACGTGATTTACCCAAACTCCAGTATACGTAGGATATTTCGTGCCAGTTAGAGTACTAAGTGAGTCTATTTGTTGTTGTATTCAGTGGTTATCCTACCACAGGACGGTAATATTAGCACAATTCATGTGTAGTCAGCCGATCAATGTCCGCCCCCGCCCTAAAACGCTCATCTATCTAAATTACTTTATTCCTATGAAATAACTAAAACTGTTAAGTTTTATGCATATGGAACGCCCTCTCATTACTTGTAGGGGTAGGGTAATACCAACCATCGTTGGTGGGGTTGAAACTTGAAAATTCTCATGATTCACGTGACACGCAATTTTTCTGATTCCACAAAAGTTGCACTAGACACGATCCCATAATTTCAAGTTCCACCGACACAAAGACGAATTCACCGAAATTTTTTTTTGTAATTTGCAAACATCACCTATCCCCAAAAGATAGACACGTTTACCGTGCACACGTTTACCATGCACACGTTATTTTCCGGCAAGATTTTCCAAACGTGCATATGTGTGGCCACCGGTGTCTACCTTTGTCAAACTTCAAACGAAACTGCGCTGTCATCGGCAAAAGTTCAATGAATTGCCGTCGCTGTTGGTATCCAACTTTGACCGCGTAACTATGACTTATGTAGGACTTGCGAGAATCATTGCCCATTAGCCCTAAATATAGCCCTCATCTCGTCCTGCAACAACCTCCAACAATGAGTTGCGCAAGAAATGATCCTATTATCCGCAGCGACGATGAATACCTTCTACAGTGACAAAGTTCTTAGTCCTAGATGAATTTCAAAATCTCTCAAATGGAGCTCAACTATTTTCGGATGCACGTAATCGCCTTGACTACATTCAAATCTGAATGAGCACAGTTGTCAATTTGCAGTTCTAGAAATAATTTGAATCGCACAAAAATAGAAACAACCTAACCTTTCAAAAGGATGCAATGACAAACCCGATGCAATCACATCTCCCCCGTAATTGAAGATGATTATCCACTTGTGGACAACAGATAGAACATCATCTAGGAAACCAATTCATTTATTTTTTTTTTCTTTTTATTTTTCAGTCATTTAGGAGATTCTTCCATATCGAGGTTTACAATACCGGAATTGTCCTTAAGCCGCTGATATAGTTGTACGGATATGGAGCTGCATAGACATGTGGTGAAGCATAGTAGAGTGGTGATGCGTATTCGGGTAAAATTGACCCACCACTATAGGTGACCACTGGACCGAGGGGGAGCACTGGACTCGAAGCGGCAAAGGCCATGAAGAGGGCAAAAATCAACTGCAAAGAGACGATAGTGTTGTGAAGGACGACAAACCCTATTCGGAGTGATAATGTGTGTACTTACGAATTTCAACATTTTGTTTGCGAATGAACAACAACAGCCGGTACGTCTTCTAGGAGCTCAAACAACAGATTGACATAGAAGTGGAATGAGTGGGCACCCTTTTATAGGCCAACTAAGCTGCACAATGGAGGTGACTATTATATTGGCTGCATGTGTACAATGACCATCGATCGCATCGGCCAAGGTGTGTACTGTACATAGAACCAGTTCTTTGGCTTGTGTCCTTGAAATTGCAGAAGACTCGTTTGAATATATGTTTCTTTATTCCTCTGGCAATACCTTAGATGGAAGCGTATTCCCTTTGGTAAACGAATGTGCATGGCACAAGCATGTGACTAGTTTGTGGAGCAAAGGAAAACAGGATTCACGTCAATGCGCTTGCATGGTAAAGTAATTATTTACGGATTGGTGGTGGTGTTGGTTTTTTCTTTGACTTGAAAAAAAAGTGTCGTGTGGAAAAGGTATGGAAAATCACCACAAGTTGTTGTTTTTAATGGAACAAGATCTTTAAAGGCTTTTTGTACGAAGTAGGGGAAGAGACATTCCCAGTTTGGAATATAATTTCAAATAAAGAAGTCAATCCAGTTGATAGCTCATATGCATACAAATAATAGCTAAAAGTACCATCTAGCGTGTCCATTGTGAATCTATGCATGGTCCTGGTCCAGGTCCATGGTCAACTCTACTCACGGCTTTTTTTTCCGAAAGAAGGTTGGGTGCTGTAGAACGAGGGCAGACTCTGATTGGCTTTAACTTGGGAATGCTACGACCCCCTTTAAAAAACCTATGAGCGACTACCGACGTACGATGTTAAA
Organism: Rhingia rostrata; assembly: GCA_949824845.1. NCBI lineage: Eukaryota > Metazoa > Arthropoda > Insecta > Diptera > Syrphidae > Rhingia > Rhingia rostrata. The sequence goes on from OX463757.1 coordinate 30,735,088, forward strand.
ATTGTGCTGCGAGATTTTAACGCAAAGGTAGGAAGAGAAGACATCTTTGGCAGTATAGTGGGAAAACATAGCCTACACGACAACATGTCTGCTAATGGACTTAGGCTATTTGACTTCGCTACGGATCGAAATGCCACTATAGCCAGCACACGGTTTCCCAACCTCGATATCCATAAGGGAACATGGCGGTCTCCAGATCAACGAACGGTCAACCAAATTGATCACATTGCGATAGACAAGAGACACGCATCCAGTATTTTGGATGTCCGAACATCCCGGGGAGCTAACATCGACTCGGACCACTACATTGTTGCAGTCAATGTAAGGATGCAGATATCCACCACGCCACAAGAATCCAGATATACTGTGAAAAAATTTGATGTCGAAAGATTGCAATCGCAAGAGACTGGCAAGAACTTCGCGCAACGCGTACTCTCGATTAACACCATACCACCAGCATCGAATGTCGAAGAATAATGTCAACGATGCCAACAAGCTATGAGATCAGCCGCAACGGATTTGCATATGGTTTCTCGCGCCCACCAACAAGAAACCCATTGGTTTGATGAGGAATGCCGACAGATGCTCGCAGCCAAAAACGAAGTCTAAGCTGCAAGTGAAGACCAGAGCTGACATTGAGCTCTATAGGCAGAGATGAAGGGAAGAACACCGGCTTTTCAGAAAGAGGAAAAGCGTGCGATCGAGGTTATAAAGAGGTGCCACTCCAGGAATGATGTTCGCGAGTTTTACCAAATTGTAAAATTTGAAAGCCAAGGATACAAAGCTCGAACAGAATCATGTCGAGATGAACAAGGAAATATCGTAGTTGAGACAACGTCGATGCTCAGGATATGTAGGAACCACTTCTGCAGACGGTTAAACAAGCAACTTTCCGCTATCAGGTAGAGCGAACCATTCAACATTCGCAACGAAAGGCTAAAACTACCCTACCCAACTGACCTAAGTCAAGTGAGGTTATCAATATCTAAACTCAAGCTTGACAAGGCTGCCAGAAATATCGGCGGATATGACTTGGTAAGTAACACCCATCAACTCGTAAGCCAAATCTGGTCGGATGAAATTATGCCTGAGGAATCGAACCTTATCATCGTTTGCCTGATCCATAAAAAAGGAGACCCTCTGTACTGCGTCAACTACAGAGGCATAAGTCTTCTCAACATCGCCTACAAAATCCTATCTGTCGTAATATTTGAACGCCTGAAACCGTTTACCAACGACCTGATCGGCCCTTGTCAGTGTGATTTTGGCCGCCAGGAAAGTCCACAACCGATCACATTTTTACACTTCGCAGATCCTGGAAAAATGCCAAGAAGTCAAAATCGATACCCAACACATATTCATCGATTTCAAAGCCGCATACGACAGCATTTATAGAGTCGAACTATACAGAGTCAGGTCTAGTTGTGGTATACCGCCCAAACTCGTCCGTCTGTGTATGATGACAATGGAGAATTATCGCTGATCCATCAGAGTCAGAAACGACGTCACACACACATTCGATACCAAAAAAGTATTTAGGCAAGGCGATGCGCTGTCATGTAAATTCGTCAAATTGATTCTTGAGAGGATTGCGCAAAATTCCCAAGCCATCGCCAGAAGCACAATCTTCCAAAAATCTAGCTTACGCGGAATTGGTTCTATTCACCACCAAAACCAAAATACCCGATTTTACCTTCCCCAGATTAAATGGTCAACCACTCACACAATCTTCCAGCCCTAGGTATCTGGGTATCGTGTTTGACCGAAAACTTGGGACTGGAATCACAAATGCGAACCCAGAGTAAGGATGACGTGTGTTGCCTTCCATGCTTGCTGCAAATCATTTATAAAGAAGTGCAGACTTCAACGAAAGGCCATGCGGCCAAATTAGGGATCCCATACACCCTTCAACGCCGCCGTTGCGGGAACACAAATGAGAGAGAAACCCTCTCCCATTTCATCTGCAACTGTCCGGCACTAGCAGGAGCCAGATTGCGTGCGTTAAACCAACCATTTTTCGACAACCTGAAAGAACCAAAAGGATACAAGAACTTATCGGATTTCTAAACCTCACAGGCTGGGTCTAGAGACCGCCTGTAACATCCACAACAACAATCATAATATAGGTCACACGAGTCGTGGTAACAAAAAGGTAAATAAGTGCTACTTGGGTTCATGCCGAACCGCCACTTCTACCTACCTACCTCAACCAAAGATGACCTTGTGAAGGTACACAGCAGTGTAACGTCCAATTCTTACATACAGCTCACTAGTATGGTGGCCAGCATTGGGTAAAAGCTAAAACCTCATAAAAGTAGAAAGGCTGCAAAGAACAGCCAGTATAGGCACCACAGGCGCACTGGGGTCGGCGCCAGCGGATGCCTTACTGTGCTATTGCATCTCTTGCCTCTCGACCAACACATTAAAGATACCGCTTTATGCAGCTCAGTAAGACTCAAAGAGTCAGGATGCAGGACTGCAAGGCCGTATGGTCAAGTTTCAATAAAGGCTTCAACGTAAGCTTTCCCAACAGAGCTAAGTGGAAGAGGCAACGAAATTGCAAGGGGTTTCGACACGGTCGTCTGCACCGGCGGATCTAAGATGAACTGTGGTGTGGGGTCTGGAGTCTACTCGGAATCACCGAAAATATTCCTGTCATAACGACTAACGACTATTCCAGGTGGAACTACTAGCTTTCCAATAGGCTTGCACGCTAATTGGGCATGACAGCACGAACAAGCCAAATATTGCTACACAAATAGATAGCCAAGCGGCCATTAAGGCTATCAACTCGGCTACCACATCTTTCAAACTGGTACAGGAATGCCGGAACGAATACCCACGTGGGCGAACGCTTTAGGGTCACACTTCTCTAGGTCCAAGGGCACAGTGGCCAGGCAAGGCTCAGCTGTTTATGGCGCACTTGCGGCAAGGGTTTGTATCCCGCTAGGTGCGGCCAAGGGACAAATCCACGCATACTTCAAATGGCGAGGAAGATATATTGCCTTCCTACGACAAGAACAGAACGAACGACTTCTAAATAGAACCCGCCCAGAAATGGCAAGAATTATATAGTCACAGGGCGTTGCGAAATTGGAGACCATGCGGCCAAACTAGCGATCCCATACAACCACCAATGCCGACTGGGTGTTTTTGATAACCGATCACCCCAAAAATAATGCAATGAACCTTAATTCGGCTTTAACCACTCTTACGAATTTCACTACACACGCATACTCCTCTAACTTTGCGTGACATTAACCAAAACAATCAGTTCGTGCTAGTATCGCAGTTCACCGGCTATACAGGCAAATTGTCAATCATTTCACCTGGCCAACGTGTAGGCACAGCCAAGTCCATTCCCCTTTCATCCGCTGACCCAAACCAGGCTGTCGACCTGTTGAACATGGATCTTCTTAAAATATCCGAAGTATAAAAAACACGTTCTGCGAGTTATTGGCCCAAACACGAAACCAGTGTCCCGTTCTCTGCAATTGCATTGAACCTGAACTTGGGTAGGAAAACATGTATTCAAGGTTCAAGTCACACCCCGTCCAACCACCCGCTCGTTCTCCACACCAGCAGTGTCTATGTATGCCACCAAATGTGTCTGCTTACGTATTCGAATGCTTTTGGCTTATACCGGTCATGACGGATTTGTTTGACGAATGACGTTGCCCCCAACACCTATATATTGTCGCACCTCGTCACAGTTGAGAAAATATTAACACCCGACTACAAGGACATTGACGGCACTTGCTTTTCACTAGAATTCTCGTTTAATGTTTCACTCTTTGTTTTGAGGATATTTTTGTAAGTCCTTAGTAGTTGCTAGACGAGGGTAAAGCTGCTGCACGTACCATCAACGTTCAAATCAACACGTGACTAAAAAGGTTCAGATGCAAGTGCATCAACGCCTGGGGCATGTGAAAATCATCGCATCGACACCCAGCTATGGGTAAGGATACAGATCACGTGGATTTGGGAAGAATGGTAACAAATATAGAAGAATATGAAGGAAAACAACCCTGTGGCGGTTATTGGTAATTAAGTTTGGAGGTCCTTTTAGCAAGGCTTCTAATCTGAAAAGCGTTGGTAAGGATTCCACGTTAGAAAATTCAAAATCTGATAAAACATAAATTACACCAAGGATATGGATTGATTAAGTATTGAAGAACATTCTCGTAGCAGGACACAAAAGACATCAACACCACCTAGAACGTCGCGAGATGCGAGTTTGCAAATAGGAATAAATGTCAACTTACCAACTTGGCCTGACAGGGCAATCATTTTATAGACGATTCAGCTTAATGGCTTCAGTAAGAAGGATGCACGTTTGAAGTACATAAGGTGAGTTTAAAAAGTTTATCGGCAGACGAGGGAATGCAGACCAAAAGGGAGACCATTAAGGGTATAGTGTTGGAACAGGTAAGACAAAAAACGACGTACTTAACACGTGCTTCCATGCGAGAGGCACGGTGGAAGAAAAGTAGTGGTGGTGGAACCAGTCTTTTGACTACATACTGGCTCACTCTGACTACAAACTATCATTCTCCTGCAGCTTGCCAAGAAGAGAAGAGTGAGAGAGAAATGAAATTTGCACCGAACCCATGTCATGTATACTTCTGCTTCAAAAATGGACATTTGCCTTGGGGTAGGAGTGCTTTTTGAAACACTGAATCTTGAAATCACTTTTCGTCTCCCTGAGCAAAGCAGCATCTCCCAGATGGATGTATTGCCAGTAACAGAGGTGGCCAAAGTGACATCAATGCTGGCAATACACAGTATCAGCTCTCCCTTCATTTTTATTGACAGTCCGTCTGCAATTTCTACTGTCGACAAAAAAAATCCAAGCTTGTGCAGTGCTGTCACGTATAACAAAACCGGGACTATGACTGCTGAGAAAAGGATATGCAACCAGCATTGATCAGGCAGACAAGTCTGTCAAACTGCCATTACAGGAACTTAACTCACGGGTGGGGCAGGAAGTACTGGATATAGGCAAATACAGTTGGAGTTCTTTCTCAGTTAAAAAATCCAAGAAGATATTTTTTTTTACATTTATTGGGCTCCCGACCTGTGAAGAATCTCTACCTGATTCACTGCAGGCTTTCATCCTCTACGATCCCTGGCAAGCTGCTTCCAGTTGTCCAGACCAATCGCTCTGGCATCCGCGATGGGTTGAACTTTGAAACTGAGGTTCGGTCTATTATTGCCTCTTGAACATGGAGAATGGGATTCGAAGATCCTCTTAGCTGTTGCAATATTGTACATTCGCTCGATGAGTACGAGCCAATTAAGTCGACGTGTTTTGGCTTTATGGACTACAACCACATCTAGGTATAGCTCATAGAGTTCGCGGTTGTATCTTCTGCTCCATTCGGTCTTCTCGCGACGAAGTATTTTTCTTTCGAAGGAGCGCAATATCAGCTCTCCCTTCTTGCTTATCGTCCAGCACTCGGAGCCATAATGCAGAACTGGCAGCTCTTATCACTGTACAGGTCGTATAGTTCTTGGTTGAATCTTCGTCTCCATAATCCGTCAATGCAAACGGGACCGGAGATTTTTCGGAGAAATTTTCTCTTGAATCGACCAAGGACTTCTTCATCTGATTTTGATACGGTCCATGCTTCAGTAGGATCCCCCTTAGTAGTTCGATTGAGGGCTTAACTACTGAATTCCCTACTTAGCCCGAAGAAACAGTGGTTGGCAAGAGCAATTCTTTGTTTTATTTCTAACGAGATGTAAGAGTTATAAGCGGAGCCGAGATAGACGAAGCCCCGTTCTACCTCGAAGTTAATCTTCGTCAATCTTCGACCTACCGGTTGTAGACGAGATTACCCTCAAACTATCCGATAGCGCAAAATTTCTGGGTGTCATTCTTGATAGAAAACTCAACTGGAACCTTAAAGTGTTCGAAGGATTTCAAAAGGCCAAAGTCGCTTTCTGTACGTGTAACCAAATATTCGGAAAAAACTGGGGTCCGAACCCTAGGATCATCCTGTAGATGCACACGGCCATTGTAAGACCTATACTAACATATTTGGGGGTTTGCCGGGAGGCAATCCAAAATAAATCCACCCGTCTAAAAATTTGACAGCGGTAGGTACAAAGGATAGCATATGTGGGCGCTACTAGCGCAATGAGAACCACACTTACAGCGAGACTGGAAACCATGCCTTATCTGCTACCGCTAGACCTTTATATACAATAATCTGAAGCCAAAAGTGCTGTAAGAATCAGCCAGCTCAACTGAGGGAAAACGCACTTAGGAGGACATGTTCAAAATCTACACAGATATCTGGGCTCAGTTGTATACTCTGACTACATGCTGCCTCACCATGACTTTCAGAGACCATTCTCCTCCATCTTTCCAAGCAGAGTGGAGTGGGAGAAGAACGAACTGGACACCGGATCAATATCCATCTTTACTGATGTGTTTTCAGAGACACTAAAGCTAAACAGAACTTTTCGTCTCCTTGAGCACAGCAGTGTTTTCCACTGCTGGCTTCCTCAATGCTGGCGATACCATCCTATGATAACACGATCTTATTTGACAGTCAGGCTGCAATAAAATCCATCTCTACTGTCAAAATAAAATCTAAGCTTGTGAAGCGTTGTCGTGAAGAGCTAAAGGTTCTTGGCGTCCAAAATAATGTTAAGAGCTGCTGGGTTCCTCTACATAGAGGAATACAGGGCCAAGATATTGGCATTAGCAGAGGCAGCCAAAGCGACCTCAATGCTGGCGATACCACCAGATGATATCACGACCTTTATTAACAATCAGGCTGCAATAAAAGCCATCTCTGCTGTAAAAATAAAATCTGAGCTTGTGAAGCGTTGTCGTGAAAAGCCAAAGGTTCTTGGCGTCCAACATATTGTGAAGCTCTGGTGGGTACCCGGGCACAGAGGCATACAGGGCAATGAAATTACTGATGACCAGGCGGAACCACTATGTGATGTCTTTGGAACAGAAAACACTGGATATTGCCAAAAACAGGTAGGACTCCCTCCCCACCTGTGAAACTTCCAAAAGAATAGGACCTGAGTATGACATGGCCAGAACCCATAAACTAGTTCGAAGAAACAGGAAATCTGTCTCGATTCTAGTACACAACTGGACACAACTTACTAAAGACCTACAAACTGAAAATGCATCTTATAGATGATGACCTCTCTAGAGGCTGCGGTGATGAAGAAACACACGAGGATACACTCCATTTCTGTGCCACTGCCTAGGCCTCAGCCAACTAAGAACGAGAACCTTATGAAAATATTTTTACATGACCTCACGGATCAATCCGAAATCCATCTGGATGGCTGGATAGGGACTAACAGCAGTCGACCAACCAAGGAATCAACCACACACGTGAACCACCAACGGGCATCACAACGGGCCTATATTGGTCTGAGTGTGATGAGGACGACGCTCACCGTCTACCTCATCAAACCACCAACCTAGCCTTACATATATCTGTCAAGGTTTTGTATCCTTTCACGCTGACAGCAAATAGATAGCCTTACCTTCTAGCTAGCGTTTGCTAGTACATAGTTGCACCGATTTTTGGAAGATTGCACCTCGTGCTCGGGAGTTTTGCACAATCCTTTCAAGAATCAGATTAAATAAGTCAAATGACAGCGCATCGCCTTATCCTAATCCATTTTTTGGTATCGAACGTGTCGGTGAGGTCATTTCCGTCTCTGATAAAGCAGCGATGATACTCCATCGTCATCGTACACTACGGTTGAGTTTGGGCGGTACACCAAAACTGGACATGGCTCTGTTTAGTTCGTCTCTATTAATGCTGTCATATGCGGCTTTGAAATCGATGAATAGGTGGTGAGTATCGACTTGGACCTCTCGGGTTTTTTGCAGGATCTGCGGAAGTGTGAAAATTTGATCAGTTGTGGACTTTACTGGCCTAAAATCACACTGCTAATAGACAATAGTTTCGTTTACATAATACGCAGATAGCACCTTGTAATTCCCTGTAGTTGGCGTGGTTCAGAGGATCCCTTATATTTTGGACAACGTCAGAACCATGCTCGAACAGAAGGGCATGGTTTTGACGTTTTACACTTTGGTCAAACTTGCGAACATCGTTCCTGGAGTGGCACCTCTCTATATCCTCGATCGCGCGCTTTTCTTGCTCCTTTCCTTCTTTTCGAAAAGCCGGTGTCCTTCCCTTCTTCTTTGCCTATAGACCTCAATTGCAGCTCTCGTCTTCACCTGCAGCTTATAGCTGCTATTGGCATTCCTCATAAAACCAAGGGTTTCTTGCTGTTTTTGTCTTGTAGTCTGTGTTTTCCGATAATATTGCTAAATATATCTTCTCTTCCTACCTCTGCATTATAAACTCACAGGATAATTTTAACATCGTACTTTGGAAGTCGTTCAAAGGATTGTTGAAGAGCTCGTAGAAGCAATCTATCGCCATATCATCTTCCTCCGTCAAAGCGTGAGTGCATATAAGTATTATTAGCGATGATAGCCTTGATGCGGATTGTTACAATGCGTTCGCTAATGTCTTGTAATCATAAGACTTCTTGCCTGAGTCTGGCAGTTATAACAAACCCACATCCGTTTAGTCGCTGTTTTTTGCTCACTTTAACACGATCCGAAGGAGATGTCACAGTTTTGCATCCTCTTTTTGCACGGCCTATCCCAATTAATTTCCTGGATGGCAGTAATGTCTCATAATAAGCAGTGTAGGTATGGCTTCCATTGGTTTTTGTTACGCGACTGCACCTCTCCTCTTTAATATTCTCAGATCTCAGGTGCAGAAACCAACGTCGTTGTCCCGTTTTTGTTTAATATGGTCGTCAAAAATAAAATCAGTTTTTATCGAGTATTTTGGTTGCTGACAAAAACCCCTTTGACACCATCTTGAGAATTCTTCAGCTGCCGCCTGTGTAGGTATTTTTTGATAGGGGATCTTTTCCCTAGCTAGTTTTGGTCCACGAGTGGTATGTTCCATCTTCCCTGCATATCTGCAGAGAATTCTTCCATCTACCACCTGAAAAAAAACGCGTAATATGTGTGACTAGCAACTCCACAAAGCAATGTTTGTATGTGCATCTGGAAGTTAAGCTGGCTAAATGTAAAGGCGTTTCAATATGCCTTTACATTTAGCTTAGTCCTCAGCTTACTGACTCCAGTTGCGCATATCAAGTTGGTTCCTACTTGTTTACGTCAGTAAAGTGGAGGCTGGCTGGAACCGGGGCAAGCTCGGAAAAGTTCGTATGAGCTGTTTCCAAGCTAAACGTTGCATTGTGTGTATCCCAATGTTAGGCGCCACAGCAGTATCAGTTTTGATGGTGTCCCCATTTCCATTATTGTTCCATAGAGCTAAAGCCGAAGGATGCTATCATAATCGGCCCTAGCTATGGTTTCGTTATAGTAGCTGCACGCGATGCTTACTTACTGACTTACTTAAGTGGCGCTACAGTAATGAACCTGGGCCTCAATCAACATGCCTCTCTAATTAGCCCGTACCTTAGCTAACTGCCTCCAGTTGCGCAATCCAAGTAGTTTGACGTCGTTTTCTGCTGCACGCGATGCACTACCAGCAATTCCCAATATCTGTCGACATTTCCTAAAAAATTGTTTGTCTAAACAAAGCGATTTGAGTTAACTATGGTAGGAGTCTTATCGCATCAACATTAGCCAGGTCACTACATTGTTATCGAAGAAGTTTTCTTTTGTTGGAGAGCGCTTAAGAGCCAAGAAGGTTGGGAATACACTCCCACACCTACTCGTTAAAGCACCTTCTGCAAAAGTCATTGCTTATGTTGCCTAAGGGATCGATAACAATACCTATTAACGAAAAAATCTTGAAAAAATTTAAACATTCCTTTATCAAAACTTAAGCCTCCCCAAATTCTGCCCACGCTTTCGTAGTCTTATAATGTCAAAAGCAACTCATAATTAGTCAGATTGGTTCCTATCCCCATTTTACATACGACCGACAAATATCCCTTGAGTATCCTCACTACCTTATAGAGCTTCCTTATTGCACGTTTTAGTTCAAGGACAGTCCGAGCTTTATTGATACTCACAATGAAAATTTCCTTTCTTATCGTTAATGGTCTTAGGAATGTCAAAATATCACATCAATAGCCACCAGGGTGTTCCGTCAGCAAAATAACATGACAAAACAAAAACCCTTTTGATACACACACACACTCACACCAACACATGTTCACGTTTTGTAAAATATAGAAACCATATAAATCATTGACATCGATTTCCGAGTAACAAATGTCCTTGCTGTTGAAATTAAGCAGAATTTTCTGTGCTCATCAAATTGGAATTCAAGAAAAGAGATGTCGATTTGGTACAATTGAGGTTCTATACTTTAGATGAATAAAAAAAGAACATAGTACCAGTGTTAAGAGCTAAATTTAGTGAATGGGTAAGGCACCTTGACCATACTAGTTCTGACTATATCAGGTGGTCACATTCTCCTGTCTAGAAGCACTTTAAAGTCTATAAAATAAGTTCGATGCGAATTTGCACCTGACGACAGTTTTTCCATGCAATGACGTCTTCGAAGGTAGTTAGCCACCCATGATGGTGTCTTCCGAAAGCTTTGGGATCCTTTAAAGATAGTAAAACTTAAAGAAACCCCGTACTTGACTTTTAGGTGCATTAGTTGTTAAATCATATCTCTTATTAGTTTTAGAGATGGAGTGACTCCTTTCGACTTTAGCTCGGAAATGTATCTCTGAGAGATATTCCTGTAATGGGAGGACCAATTGCAAGATTCTTTTTCAAAATGCAACAAAATGAACAAAACTAATTTTTTCCACGTATTATTGCTTTATTTGTAAGAGCAAATATTTCCATTTATTATGGAACACACCGTCGTCCAAGTGGCTGCCTCGGATGGCTTCGTAGTAACGCATTCTATCACTCCGATTCTCCAAGACCTAGGTGATGGTTTTGGTCTTTACTTAATTTTTTCACTTAAGTGAAGCCACAGACCTGAAAAAACCTGGGCCTCAACCAACGCGCATCTCCAATTAGCCCGGTCTTTAGCTTACTGCATCCAGTTGGGCAATCCATGTTAGTTGGTTAGTTGTGAGCGTCACTTAAGGCGAGGTCTTCATCTACTGCGTCTGACGTTTTTCTCGGAATCGAAGACTCTGTGAGCCGGAGTATTGGTGTCCATTCATTCTACATATCCTAGCTATCTTAAACGCCAAATAAGAAGTTTTTTGATCAGGGCCATGTCGCTGTACAGCTCGTATAGTTCTTGGTTGAATCTTCGTCTCCCGTCAAACGCAAACGGGGCCGAAGATTTTTCGAAGAAATTTCCTCTCGATTCGAACAAGGATTTCTTCATCCGCTTTTGTGACGATCCATGCTTCAGCGCAGTAGAGCAGGACTGGGATGATCAGGGTCTTATATAGGATCTCCCTAGTAGTTCGAGTCAGGGATTTACTACTGAATTGACTTCTTGGCCCGAAGAAACAGCGGATGGCAAGAGTTATTCTTCGTTTAATTTCTGACGAGATGTTGCTGTCAGAGTTAAAAGCGGAGGCGAGATAGACAAAGTCCCGTTCTTAGTCGAAATTATATCTGTCAGTGGTGACATTCTGTCCAATTCGTTGATGTTGTGTGTCCCTTCGTGTTGACAGCATATACTCTGTCTTGCCCTCATTTACTGCTTAAACCTGTTTTACCGCTTCCTGCTCAATACTAGCCAACGTGGCTATGACATCGAGTTGAGTCCGAACAATGACTAGTAGTTGCACCGATTTTTGGAAGATTGTGCCTCTGGTGTTGGATCAGGAATTTCGCACAATCCTCTCATGAATCAAATTGAAGATGTCGCAGCGCATCGCCTTGCCTAGATCCTTTGTTTGGTATCGAATGTGTCGGGAGGTCGTTTCAAACCCTCATAGAGCAGCGAGAATTCTCCATCGTCATCCTACACAAACGGACGAGCTTGGGCGGTATACCTAAAGTAGACTTGGCTATGTACAGTTCGTCTCTATTAATGCTGTCGTATGCGGCTTTGAAATCGATGTATAGGTTGTGAGTATCGATTTGGACTTCTTGGTGTGAAGATTTTATCGGTTGTGGACTTTCCTGGGCTAAAACCACACTGATAAGGGCCGATCAGGTTGTTGGTAAACGAGTTCAGGCGTTTACATACTACGGCAGATAAAATCTTGTGGGCGATGTTAAGAAGAATTATACCTCTGTAATTGGCGCAGTTCCGAGGGTCTTATTTTTTGTGGATCGGGCAAACCATGCTGAGGTTCCATTCTTCAGGTATACTTTCTTCCCACCAGATTTGTGTTATGAGTTGGTGGATGTTACTTACCAAGTCATCTCCGACGGCCCTATAAAGCTCAGTGGGAAGGCCGACATTTTCGGCAGCATTTTCATTCTATTTCGAAGCTTGCATTTTATAACATTCATTTTGCTAAAGAGCCTTTCCACTTCTGCATTTGAAAATGGTAAAACCATTATAGAAATTGCGAAAGATGCCAATTCATGATAAGGATTTTCATTCATTGCATTTTAATATGAATATACTTCAATCCAAAACATTACAGTGTGTTGAACTCCATTTAATAAATGCAAGATTTTGCCATTGATTTTCGATAGTTGTAATCAAACTTCGTTCCATTGCATGCTTTCTAAAAATATATTTATCGGATCCTTTATAATCTTCAAACTATTTTCAATTGAGAATATATCGATGTTTTGTAAAATATTTATATTTGCAGGCAAGCGATGTCTCAATTCATTTATTAATTTTTTTTAATGTAATATAGGCAAATTCTATTTTCACTTTTCATCTTTGTTAATTCAGATTCAAATTCATAACCTCATAACCTAAAAATACAATAACTTTTAAAACTTTTGTTGGATCAGTATTATTGGCTTGCAAAATCTTATTGAGACGTTGAACTTCACATAAAATGTTTTCTAGAAAAAAAAAAAAATACAAATAATTCTTGGCGTCCCTATATAAACTGCACAAGACCTGAGCTGCATAACACTTTTCAGTTTGTTGAACCAGAGCAAAGTGAGTTCTTAATTCCAACCAATGCGCACATATTCGTCGTACGGCAATCTCTATTGACAACCACCTGGTATCACAAGGGCGTACCATTTGAAGAGGATTTGTGTCTTCGTTTATGGCTTTATATATATTTTTATAAAAAATATTGACGTGTGTGCGATTTCGAGAACCAACTATAAGTTTCACTTACCATAAATTCAATATCTGGAGGTAAGAACTCCTTGGATGCACGTGAAACAGCTAGTTGGATAGAATGACACGCGCAAGGAATTAGTAGATAGATATTTATTTCGTATATAAATTTACAATAGGTTAGTTACCACACATTTTACAATACAGAGATATGATAATATGTATCTTTCTTCTGAAACATGATTTTAAACATAACTGAGCAATTAACATCGAGGAAAATATAATAATACTGAAGGAAAATACGAAAAAAACCTTCAATTTGAATATATATAATAATATAAATAATAATAAATATAATTAATAATAATATAGCGATACTATTGACTAGATAAATAAATTTAAAAAAAATAAATAAATAAATAACTTATTAATAATAATAAGGTACGTAGTGATATTTATAGATATATGGAAATATGTAGATAAATAAATAAACATATAAATAATTTAACAGTTAAACGAATAAATAGATTAATAACAATTAAACAAGTAAATAAATTAATAACAATTCAAACGAATAAATAAGTTAATAACATAAAGTATAATTTAATAAATAATAAGGTAAATAAATAATCATAATTGCTCAAGGAGGGAGAGTTTATTAAATGGTTCTTGACTATTTATCTAAATTAATTCATAATTAAGTTTTGCATAAGAGGGTTATCAGAAAAATTACAGCGGTCCAAAAAACGAAGATTTAACTTCTGGATTCTGTCAACGACCAATTCAACATTCGCTCTATTATGAAGATTCGAAGTTGAGTGATGCCACGGTAAGTTGAGCATCATTTTTAATAATTTGTTTTGGGATATTTGTAATTTTTTAATATGGCACATTGCAATATTTCCCCATACTTGGCAACCATAGAGAAGAATAGCCTGGAAGATCACTTTATGGATAATTATTTTGTTTTCATTCTAGAGCATTGACTTCCGATTTATAAAAGGTTATAGTATTTTGATAGCAATGGCAATTTTCTTTAACGTGTTGGCAACATGAGTGCTAAAAGTTAATTTGCTGTCTAAATATATTCCTAAATATTTGACAGACGCTTCCCAATTTATGTTCATGCCATTTATCTGCAATTGTCTATTGGGAAGATAACAAGCTTTTCTTTTTCGGGAGAAAAAGATGGCTTGTATTTTTTCCTCATTTAATTAAATTTTCCATTTGTTGAAATAGTTTTCTAATATTTTCATCGCATTGATTAAGTTACTCTCAATGTCAAGAGCAAAAACATCTGATGAAAAAATTGCTGTGTCGTCAGCAAAAATAGCTGCTTCACAATTAGGTAAAGCAGGAAAATCGGACGTATAAAGGTTATACAGAATAGGCCCAAGGACTGACCCTTGAGGGACACCGGAATCAAATAATCCTAAGTTTGAGACACCACTATTAACGTGCACTTTAAAACAACGACCAGACAGGAAACTGTGGACAATTTTACAAAATATATAAATAGGAAAGTTGAAATTAATCATTTTATAGATGAGTCCGTCATGCCAAACGATATCAAAAGCCTTTTCGATATCTAGTAAGATCATTCCAGTGGATTTGCCCATCGAACGATGCATTTTTATATGGTTATATATCCTAAGCACTTGATGCGACGTACTGTGAAAACGTCTAAAACCAAACTGCTCCTTAGGGTAAAGATTGTTGTCCGAAATAAACTTTAATAATTTCTCTTTTAGAATTTTTTCATAAATTTTGCTAAGGCTGCTTAGCAAACTAATTGGTCTATAACTTTCAACTTTCTCAGGAGGCTTACCAGCTTTTATTATTGGTATTACTTTAGCGATTTTCCATTTATTAGGAAAGTAATGCATTTTAATACATGAATTCATAATGAATGTTATAAATTTAACTTCTGATTTTGGCAGTTGCTTGATATATATATTTTGTATAAGGTCGATACCTCCAGCTTTTCGAATTTTTAGATCCTTTATTATAATTTAGTATTAAAGATGGCTTTAGTTCTTTAAGCCTTTTATATACTCCAGTCCTCTTTCCCACCATAACGGCTGCGTTATCTGTAGCAAAGCCAGACATTCTTGAAATGTCTAAGTTGAAATTCTTCAGAACTTGTTCAATCGCAGCTACAAGATCATCCGCAGTACTGAACTTCATTTCTACCAGAGCGAGAAATGTTGTAATAATCCTTTTTTTTGGCTAAACTAAAATATTTGATTACTATCCCTAAATATTTATGTATCGAAATGTCTGTTGAATCATCCACAATAAGGCTGAAAGAACTGTTACCAATGTCTTCTCTTAGTCGGGACATAAAATGAGGCCCCAAGACATTTTTTATTACTGCAGTACATTTCGTTCTTTTAAGTTGCATTCCACAACTAATTTGGTCTTCTTTATGTACCGTGGTGGACACATAAATAGCACACTTTCTACCACGTGTGTTTAATACAAACTCCATCTCTTATCTTAAAGTAACGGCATTTCTAGTTTGATGTAACATGTGGCAATTAGAGAAAATAGATCCGTTACTACACTGCACTACGGATAAAAGAACTCTGATTATTGAGCTGAAATCACAAGGAAAAACGGTTTCAGAAATAGCAAAATTAATAGGCTGTTCCAGAAAGCTTGTTTACAATGCAATTCGCCATTTTGAGACATTTGGAACTGCAAGAAACGTTGCAAGAGCTCCCCGTGCAAGAAAAACCACCACCAGAGAAGACAAATTAATACGCAGATCTTCGGCTGTAGACTCCTTCAAGACATCTAAGCAGATTAAGTACGACGTTGAGTCACAATACGGTATCTCTGTGTCTTCTCGAACAATCAGACGGCGGTTAAATGAAAATAATTTAAGAGGCTGCATAGCCCAAAAAAAACCGTTTGTTTCAATAAAAAATGTGAAGTGTAGAATGGAGTTTGCCAAGGAACATCTGCGCAAACCCATGCAGTTTTGGAAAAATATGCTCTGGAGTGACGAGTCGAAGTTCTGTAGATTCGGGTCGGATGGAAAAAAATATGTGTGGCGTCCTCCGAATCAACAATACAACCCAAAATACACACTAAAAACAATTAAACACGGAGGAGGAAATGTAATGGTGTGGGGAGCCTTTTCTTGGCACGGTGTGGGGCCTATTGTTAAAATTGATACCAGAATGGATCAACACGTTTACAAGGGCATCATAGGAGACCATATGATTCCTTACGCTGATGACAATTTGCCTCTTACGTGGTGTTTTATGCACGACAACGATCCCAAACATACTTCCCGATTGGTAAAATCGTGCTTAGCAAGCAATACAGTAAATGTTTTGAAATGGCCAGCTCAGTCTCCCGATCTCAACCCGATTGAGAACCTGTGGAACGACATTGAACGCCAAATTGAAGGTAGAAATCCTAAAAACTTAAGTGAATTATGGGAAAATATCAAAAGTGCTTGGTATTCAACAACAATTGAACGCTGCAGGAAATTAGTTGAAAGTTTGCCGAGGCGATGTCAAGCTGTTATAGCAAATAAAGGATTTCCAACTAAATATTAGCTTAATTCCCAAGAATTACAGGTAAAATTGGTAGTTTCGTCTTATGTGCTAATTATATGTCCAAGCAAAAATGTGGAAATTCATAACAATTTTTTTTTATTAATTTTTATTTCTAACAGAAATTGCTGAAATCAAAAAATATATGGATTCTCATAAGTCACAAAATAAGTGAATTTATTAATAAAAATTAAAAAAAAATTCTATTTTCAAACTTAAT
Source organism: Rhingia rostrata (assembly GCA_949824845.1). Lineage (NCBI taxonomy): Eukaryota > Metazoa > Arthropoda > Insecta > Diptera > Syrphidae > Rhingia > Rhingia rostrata. The sequence goes on from OX463757.1 coordinate 30,752,052, forward strand.
ACTGTTTTTCTTACTATTATCAAATATATTTAAAAAAAAAAAACTAGGTGTGCTAATTTGGTATCCACCACTGTATATCCTTTTCACAAATAATAAGGTGATCAACCGATTTAATTGAAGCGTGGCAGCAAATGTACAAGCAGTATTTAGCTTCTGCTTTACTTGAGATCTTCTGCGCATGATTGCTTGAAGTAAAATTTGTAATCCTAATTCTTGATCCAAAAACTTTCATTGATTGTACATGCTTTGTTGTTTTAGCATGTGTTGTTGTAAGCATGATAATTTCGCTTTAATCGAAGTCTTGCAAAATTTTCAGGTAACTTTTTCCTGTCCAAGATTGTATTCTTCGAGGATAACCCAACTTTAAAATTCTTCTTTGCACATTCATTCCATCCTAAATTTTTGTTGGTAGTTCTTTGCACTATTTTTTCTGTAATTCAATATTTGTAATACACAATTATTTGCAAAATTCAAGAACCTGCTCTTTGAAGGTCCAAATATGCTAAATTTAGCATAAAAATGCTAAAATGACAACACTGGTTGGCAGTTTTCGCTGTCTTTGCCAATATTGAATGTTTCGTTCTGCTTGTCAGCGGAATATTGTTCCTCATCGCCATTTGACAGTCTGCAGAAGTGGTTCTTCCATATCCTCAGCATCGACTGTGTCTCAGCTACTACATTTCCTCGACAGGATTCTGTCGCCTTGCATATTTGGCTTTGACATCTTACACTTTGGTAAAATTGGCGAAAATAGTTCCTTGAGTGGCACCTCTCTATATCCTCGATCGCGCGCTTTTCTTGCTCTTCTTTATTTCTTTCTGAAATGCCGGTGTTTTTGCCTTCTTCTTTGCCTATAGGGTTCAATGGCTCCCGTCTTCATCTGCAGCTTAGCCTAGTAGGCCTTGTTCTTGCTCCTGAGCATCTGTCGACATTCCACATCAAACCAGGAGTTAATTCCCTTATATGCGCTCACATAAGTCTTGTATTGGCGAATGTGGCCTTGATGCGGACTGTTACAATGCGTTCGCTTATATCTTGGAAACATAAGACTTCTTTCCTAAGTTTGGCACTTATAACAAATCTTCATCCGAATAGTCGGTGGTTCTGCTCACTATAACACGGTCGATGGTAGATGTCACAGATTTTCATCCTTCTTTAGCCCGGCCCATCACATAGTATTTTTTGGATGTCAGCAATATCTGCTTTTGCTTAGGGTTTCGGCTAGTTGTTCGCTTGCCCCTCTCTTGTTTAATGTTCTCACATTCACATTCTCACATTCCAGGTGCAGATACGAACGTCGTTGACCATTTTTTCGTTTGGCATGGTCGTCAACACTAAAATCAGTCCTTTCGGAGGCTATTTGTTGCTTCGTAGCTATTGGTTCTTTTCCATGGTTGGGTAACTAACGCAAAGTACAACCCCCAAACCTGGAGGGCCAACTCCAATCTATTTGATACCCCCAGGATACGGGGCCATCGGTATCCACTACGGGACTGAGCGCTGCCGTTGGCATTGTGGTTCATCCGCCACCATTTCTCTTCAAGCGACATGACTTACTCTTTAAATTCCTAGACAACCTGTTGCCGAATATGTCGAAGTAGCTTGTCTAGATTCGCCTGGGACAGCAGGCCGGGTATTTATTCGTTGGCATTCTGACCTGGCTGCTTAAGTGTTTCTCTTTTTCGTCGTGTTATCAACAATCGGACTTATCGTTTAGCAAATCGAATCTGGTACCCCATGGTAACTACTTGGATGTTAAAAATAAGCACTTGATATGTAGTCAGAGTAACAACCACTGGGCATTGCCAAGTTAAAGCCAAACAAAGACTACCCTCGTTCTACAACACCCAACCATCCTTGGAATCGCATCACTAGTAAAATCACAGTCAAAACAAGGACGCATTTAAATTTACGATTTTTATGCAACTTCCACTGAAAGAAGTATTTTTCCAAAAGCATCAAAACAGAGGAGCCAGAGAATAAACCCATATTTCATACGTAATCCGTAACAAATCCAAAAGGAATCCTTGATGATAATCTAATTAATTGGCATCCATCGTAAGTAGCTGTCACAGTCGGCCTCCCACAATACATCAAAACATCACAACAGTACGAGTACATTAACAAGCTGAATTACGAATAATTCAGTGTCCTTGATGCCCAGGACACCTACAGTGCTATTCATTATGTATTCGCTGTACTATTGCTGAAAAGGGCCACTTATCGCCGTCGCGTCGCAATCGTTGTTGGAATCATTTATTGGAAAACAACGATCACAAATTATGGATACTTGTACTCGTAAAGTTGAACAAAAAACAATTGGAAATTATCCTGAATTCATCCTTTGTCATAGTGAAACCCTTAGCTAAACAACAATATCTCCAGACTACGATGTTCAGAGTAGGCATTCAGCGACGCTTCGAAAAATCATCGTCTATTTTGGTCCAGTTGGTTTGTCTTTTTAATTTCATCCTGGAATTGTCCTACATCAACAGAGTACTTGTGAATCTCATATGTGATGCATGAAGGGTTCTGTTGCATATATTAGCTTGCCAAATGCGATACACGATGTTGCGTAGGACATCTCAGTCGAATGAGAGAAACTCTTTCATTGGTAAAAATAGACCATCTCGACATTAGCAGACTGATGTTGGTGTTGGTAGTCGGGCATCTATTTTCAATCGTATCGATTGGAATATTCCATTCAAGTGTCTATTACACAATACTTAGCATTTATTTTTGTTGTTAGTCCTGGACAGTTGTTATACGCACCAAGATATTACACAACTGTTGGCTTTGTAACTCACAAAAGGATGTACAGCTCATTAGGGCCGACTATGCAATATCCACAAGAATGCACGATTTCATAATTTCCCTTCCTTCACAACCACCGCAAGCTGTCATAAGTGTGAGTAAATTGACAAATTTGTTTTTAATGAGAGGTTTCCCTTGGAGTTTGATGGGAAAAAGGATATACACAGCACGTGGATGTGATTGAATACAAGCAAATGATTTTCACTTTCAAGAGGTGACGCGTCCGCCACGGGGTAGGTTCGTTTTAATTTTATACACCCTATCCCATACGGGTATATTAGTTTTGATACGTAGCTTGTAACATAGAGAAATAATTTAGCTAGATGTTAACTGAAAGCTAGCTGAGTCGATTTTGCATTGTCTGTCTGCCCATCCGTCCTTCCGTACGTCTGTCACCGATTTTTAGGCCTTAAATTTTGAATTAGGATAATGAAGTTTTGTTATATAGGATCCTTGTCCAAGGCTACAGATTAAGAGTAAAATTTTTCAAAATCTTTTTAGAAAAAAAAACGGTATTTTCGGTCAAACGGCTAAGACATTTTAAAAAATTTCTGAACAAGATCTTTAGAACATCTAAGTACATTTCTATAATTCGCTCATAATCAGTTTTATATTCAGCCACACCCACTTTTTGCGGGCGTTTTTTTTTTTTGTAAAAAACGAGTTTTGTCAACATTTTAAGGAAATTTGAAAAACTTTAGATGCACATTTCCGTAATGGAAATATGAACATTTTGTACATAAGTACATAAGTACATGAAAGTGGACGAACATCCACGCCGACTATTTTTGGGGTGTTTTCTTACAAAAGCCATCTGTATGCCGCATTGCAAATGCCTTGCAATAGATGCGATGGGATAGGGTATTCCAAGATCCGCACAGATTATTGTAGCCTTCTCACAAGTGTTTTTTTTTGCATTTATTTATCTTTGTGATGGATAATTTAATTGTTTTTGCAAACAGGAGTAAAGCCGTAGATATGATGTCAAAAATTCTAAGAATATCAAGAATGCTTTCAATAAATTCATCGATTTCGATGGCAGTGTGATGGTAATCGTTTGTCTCCATAAAAGGGATGCCTGCGAAATCTAGCACGTGTAATTGATTTACAACCTGTTACTTTAAAATCCTGTTTTGCCTTTTCTTAGAAAGGCTCTTGCGCGTGAAAGTATCGTGAACATAAATGAAAAACGTCGTTTAATTGGGTAATGATGGGCTTTAGTTGGGAGGGCCATGAGCGGAATTAGTTTGTTATTACAGAGTGCGAACCTGAGTGAAAGGACTTGCGAATGAACTTACGCTAGGAACAGAGCACATTGTGGTATTTAGACATAAAACGTGGTCATAAATCAATTTTGTCAACATTCCCTCGCAGGATTGAGGCAGGCGCGAACCTAGATGAGCTGCTTCGACATATTCAGACAACAGGTTGTCTAGGAATTTCAAGGGTAAATCAGGTCCCTTGAAGAGAGATGGTGGCTGATGAACCGAAAAGCCAACGGCAGATCTAAGATCCATAAGGGATACTGATGGGCCAATGTCCTAGGGGTATCAAATAAATAAATTGAATCTCGGCCTCCAACTTTGGGGTTGTGATTTGGGTTAACTACCCACCCATCTGAAAAAAAAGAACATTCTTACGAAGCAACCAATAGCCTCGGAAAGGAGTGATTTCACTGTTGACGATCCTGTTAAACAAAAAAAAAGGAAACGACGTTCCTATCTGTAACTGGAATGTGAGAAGCAGGACAGGTGCAAGCGCCCAACAAGCGAAAGCGCTTAACTGCCACAAAGCAGATATTACTGCAATCCGTCCAGGAAATGGATGGGCCATGCAAAAAGAGGACGAAAAACTGTGACATCTACTACGGACCGTGCTATATTGAGCAGAAGCAGAAACTATTCCGATGCGGATTTGTTACAGATGTCAGACTTAGGCAAGAAGCCTTATGTTTCCAAGACATAAGCGGACCCTCATTTACTGCTCAACCAATTTTTGCGGCTTCCTTCTATATAGCAAACATGGTTATGACATCACGTTGAGTCCTACAAAAAATTATAAAGCCATACAGATGACGCACTGCATACAAGAAAAATTGTTCCATGGCGGGTCGTACTTGCACAGCCCGCCATATAATTTGGATCTCGTTTCTCAAATGTGCACGTGAATACCGCCCGTACCCTGAAGCTGGTGAGCAAAATTTTCTGTTTTTCGTTTTCAGTGTGTCATCTGTATGGCTTCATAATCTTTCGTCCTACTAGTAGTTGCAACGATTTTTGGAAGATTGTGCATCTGTTGTTGGCTCGGGAGTTTGCACAATCCTTTCAAGAATCAAATTTAAGAAGTCACATGAAAGCACATTGCTTTGCCTAAATCCTTTTTTGGTATCGCATGTGTCACTGTGGTCGTTTCCGAACCTAATGGAGCAACGAGAATTTTCCATCGTCATCCTACACAGACGGATGGATTTGGGCGTTATACCAAAACTAGACCTAGCTCTGTAAAGTTCGACTCTATAAATGCTGTCGTATGCGGCTTTGAAATCGATGAATAGTTGGTTGGTATCGATTTGGACTTCTTGTTTTTTTTCCAGAATCGACCGAAGTGCGAAAATTTGATCGTTTGTTGACTTCCCTGGCTTAAAAGCGCACTGATAAGGCTCGAAGAGGTTTTTGATAAATGGTTTCAGGCGTTCACATATTACTGCGGATTGGATCTTGCAGGCGATTTTGAGGAGAATTATGCCTCTGTAGTTGGTGCAGTTCCGAGGGTCTTATTTTTTGTGGATAGGGCAAACCATGCTGAGGTTCCATTCTTCAGGAATACTTTCTTCCGACCAGATTTGGCTTATGAGTTGGTGGATGTTACTAACCAAGTTAGCTCCGCCGGCTTGGGAAGGCCATCTTTTCGGCATCCTTATTAAGCTTGAGTTTAGATATTGCTATCCTCACTTCACTCAGGTCGGGTGGTTGGTAGTTTTCGCTGTCGTGGCCAATATTGAATGTTTCGTTCTGCCTGACAGCGGATCGCCGTTTAACAGTCTGCAGAAGTGGTTCTGCCATAGCCTCAGTATCGACTGTGTCTCAAGTACGATATTTCTTGTTCATCGCGGCAGGATTCTCTTCGAGCATGGTATCCTTGGCTTTGACGTTTAACGCTATGGTTAAACTTGCGAACATCTTTCCTGGAGTTGCACCTCTCTATATCCTCGATCGCGTGCTTTTCTTTCTCTTTTCTCTTCTTTCTGAAAAGCCGGTGTTCTTACCTTCTTCTCTGCCTATAGAGCTCAACGGCAGCTCTTCCTGTCTGCGAGCATCTGTCGGCATTCCTCATCAGACCAGGAGCACGCGAGAAACCTAGCACATCAGTTGCGGCTGATCAAATGCCTTTGGCATCATTGCCATTGTCCTTCCACATTCGATGCTGGTGGTATGGTGTTAACCAAGAGGTTACGAGATACTCTTTGCGCGAAGTTCATTAAATAAAATTTTCCACGGTATTTCTGGATTGTTGTGGCGTGTTGGATATCCGCATTCTTACCTTGGCTACAACGAGGTAGTGGTCCGAGTCATTGTTAGCTCCTCGGAATGTTCGGACATCCAAAATACTGTATGCGTACCTCTTGTCTACCGCAATGTGATCAATCTGGTTGACCGTTCGTTGATCTGGAGATCGCCATGTCCCCTTATGGATATCGAGGTTAGGAAACCGTGTGTTGGCTATAGTGGCATTTCGTTCCGTAGCAGAGCCAACTCGCCTAAGTTCGTTACTACACGTGTTGTCGTGTAGGCTATGCTTTCCAACAAAACTGCTAAATATGTCTTCTGCTCCTACCTTTGCGTTCAAATTTCGCAGCACGATTTTAACATCGATCCTTGGTAGTCGAATTGGTTTTGTCAAGGAGCTCTTATTAGCAATCCTTAGCTATATCATGTTTTTCCTTCGTTTGGGGTGTGAGCGCATAAAAGGTTTATGTTGGCGAATTTGGTCTTGATGCGAATTGTTACAATGCGTTCGCTAATGTTTTGGAAATATAAGACTTCTTGCCTAAGTCTGGCACTTATAACAAATCCGCATCCGAATAGTTGGTATTTCTGCTCTTTATAACACGATCTGTAGTAGATGTCGCAGTTTTTCATACTCTTTTTGTCCGGCCCATCCCATCGTATTTCCTGGATGGCAGTAATGTCTGCTTTGTAGCAGGTTAGGGCTTCCGCTAGTTGTTCGCTTGTACCTCTCCTGCTTAATGTTCTCACACTTCAGGTGCAGATACGAACGTCGTTGTCCTTTTTTCGTTTAGCAGGGTCGTCAACAATGAAATCAGACCTTTCCGATGCTATTGGTTGCTTCGTTTCAAATACTTTTTTAAATGGGTGGGTAGTTAGCACAAAGCACAACCCCCAACCTGGGGGGCCAGTTCCAATTTATTAGGTACGCATCATCAAATGAAAATTTAACTCCTTAGCCACGCGGGGAACGCAACATTAACTGTTCTAAGAAATCGGACTTTCCCTTGCGCAATTTTCTAGTGGTAACCCCAGTTCAATGCATTATCCCTATTGTTTGAACAGACTTCAATTGACCATTGTAACCCTTTGGCCTCTTGGTAAAAGTTTCGCATTTCACCGACGTTATTGTATAGAATACAAGATGTTGGCGATTCATGGATGAGAACTATTTCTTGCATCAGACGTGCATACAGCAGACGATGACCCAGAAGAAGAGGTTGAACAACAACACGTCTTCGTGTGCAAAAATTAAGCAAAAGTATAGCATTCTGGGAAACTTATCTGGATTTTGTTGCTGCCAACTTGGATACACTTTTGTTTGCAAGGTTACTGTTGTGGCACTTCTTAAGGTTGCTTTTCCATTTTTTTTTATATGCGTGCCTTCATTAACCCTCATCAATAATCCTGACTTTATGGTCCATAGAACTTGAACCATGCTCACAACTGCGGTGTGAATAATTGGTACTGCCGAAGTTACCGATGGGGAATCCACCAAGTTCTCTAGGGTGACCAAATTAGACAGATAGGAACAAAATTTTATTAAAACAACAACGGTGTCTGATATTTAATTGATTGATTGAATCAAATGGCTACCTGCCTTCGCTGGCAATCCTTAAGACCCGGGCCAATACGTATAGAGTTATTCCGGCAATAGAGTCTGAAATTTTGGCCTCGAGCTGATTTAAAATATTTGCTTAGCCTAAACTATGGGCTTGACGTAGCTTCAGAGGAAACAATCGAATGTTGCCATTCGCTGCCATTAAATGACTCCATCGTCAAATTTATCCTTCACAACAGTCTTTTTGGAACTAAAAATATACAACTAAACATTTTTGGCGCAACAGGCCCCTTAATATGCAGGGGCCTAGCTTTTTCTCACAACCTGTAACTATGCGTGTGTACTTCTTGCACAATGGCAAGACCTCCTGTTCGAAGAGCTGAATCAAAAATCTTTTCTTGACAACTGAAACTATTCGAATGATTTTTCAGATCACCGCGAGAAGAGAACCAGCAAAAAAAATTTGTTTGGTGTTGCTACGGCTGGGAATCTATCCCATCCCATGTGAGGAATTTTATCGTACTTAACCATCGTGTCACTGAGTCCTGAGTAGGAACAACAACTCCGAAATTTCGATGCTATCTAGCTCTGGTAACAGAAAGTCTGTTTATATTTCTCGGAGACTATTGACGGTAACGGTGCCTCCTTCCCCATTTCGATAGAAATAAAGACGCGTAATTAGTACCAGCCAGGGAATGTTTGAGGTAGTATTCAGGCTTATACGAAAAAAATTTCCAGGAAATTTCGCCCTTGTCTACATGGCTGATAAGGGATTGCTGAATAGGAAAAGTTTCCCTGCAAAAATTATTTCGCGAGAAGCCTGATTGATGATTCGTCAAAAACTTACACGCTCCAATAACCCTAATCGTGCCGCTTAGCTTAAAGTGATCCTCGTTTGAGAAGATGGTTTTCTGGGAAAAATCCAGATCTCCAAGATTTCCAGCCACAAATTTGAATACGGTGTTGTCTATGGGTGTAAGACTTTGTTCTTGCATTAGCAAAATATTAGGCCCTTAACCAAGCACATCGAATTGCCTCTCTGACGATATGCTTTATTCAACTGATCGGGGACGAATCGACATTTCTTAGTTCTCCTGCGATGCTGTTCTCTAAGGCGGACCAATCTCAATGTGGTTGGTGAATTAGGGTCCAAAAGAGTGTACTTATGCTCAAACTTGTATATGGTGTGATAGGGAATGCAACAGATACACGATGAAGTGCATCCGTTCTATACGCGAGTGGTTCGGGAGACTGTTGAGAATCATCAGAAGAACAAAATCAAGCGAAATGATTTCTTGAAATTGCTTATGGAACTGATGAATACAGCTGATGAATTGACACTAGATCCAATTTCAGTACAAGCCTCTGTGTTCTTCCTAGCGGGTTTCGAGACATCGTCGACGACACTGGGTTTTGCCTTGTTTGAGTTGTCATTGAATCAAGACATCCAGAGTAGGCTGAGAGATGAAATAAATAAAACTAATGCGAAACATGACGAAAAATTCAACTACAAATGTATGTCGAAAATGCACTACATGGTGAAAGTCGTAAAAGGTACGTTCCTACAGGCCAAAGTCAAATTTGTTAAAAAAATTTTTTTTTTCAAAAACCCTGCGGAAATACTCCGTTATACTTCCGGAAAAAACGCCACGAATGTTGGATTCCAAGTTCCTCAACGATTCTGGTTTGTTGACGTAGACGAGCGACTTCAAATATCCCCAAAGAAATTATTCCAAAGCTATCAAATCAGATGTTAGTGGCCAATCGATAGGCCCATTCCGCGAAATTATTCGCTCATCGCATGTTTCCTTCAATAAACCGAGTGTGACGTGCGCTGTGTGCCATGTAGCGCTGTCTTGTTGGATTCACATCTCATCCAAATTCATGCCATCCGATTCGGGAACAAAATATTAGGTTATCATGGCTCATGGCTGGCTCTCCAGCATAATTTCGGAAGAAGTTTGGCCCAATGACTTTACCAGCCCATAGAGCACACCAAACAGTCAGTTTTTGTAGATGGAATGGCGTCTCAAGGGTCTGATGTGGATTCTCTTCACTCCAAAAGCGGCAATATTGCTTGCTGACGTAGCCATTCAACCAAAAATGAGCCTCATCACTGAACAAAGTTTTGCTCTCGCGGCTTTACTTCTTGCACAAGCTGGATCTTGTAAGGTCGTAAGATAAGGTCTTTGCGCAAAATCTTCCATGCGAAAACGATCCATGGAACCGAATGAATTGCTTTGATGGACGATTATGTCGACCATAAAATGGACGGAGCTTGCAAAAAACTTCGCGAACTGAAGTTCGAATTAATTTCGAACCATTATTTTCGAAATAAATTTGCACGATTTGCAAGCGTTGTTCATTTGTCAACCTGTTCATCATGAAATGGCAAACCAAGTTGAACATAAATGACCTTAGAGTTGCCCGATTTGACCACAAAATGTTAGTCTTATCTCTGTTCAAAAAATCAACCTTAAAAAAATAAAAACATATTAGAAGTCTACAATCCACTGTGTGGATCGTGTTTTTGCCATATCCCATTCCATCCTTTAAATTCATATCCCTTAAATGTGGATTTTATGGCAAAGATATTTTAAAATTGAAATTGTCGTAACTATTGTTCAGATAGTTTATAAAAATCTTGTATGGTTCGACCAAAAACAACGTTTTTCTCCTGCATATGGTATGGCATAGGGTATACAAATGTTTTTTGTATGAAAATGCCTCCAAAAAGTGGGCGTGGGTAACAACGATTTATGGAAGAAATGCTTTTATTACGAAAGCCAATTATTTTGCATCAATTTTCTTTTTTCAAAATGTTTGAAATTTTATCGAAAATTTTTTTTTTTATCGAAAACGCCTCCAAAAAGTAGGCGTGACAAAAAAACTTTGTGTAGACGAAATATAGGCATTAGGATTTCTAGATATTTTCTTCAGACACTTTTTCAAAATCTTTAACGGTTTGGCCTAAAATTAGGTTTTTCTAAAAAAAGGGCGTGGCAGTGGGCGGATTTCAAAACAATTTACACTTGTTCGAACAGCACGTACAAGGATCACATGTACCAAATTTCATTATCCTAGCTCAAAACTTAAGGCCCAACAACCGGTCACCTACAGACGGACGGATGGACGGACGTACAGACAGACAGCTAGCAATTCTGAGACGATCAATATACTTTGAGGTATACCTAGCTCAATTATTTCTTTATGCTACAAACTATGTATCAAAACTAATATACCCCTATGGGATAGGGTATAAGCACCTGTTAGTAGGATATGTAAGTATTGCCGAGCTTAAACGGACAGAAATTAAAGCCTAAAAAAGCTCTGGAAGATGACCTAATTAAAGGCAAACTTCTTAAAATGTTTCCTCGAAAAGCATTGACTAAACTTTTCTACATTGCAAATGCGGCAATCAGACTAGAGTACATACCAAGGCAGTGGAAAGTGTCGGAAGTAATTATGGTTCTCAAACCTGGAAAATCACAGAAGGAAATAAAATCTTACAGACCCATTTCACTTCTTCCAATAATTTCAAAAGTTTTTGAATGGATATTACTCGGTCGCTTACACCCCATAATTGATCAGAAACTTTTTTTTAACTGACCATCAACTTGGGTTTAGAAGAAAAAATTCTACGGGGGAACCAAGCTCATCGAATTACAGACGTAATTGAGAAAGCTTTCGAAGAAAAGAAAATTTGCTCAGCAGTATTTCAGTCGCAAGCTTTTGGCAAGGTTTGGCATAGAGTCCTGCAATACAAAGTAAGACAAGTTTTTGCCTGAAAAATTATATAAAGTCCTCGTGTCGTATCTTAAGCACAGACTCTTCCGTGAGAAGCTTGGAAACGAATATTCGGAGTTCAACGAAATATTGGCAGGAGTAACCCAAGGAAGCGTACTTGGACCATTTTTATACCTCCTATTTACACGTGATATCCCACAAACATATGATACAATCGTAGCCACGTTTGCTGACGATACAGCTAGCCTTTCAGTTGGCACAACAATGGAGGAAACAAATATGAAATTAATGAGTGGACAAAATCCTTGCGGATTGCACTTAACGAGAGCAAATCGATTCCTGTAGATTTTTCATATAAACGGACAAACACTTGCCTGTATTTCTAAATACGGTTCGCGTCCCTTTTGCAAATGAAGCGAAATATCTCGGAATGACACTCGATGCAACATTAAAATGGAAGTCGCATGTAAAAAAGAAATGCGAAGAACTTGAAAACAACTACAGAGAACTGTACTGGTTGCTCGGAAAATATTCGAAGCCTAACCTTGATAACAAACTGCAATTATAACGGGTGATCCAAGTAGAGATCCTTTTTTCAATAGCCTTTTTTGACAGATCACGTGTGAGTCGTGTCATGCTGTCATGTTAATTTTTTTAGTATTGTTTGGCATTTCATAATTTCATAATGGAAAGACAACAAAAAAAACAACGTTTACAAATTGTTCAACTTTATTATGAAAATTCACGTTCTGTGAGGAATGTGTTTCGTGCACTTCGCTCAACTTATGGTCAACATAATCGGCCTACTGAGCGTACTATTCGCAACACCATCACCCATTTTGAGACCCAGCATTCATTTTTGGATAATATTCGACCGAATAGACCACGTCCAGCACGCTGTGAAGAAAATATAGCGGCCGTAGCTGAGAGTGTACACGAAGACCGTAGAGAGTCGATTCGGCGCCGTTCGCAGCAACTCGGACTGACGTATGGAAGACTTAGCGCATTTTACGTCAAGATCTTAAATTGAAAGCGTACAAAATACAACTTGTGCAACAACTGAAGCCGCTCGACCTTCCCAAGCGACATCGCTTCGCTCTATGGGCTCTTGAAAAGTTCCAAGAAGATCCGACATTTTCGAGGCAAATTTTGTTTAGCGATGAGCCCCATTTCTGGCTCAATGCCCTGATAACCGACTATTTGATGCCTGAAATTGAAGCTCGTGATCTCGGCGAAATTTGGTTTCAGCAAGACGGCGCCACTTCCCACACATCGCATCAATCAATGGACTTATTGAGAGAACATTTCGGTGAGCACATAATTTCACGTTTTGGGCCGGTCGATTGGCCACCAAGATCGTGTGATATCACACCGTTAGACTTTTTCCTGTGGGGATATGTAAAGTCAAAAGCTTATGCCGACAAACCCGCTTCGATTCAGGCCTTGGAGGAAAACATCACGCGTGTCATTCGCCAGTTACCAGTCGAAATGCTCGAACGAGTGATCGAAAATTGGACTCAACGGATGGACCATCTGCGACGTAGCAACGGCCAACATTTGATAGACATAATCTTCAAAAAGTAAATGCCAAAATTTGAATTTTCTGTGTTTTTTTCTTTAAAAAAGTAGGGAACCTCAAAATGGATCACCCCTTACAAGCAAGTGCTAAAGCCGGTCTGGACATATGGTGTACAACTATGGGGTTGTACCAGTGAAACGAATCCAAATATTCTACAAACTTTTGGAAATAAAATGTTCAGATCATTCGTCAATGCGCCGTGGTGTATAAGGAATGAAGATCTACGCAGAGATCTGGGTATTTCCGCGGTTAAAAATGAAACGAAAGATTTTGCTCGCAAACATAAAAAACGATTATTGGGACACTTTAACACAACGGTCCTTCAAATGCTCGAAGAAACAAACTTATTGCGTCGTCTTCAAGGAACTATGCCCTTGGATTTCTCCCTATAACAACACACCGCTCTATAAATTGCGGAAAAAGTAGGAACTCTCCCTGGAAAGTTACCTGCCAAACATTCATTACTCGTGATAAAAAAATTGCTAGATAAGTCACATACTCAGTTGCAATTCAAATATAAAAATGTTGGTGGTTTTAGTGAGTAAAAACCTCACACTACTTTAGGCACGTGCTCATCGTGTCTATGAAGATTTCCACCAGCCCACGGAAAAAAAAAACTCTTAAGAAGCTTGAAACGATGCATGATGGAATGACAGCTTTAATTTTATATTTTGACAGATGGATGTCATTGGTAACTTTGACAGTTGATGAAATATTTCAACTGGAATAGTACCATTGCTATATGGGCAGGGGCACCCTATATAGGTATGTTGACATTGCAAGGAAATACCACCTGAAAAAGGTAATCTTGTCTGTATATTTGAACGTCCTGTTGCATGAGGTGGCTTAGCCCGATATTCACTGACGGACGCTTCAAGATAATTTGATATCAAACTGCAGCCGTTGTGTCATTATATTTGTCACGACACAATACGACTTTGCGTTGGATATTAAAATTGACGCCGCAATATCTCAGATGGTTTGGTAATTCTGCTCCGCGCACATAGGGTGTCGGATAACATTGTTAAGCTCCAGATATTGAGTAAGTGGTTGCTGTCGGTTGAAGTAAGCGTAAATCGGTGAGACGTGAATAATGGATTGATATTGATAATTAGATACAATATACTTTTGCAGTTGAGGTATCAATCAGTTTTGTAAGTGCTTTTTGATTTAAGAATCCACAGACAGCATTTAAAATGAAGTGGCATCTCTGTGGACATCAACACGAAAAAATCCATCAATCCTTTTGAGTAATACACATATTCTCTAAGGACTTTAAAGGTCCCAATGTGCCTTAATCAATTTTGAAATGGGGAATGTTTCGAACTGATATTTATGTTGAAGATTGGATAGCACTACGAGAGGATATAAGTACTTCCAATCGAAAGGAGGAAAAAGGAGTTCCTTTCGATGATTAGGATACATGTTTATACTTCTTCAACATCGCACTTGAAAAAACAGACATGATGGAACCATCGGCACAATTTTATTTAAATCCGTCCAAGTACTTGCACACGTGGACCTATTTGATCGAGACAGATGACTGATTTACCGGTTTAATCGTTTCATAAGAAGGGACAAGCAATCCATTCCCGGCAAAGTATTACCAATAAATCGTGTATCTGCATATGTGGAGGTCGATTATTTAGTCGGTGAGTTTATAGGTTTGAGCACCAACAGGGGAATTTCAGAACAAATTCCTTTACATAAGCATTATATGCACTAATCAGATGAAGGAAGTAGGTGGCATTGGGATGGATTGTTGCTACGAGCTTTTGGATGTAAAATTTGTTTTGTGAGGAAGAGCAAGAGAGGTCAACTTTAGCAGTATTATCGCAACTCAATGAAAAAAATGCCATTGATATCCATAAGGTGACACGGCGGTCTCCAGAAAAACCTACAGTCAATCAAATTGAGACACACGAGACACGTAACCACTATTTTGGATGTCCGGACATTCCGAAGAGCAAACATCGACCCGAACTACTAGAAAAGAAAGAAAGACTGCCGATTTCCAAAACGACACAACAAATCCGAAATATGGTCAAAAATGTAATGTCGAAGGACTGCGATCGAAAGAGACCGCCAAGTTATTTGCAGAACACGCATCCCTTCACCTCTTGATAAACTCAATACCACCCGCATCTAATGTCGAAAAAAAATGGCGACGATGTCAACAAGTGATAAGCTCAGCCACAGCTGATGTGTAAGGTTACTCGCAAGAAACCACTGGTTTGGTGAAGAGTGCCTACAGATGGCGCACCAAAAACAAGTCTTACTAGGAAAATGTGCAGGAATAAGGGGAGAACACCGGCTTTACAGAAAGAAGAAAAAAGACCAAGCAAACTGCCGGATCAAAGACTTAGGGAAGTGCCACTCCAGGAAAGATGTTCGTTAGTTTTTCCAAAATGTAAAACGTCAAGGCCAGCAAAGCAATAAGATAACAGAAACCTGTCTAGAAGAACAAGGGCAGATCGTAGTAGGGACATGGTCGATGACGAGGATGTAGAAGAACCACTTGCACTCTACTTGCTTACTTAAGTTGTGCTATATTTCGGAATGATCCTGGACCTCAAAAAAAAGTGCCTTTCCATATACCCATTTCCATAGCTAACTACCTTCAGTTGCGCGCTTCAAGTTGGTTGATGTCAGTTTCTACTCTTGGGCGACGGACGGACGTACAGACAGACAGCTAGCGATTCTGAGTCGATCAATATACTTTGAGGTATACCTAGCTCAATTATTTCTCTATGCTACAAACTATGTATCAAAACTAATATACCCCTATGGGATAGGGTATAAGCACCTGTTAGTAGGATATGTTAGTAGGCGACACTTAACGCGAGGTCTTCCTCTTCCGCCATATGGCTGTGGTACGAATTTCCGAAGACTCTTCGAGCCGGAGTATTGGTGTTCATCCACTCTACATGCCCCAGTCATATTACGTGTCCAGTTTCAGTTTGACCCCCAGTTTTTTACTGGGGGTGTGTCGCTCTTAAGCTTGTATAGTTCCTTGTTTGAATCTTTGTCTCAAAAGTCCGACAGCAGGACAATGCATTTTTCGAAAGATTTTTCGCTCAAAACGACCATGGATTTCTTCATCCACTTTTGATACGGTCCATGCCTCAGCGCCGTAGAGCAGGACCAGTATGATCAAGGTCTAGCATAGGATCTCCTTCGACTGAGTGCTTTACCACTGAATTGCATCCTTAGCCCGAAGAAACAGCGGTTGGCAAGTGCAATTCTTCATTTAATAACTGACGAGATGTTGTCGCGTACTACCTCAAAGTTATCTCTGTCAATGGTGAGGTTCCGTTCAATTCGTCGATGTTATGTGTTCCTTCGTGTTGACAGCATATCCTTAGTCTACCCTCATTCTCTGTTAAGACCAATTTTGCAGCTTCCTTCTCTATACTATCGAACATAGCTATGACACAAAGTTGAGCCCTACCAATGAAAGCCATATAGATGACGCATATAGAACGAAAAAAAAACTGAAACTTTTGCTCACCGGGCGGGCGGTATATATGGCGGGCTGTGCCAGTACGACCCGCCATAGAGCAATTTTTCTTGTATAGATACAGTGCCTCATCGGTATGACTTTATAAACTTTGGTCCTACCATTCATTTCCGGCAGCCTTGTTAAGCTTGAGTTTAGATATTGCTATCCTCACTTCATTCAGGTCGGGTGGGTGACAGTTTTCGCTGTTGTTGCCAACATGGAATGGTTCGTTCTGCCTGACAGCGGAATGTTGTTCGTCATCGCCGTTTAACTGTCTGCTGAAATGGTTCTTCCATAACCTCGGCATCGACTGCGTCTAAACTACGATATTTCCTACTTCAACTCGACAGGATTCCGTTCGAGCCTTGTATCCTTGGCTTTGACGTTTTGCACTTTAGTAAAACTTGCGAACATCGTTTCTGGAGTGGCACCTCTCTATATCCTCGATCACGTGCTTTTCCTGCTATCTTTTCTTCTTTCTGAAAAGCCGGTGTTCTTTCCTTCTCTTAAGCCTATAGAGCTCAACGGCAGCTCTCATCTTCATCTGCAGCTTAGCCTTGTAGGCCTCGTTCCTGGCTGCGAATGTCTGTCTTCATTCCTCATCAAAACAGGGATTCCTTGCTGGTGGGCGCGAGAAACCTAGCACACCAGTTGCGGCTCTTCTAATGGCTGGTTGACATTGTTGGCATCGTTGTTCTTCGATATTCGATGCTGGTGGAATGGTGTTAATCGAGTGGTACAGGGATACTTTATGCCCGAAAGTGTTGGTGGTTTCTTGCGATTGTAGTCTTTCGGCAACAAATTTCACAGTATTTCTGGTTCGTAGTGGCGTGGTAGATATCCGCATTCTTAGCTTAGCTGCAGCAAGGACATCAAAAATCTTGTCTGTTGTCTATTTGGTTGGGCGTTCGTTGGTCTGCAGACCGCCATGTCCCCTTATGGATATCGAGTTGAGAAAACCGTGTGCTGGTTATAGTGGCATTTCGTTCCTAACAAAGTCAATTAGGCTAAGTCCGTTGCCAGACTTATTGTCGTGAGGGCTGTGTTTTTCTGCAATTCTGTTAACTGTGTTTTCTCTTCCTACATTTGCGTTTAAATCTCCCAGCACGGTTTTAACAGTTTATTTTGGTAGTCGCTCATAGGTTTTGTCAAGGAGCTTATAAAATCAATTCTTAGCTAAATCATATTTTTCCTACGTCAGGGCTTGTATAACCTCCTTATCAAGGCAAAATTCGCCATATAAAAGCCTTATATGCGCTCACATAAGTCTTATATTGGCGAATGTGGCCTTGATGCGGACTGTTACAATGCGTTCGCTTATATCTTGGAAACATAAGACTTCTTGCCTTGCTCTGGCACTTATAACAAATCCGCATCCAAATAATCGTTGTTTCTGCTTACTATAACACGGTCCGTAGTAGATGTCACCGTTTTTCATCCTCTTTTTGCCAGGCTCATCCCATCGTATATACTGGATGGTAGTAATGTCTGCTTTGTAGCAGTTTAGGGCTTCTGCTAGTTGTTGGCCAGCTACTCTCTCCTGTTTAATGTTCTCACATTTCAGGTGCAGATACGAACGTCGTTGTCCTCCTTTCGTCGTGAACAATAAACTCACTCCTTTCCGAGGCTATTTGTTGCTTCGTAACTAGTGGATTTTTTCTATGGGTGGGTAGACAACCCAAGGCGCAACCCCCAACCTGGAGGGATATTTCTAATTTATTTGATGCATTCATTTGAGAGACTATGTCAAAATATGTTATTTTTGACAGAACTCCGTTTATAAGAGTTTGACATAAATTTCCTGCAATTATGATGTTTCAGTTCAGACAGCATGACTGTCATTAAATTTTAAATTTTATTATCGTATGTCCATCTAAAAGTAGCCACATCAAAACATCAACAATCCTCCTGAAACGTAGTTATGCTTCCGTGCCCTTGTACGCATTTCATTGTTTTTCCTTTATTTGACAAAATCACCCATTGTCTAATTTTCCATCCCTCAGATCCTAGATAGGTAAATATTTGCCATTTCGTTTCATTTGCTTATTTATTTCATTTTCTGTATTATTTTACACACTGAAAACCAATACCAGTCTCCCCAAGGGGACAACAACGTTTGACGGTGTTCCTATTGTTAACTAATTTAAATACGTAGCAGGAACTCATTGCCGGAACGAGCCTTTAGGCATTTGGCAAAATAGAAACAATATGCGTTTTCCTTTTAGGATCGCATTTCCTGCTCGTGTTTGATACACCTGGTCTGTGTGGGTATTTTAATTTGAATCTATCGGCTTGAAAACATCCAACTCCATCACCCTTCTTCTGCTTTGGTATTATAGCGTCACTGGTCAGGGTTACCAGATACATTTTCTCTTTAATTTTATATATCGCTTAGCTTATAGAAAAAAAGATTTTTGTAGTTGATAAAAATTTGGAAGATCATCAGATTATCTTGAACTATATTTGTGGTTATCGGGAATTATCTTTCGTATTGTATTTTTCCCGTTTTCGTCAAATTGTTATCCGGAAAATTTTTCTTAATTTTTAAAAAATTCCGAAAGCAAAATTAGCTTTCGCCAACTCTTTTGAAAAGTGTTCTCCCTTGGATTATTCTCCTGTCATTTAGCTATCTGAATGTTTGATCACGGTAACCCCTACGCCAGGTAAGTATAGCTATCTGAATGTGTTCTCCCTCGGGATATTCTCCTGTCATTTAGCTATCTGAATTAAAATTGAAACTGCAATGTAAGTTGTTCTCCAAACTAAATTAAATAAAATAAAACATATGAGAGTCCTATAATCCGTGCGAATGTGCAAACCTTAGGGTATTCAACGACTTGCATATTCGCACAGAGTGTAGCCTTCTCATATGTTTTATTTTCATTGTTACAATAAATTACTCAAACAGTTTATCTAAATCGTTAATGGTTCGCGAAAAACTACGTTTTTCTATGGATATTTAATGGGATAGGCGTGGGTCAAAATGATCTAGAGGGTTTTTCAATAAGAGCGCTACAAAAGTTTTTTTTTTTAAATAAAACAAAAACGGTTTTGGATATCAATGAAATTCTTTATTCGTGTGAAAGTACGTTCGATGCCATTATGTATGGAACTCGATTTTTTTTGCATAGTCACCACGGGCACGCTTGCAGAAGTCCAGACACTGACCCCAATTTTCGGCGGTTTTCAAGCATAAATCGGCCGATCGGCTGCAATTTCACGTCCGATATTCGTACGAAGTTCATCAATCGTCGCTGGCTTGTTGGCATAGACCATAGACTTGACGAAGCCAACGGCGTCAAATCGCACGACCGAGGCGGCCAAGCGAGTGGACCAATTCGCGAGATAACACGTTCTCCAAACATGGTTTCTAATAAATTGATTGTGCAATTCGCTGTGTGGCTTGTGGCGCCGTCCTGTTAAAACCACATGTCCTCCAAGTCCATATCATCCAATTGGGGCCAAAAATATTCGTGTGGATTGCTGCCTTTATAGACGAAGCCATTCAGCCAGAATATGATTTTTCGAGGAAAATCCGAATCATTTTCAAGTTGTTGCTCAGCCCAATTAACGAACATACGACGCTTCTGGTAGTCAAGCGGCTTGAGTTCTTGCCTCAATTTAATCTTGTAAGGATGTAGGAAAAGATCTTTTGGCAAAATTCCCCACAACGACGTCACAGAGATGCCCAACGCTTGAGAACGACGCGTGAGAGACACATTTGGGCTTTCTTCAACTGAAGCCTCAGCGGCAGAAATATTCTCGACACTACGGGCACTTCTTTGTCTGTGGATTCAAATTTTTCCACTAGACGCTCAATTGTTGATCTGCTAGGACGATTATGACGACCATAAATTAACTCTTAACGTTGAGGCCACTGACTCCGAATTTCGGTGTTAAATTTTAATAATTTCAACTCGTTGTTGGATCGTATATCTTTCCATCATGAAATGGCAAATTTTACTGAAGAGAAATGTCAAAAGAGCGCCAAGAAATATGGCGTTGTTTGCTGTCCCTGTCGCTCAACTTTTGTAGCGTCCTTGTTGAAAAACCTGATATAAACGAAATGTTCATAGCATTATTCTCGAGAAATTTTCATCGAACGTTTGTTCAAGTTTTCCTAAAATTGTACAGAACATATTTTTTTGTAAGAAAACGCCCCTAAAAATTGGGCGTGAAAAAAAAAACTTTATATAAATGAAGTATAGCTATGGAGATTTTTTAAATATCTTATTCAGATAATTTTTAAAAGTTCTTAACCGTTTGGTCGAAAGCAGTATTTAAATGAAAAGACTGCGTAGCAGAGGGCGGTTTTAAACAAAATGTACACTTGTTCTGTAGCCTCGGAAAAGCATCCAATACATTTGCAGCCGTATGTATAATGAATTTTAGAGACTGCTTAACTTTAAAAGACCTCTAAGTATCACTTATATGCAAAAATGATTTTGCATTTAAGTGATACTTAGATTTTTACATATAAGCAACGTTGCCTGGAGGTCGCTTAATTTAAACAAGATCGACTGCGTTTTTTTTGTTGTTTCGAGATATTTTAAAGATCAGATTATGCGTGGAAAAATTAAAGCGAATTAATAAAATTAAACTCAACCTACATTTTGTTTGTACAGGGTTCAAATGTAGAGGATGTAATAAACACAAACAGCAACAGCTCCGCGACCAAAAATGTATAAACCGAGAGTCAACCTAATGGAACTTCAAACATTTTCGGCAAAATTTCGATTTCTAAGTCCAATACGGAAAAGCTTACCCTTTGCGATCCGATCTTGAAGGATCAAATAGGGGTGGTCACATTTCAGCTGATCTCCAGTCAGCATTATCATTATTATAAAGGGTGGGTCAATGGAAGTCATCCAATGTTGTTTGGCTCTCATATTTTTTAATGAAAAACTTCGATTCTGTGAGTTGATTATGTTTATTTGAACTTTTAGAATTTTACTGGCCAAGTCGAGAAGCAAAATGGGCTTCGTCACAACTGATTGCCCTACGAGCTCGTTTTATGGCATTTTTCATCACTTCGGCGAGAACTTCGGGCGACAGATTCTCGCACTCGTGTCAAATGTTGTCCTTGAGGGCTTCTAGGTTCTCGGGCTAATTCATATAAACACTTGACCTTAAAAAAAAACCCACAAAAAAAACTCTGGAACGGTTAAATCAGGCGATATTACGGGCCAGTGCAAGTTGCCAAAAAGAGAGATGAGTCGACCCGGGAACGCCGTTTTCAGAATATCGGTTGTGGCTCACGCAGTGTGTGCCGTTGCTCAGTCCTGTTGGAACCACATGACCTCCAGTCCTAATTCGTCCAATTGCAGCAAAAAAAAAAAACCGGGTTAACATGGCCTATAGCGTGCAGGATCCACTGTTGTCATTTGACTAGCGGCGTTCTGAAAAAAAATTGGCCGATGATTCCTCCAGCGTGAACAGCGCACCATGCAGTAACTTCGAGCGGGTGTAATGGCTCCTCGTCCATTAGTCGTGGATTTTCGGTGCCCCAGAAACGATAGTTTTGCTTGTTCACGTACCCGCTGAGGTGGAAATGAGCCTCATCGCTCATTATGATTTTGGTCGAAAAATCGTCCACTTCGTCCTCGAGATTGAGGATGACTTGGGCATAGGTTACACGCGTTTGGCGGTCGACAGGCAGCAGCTGATGTACGGACTTGACTTTGGATGGGAACATGCTCAAGTCTTTGACCAAAATTCGGCTTAGGAACTACCGGCTGATGGCTAATTGCGAGGCACGGCGTCTGGTCGATGTTTCCGGCGACAACGGGCACTCTAGGGCCGGCCACTCTTCTTGGCACCGTCTCGTGAGGTCCCATACTTTTCAAGATTGGTGGGCTGCTGGCGCAGTGCTTGCGCAGTCGGTGTCGGAAGGTCGGGAAATCGGCGACGGACGATAGACGAATTGTTAAGCAAAAAACTAGACACGATTATTCCGCGTTCTTGGGCAGTGTATCACTCCATAATTTGTATTCAACATCTGTCTAGTCCACAAATGTCAAAACAGATTTGACATTGGCGGCAGTTTGCAAAAATAAGAGCATCTTCCAATAGGGTGATTTCTTTTGGCCCACCTGGTATAACCTTTTATTTTACTGCAATATAATTTTTAAAACAACTCGATATACACTTTTAGATGCAAGAAGACTTAGCTGATATTCACGGATATAGTCTATCTACGCTAACTGTAAAATCGAATCCATAAACCTCTCGATTATCACTATTCCACCAGCATCGAAAGTCGAAAAATAATGGCAACGATACCAAAAAGCCATTAGATCAGCCGCAACTGATGTGCTAGGTTTCTCGCATCCACCAGCAAGACGCCCCTGGTTTGAGGAGAAATGGCGACAAATGCTCGCAGGCAAGAACGAAGACCACAAGGCTAAGCTGCAGGTGAAGACGAGAGCTACCGTTGAGCTCTATGGGCTGAGAGGAAGGGAAGAACACCGCCATTTCAGAAAGAAGAAAAAAAGAGCAGGAAAAGCGCTCGATCGAGGATATAGAGATGTGCCACTCTAGGAACAATGTTTGCAAGTTTTACCAATGTGTACAACGTCAAAACGAAGGATACAAGGCTCGAACAGAGTCCTGCCGAAATGAACAAGGACATATCGTATTTGAGGCACAGTCGATGCTGAGGATATGGTAGAACCACTTCTGCAGACTGTTCAACGGCGATGACGAACAACATTCCGCTGTCAAACAGAACGCAAAATACAAAATTGACAACGGCAGCGAAAATGGCCAACCACCTGACCTGAGTGAAGTGAGGATAGCAATATCTAAACTCAAGCTTAATGAGACTGCCGGAAATAACAGCCTTACCGCTCAGCTTTATAAGGCCGGCGGAGATGAATTGGTAAGAAACATCCACCAACTCATTAGATAAATCTGGTCGGAAGAAAGTATGCCTGAAGAATGGAAACTCAGCACCGTTTGCCCGATCCACAAAAAAGGAGACCCTCTTACCTGCGCCAACTACAGAGGCATAAGTCTCCTCAACATCGCCTTTAATATCCTATCTGCCGTAATATGTGAACGCCTGAAATTGTTTACCAACAACCTGATCGGCCCTTATAAGTGTGGTTTTAGGCCAGGAAAGCCCACAACCGATCAAATCTTCACACTTCGGCAGATCCTGGAAAAAACCCAAGAAGTCCAAATCGATACCCACCACCTATTCATCGATTTCAAAGCCGTATACGACAGCATTAATTGAGACGAACTATACAGAGCCATAGTTTTGGTGTACCGCCCAAACTCGTCCGTTTGTGTAGGATGACGACGGAGAATTCTCGCTGCCCCATCATTGTCGGAAACGTGAAACGTGTGAATTTGTCAATTTGATTCTTTAGACTTAGAGGATTGTGCAAAACTCCCGAGCCAGCACCAGAAGCACAATTTTTCAAAAATTGGTGCAACTACTAGAATACGCTGACGATTTGGTAGGACTCAACGTGATTTCATAGCCACGTTTTGCTTGTATAGAGAAGGAAGCTGCAAAAATGGGTTAAGCAGTAAATGAGGGCAAGACTAAGTATATGCTGTCAACAGGAAAGGACAAACAATATCGACGAATCGGACAGAACTTGATCCACCTCGGCTCCGCTATCTACTCTGACAACAACATCCCGTCAGAAATTAAACGAAGAACTACTCTTGCCAAACCGCTGTTTCTTCGGGCTAGGAAGGCAATTCAGTAGTAAAGCGATCACTCGAACTACTTTCCGGATTTCTAGGATAACATCGGTCATTCACTGATCCACACATAAAAAAAATACAAAGGGGTCAAATCGCAGCTCCGAGGCGGTCAATTAATTCGCAATGACGGCTGATAACACGATTTTGGAATTTGGTGCGCAATAGATCGATTGTGGCATGGGCTGTGTGGCATGGCGCGCCATTCTACATGAACCATAGGTCGTAAATATTTATGTCTTCAATTTAAATAAGAAAAAGCCGTTTAACATGGCTCTGTCACACCCACCGTAGACCCAAACATTGCTCGTAGCCTCGTTTTTGAAGATCAATGGTCCAATGATTCCACCACTCCATAAACCAGTTTTCCTAGCCCGCAGATGCTGCAATTTTGTTTGTTAACGTAGCCGCCAAGACAAAAATGCGATTATTCGCCCAAAATCGTTGTCTAAATCAAGCGCTATAAGGCCTGAACAGCGAAGCGATAACGAAGCGGATGATCGTGCGCCTTCAATTGCTGAGTCAATTCGAAACCTTTGTGCCGAACGCTCCTCAGGGTAGTGCGTGAAATATTGACCTGTTGAGAACCATGGCGAGTTGATATACCTAAATCGAGTATCACACTCTCGGCTAAAGCAGCCACATTCTCGTCTATGAGCACTGTACGACGATGGAGATCATGGGTGTTGTCCACTACCACACCAGTCTCACGAAATTTTTGTTCAAACTTGGGTCTAGCAGATGCAGTGGGTGCTTCATTTCGTCCATTACTTCCTTTCAAATAATGCAACGTTTGGGCTACAAAGCACTTACTTTGGAATGAGTTTTCAATATTCCCCAACGTTGTTCAAGCGTAAAGCTACTGATTTCGTTCTCTCTGTCAAGATTTCGAAGGGGAAATAGCTGTCAGTGTCAAAGTAATCCATGATTTAAAAAGAAAACACCAGATGGCCCACACGTTTCATCAATGAAGAGGTCATGGGCTCAGTGGCGCGAGTGTTGGTACGATGAATTGCTGTGCAGAAGCTTTGGATTCAATTCCCAGGTGTAGCAATACCTAAATTGTTTTTCACTGGCTCTATTCTCGTGATGATCTGCCAAAATCACACGAGTACTACTAATCATCAAGGGACGCTTTCCAAACATAGCCGCTCGGATTCGACATAAAACAGGAGGCCCCGGAGGAGGTCCCAAGGTGCAAGAAGTACACACTGGCTACATTTACACAGTAGACAATAACCGAGACAAGGCCTACGTTTGGTGTAAGTCCCATCGGTGTAAACACATCGAACAAGGACTAAATTGTTTAGGTTCGTCCACTTATTTAGTTGACCTGGACTATAATAAATTTAACTGGTTATTCTACCTTGCGGATACAGATGTCATAGGGAGGAATTTTCTACTTTGCCCTTAGTTAGGTTATTGTCCACCGTGTAAACGTAAGTATTGCTGTTGATCTCTCTTCAATGCAAAAATATGTCTTAGGAAATATAGACCTCGCTACTTCTGTACTTGCTCCAATACGTGTAAACAGAAAAGTAATAAAATATTAGGTCCCGGCCCAAGTAACGGCTGATTTTTTAAGCGTAGTTTATTTTTTTTTAAATCGAATAAAACACTCAAAGTTGCATCATATATTAAAATTTTTTATTGTAATCGATAAATAGGCCTTGGCCATTTACGTTTTACAGACAACTTCATGTAAATGTTGTCCGCGGCTCCGTTTCAAATAATTCATTCGGAAGGTCCAATATTGCGTCCTTTTCTCGAGAATTCCGGCCTGTATTCCACGAATGACGCGCGTTATGTTATCCTGTAAGGCTTCAATCGTGTATGGCTTGTCCACATAGACTAACGACTTTACATAAACCCACAAGAAATAATCAAGAGGCGTTAAGTCGCATGATCTTGGCGGCCAACTCTCAAGGCCATTTCGAGAGATAAACTGCTCACCAAATTCATCATTCAAAATTTCCATTTCTTCACGAGCTGTGTGGGATGTGGCACTGTCATGTCAACCAAGTTCAACTGACCCAACTGGCGCAAAAAAAAGTCGCGTATCATGGCTCGATATCGTTCGCGTCAACGGCGTCCACGGTCGTCTTTGAAGAAATATGCACCGATGATGCCACCATCCCATGAACCACACCAAACTGTCATGTCGGTTTTCGGGATGCACCGGTAATTCTTGTATGGCATGTGACTGTTCATTACTCCAGATGCGACAGTTTTGCTTATTTACGTATCCGTTGAGCCAGAAATGAGCCTCATCGCTGAACACAATTTTCTGATGAAACAGCGGATTTTCATGGAGCTGTTCTAAGGCCCATTAGACGTAGCGGTAGGTCATTCGGCTTCAATTCTTACACAAGTTGAAATTTTTAGGCTTTCAAACTAAAATCGACACGCAAAATTTTTCATGTGGTTGAGCAACACAGGCCCAAATTGCTGAGAACGGTGAGGATTAACATTTCACGATCTTCGGTACGCATTCGAGTCGATGGTTTTATGTCCAACAAAGTAAATTTGGTGCGGAATTTGGTGATAACAGCACGAATTATTGATTCACCAGGTCGATTATGACGACCATAATATGGTCGTTACAAACGATGCACATTTTTCACAGAGCACGATTTTTGATAATAAATTTCAATAATTTGCAATCGTTGCTCATTTGTAAGTCTTTCCATGATTAAATGGCGGAGTATGCTGAAAACTTTTCCCTATGACAGATGACGTTTGGAGGAGATTTCTAACGAATCCTGCCAACTTGAAAAACTTAGCTCTAAAAATCACCCGTTTTAGTCCACGGTGTAAACTAAGGCACTCATACAGGAATGGTTGTGAGAAGAAAATCAAGGACCAGAAATACCATTTTCTTGAATGGATCTGTCAAAAGTCGAGACTATAATGAATGTGTTGCCCTTGCGGACACTTTTTTGGGCTTGGATGACTTTTATTATGTTGGTTGTGGTGAATGACAGGTTGATCAAAAGCTCTCTGTACACTTCACGTGTTAGTAGTGTCTCCCTCTATTTACAGTTTGCTCTAACTGAGAGCTCCCGCATTATCTAAGTGGTGAATCTTCCTATACAAGGTTTTGTACCTTTAAAGTCCCAAAACGTATATGAATACGCTGATGTCGAGAACTGCTGAAAAGCTTTCAATGTGGTTTTCACTGTTAAGACCTTCATTTCTTTAGGACTGCTACAGTTTATTCAAAGTTTCTCTATATTACTTACAGCAAGTGACAAAAACCAAACTTTATCGTCATTAAAATTGTTGTATCCATGCGAAGTCGGGCCCGGTCACTAGTTAGATATAAAAGCCGTTCGATTTCCAAAAAGTCGTCGTACCGTCTCTGGTAGTTAAAAAAAAGTTTCTGGAAGTTACTCAACTTGAACGTCAGTCGGTAACCCTGCCACCGATAACAAATTACAATAAGGCTGTTATCGTTGAATTGGTATTGTTTATCGTTTCCTTGTATATTGTGCGTATATGTGAGGGTAGATATATAACATTTTGCTCTAAGCAATAGTATTGGCACAACTACGCAATTGGATTTTTGTTTTCAAATCTACATCCTCCGGCAGGAGTTTGTACTGTTGGTAAACAAAAATAAGCCTACTCAGTGTTTTCCGATAATGGGATGAGAAAAGGCGCCAAAAATGCTGGTATTGTTAAACGTTTCCATTCAGTGTTCAGTGACAAATGGTCTGTTTGGGTAGACCCTGAAAATATAATCACGTGTAGGCGGTCCCGGAGTGTTACGATTTGGCGTAACATATTTTGAGAATTAAATGGTGTCAACTCAACAAATTTGAAGGAGATTTGCTTTAATGGGAAGGGTACCTCAATTCGATCAGTATGCTACTTTATTTTGAAATACAGGCAATTTATTTGGTTCTTTTTAAATCATAGGTTATTTTGACACTAACAGCTGTTTTCCGCTCGAAATTTTGACAGAAATTCAGTTGCTTTACGCTTGAACAACGATGGGAAATATTGAAAACTTATTTCCAAAGTAAGTGCTGTTGTAGCCCAAACAGTACGTTATTTGAAAGGAATAATTTTTGATGGAAATGAAGCACCTATCACGTCTTCTGTACACAAATTTGTGCTAAAAGTTCCTGAGACTGATATTCTAATGGACAGCACTCATGGTCTCTGTCGTCGTACGGTGAGACTGAGCACAGACGAGAATGTGGCTGCTGTAGGTGAGAGTGTAAGACTCAATTCACAAATATCAACTTGCCAAGGATCACAACATTGCATGCACTAGCCTGGAGAAAATTCTGCACTAAGTTCTTGAATTATTCCTATACAAGGTCCAGTTGACTCAGTAATTGAAGGCGCACGATCATCCGCTTCGTTATCATTTCGCTGTGGGTGGATGGTTAGGTAGGTAGGTAGAAGTGGGGGATCAGCATGAACCCAAGTAGCACTTATGTGCGTATTGTTAACACAACTCAGGTGGCCTTTATTAAGATGTCCTATGGGTATCGAATAAATGTTTTACTGAAACTATCCTTAGTTGCTTACTTAAGCTGCGCTACAGCCCGGAATGAACCTGGGGTTCAAGCAAAATTCCAATCCAATTAGCCCGGTCCTAAGCTAACTGCCTCCAGTTGCGCACTCTAAGTTGGTTGAGCTCGGTTCCTACTTGTGGGCGCCACGAAAGGCGATGTCTTCCTCTACAGCGTCCGACGTCTGGCTGGGAATCAAAGACTGCGTGCCGGAGGATTGGTGTCCATTCGTTTTACATGTCCTAGCTATTTTAAACGACCAATGCGATGTTTTTTTTTGGCCAGGGGCATTTTGCTGTACAGCTCGTGTAGCTCTTGGTAAAATCTTCGAATTTAGACCATCAACGCAAACGGGACCGAAGATTTTTCGAATTTTTCTCTCAAATCGACCAAGGATTTCTTCATCCGTTTTTGAGACGGTCCATGCGTCAGCGCCGTAGAGCAGAACTGGAATGATCAGGGTCTTATACAGGATCTCCTTAGTAGTTCCAGTGAGGGCTTTACGAATGAATTGCCTTCCTAGCCCGAAGTAACAGCGGTTGGCAAGACAAGTTCTTCGTTTATTTCCTGTCGAGATGTTGTTGTCAGAGTTAATAGCGGAACCGAGATGGACAAAGTCCCGTACCACCTCAATGTTATATCTGTCAATGGTGACGTTCTGTCCAATTCGTTGATGTTGTGTGTCCTTTCGTGTTGACAGCATATACTTCGTCTTGCCCTCATTTATTGCTGAACCCATTTTCGCCGCTTCCTTCTCTATACTAGCAGTGGTGGCTATGACATCACGCTGAGTCCTACCAATGATGTCAATATCTTCGGCGTATGGTAGTAGTTGCACCGATTTTTGGAAAATTGTGCCTCTGGTGTTGGCTCGGGAGTTTCGGACAATCCTCTCAAGAATCAGATTGAAGATTTCACATGACAGCGCTGGCCTTGCCTAAATCCTTTTTTGGTATCAAATGTGTCGGTGATGTCGTTTCCGACCCTGATGGAGGAGCAAGAATTCTCCATCGTCGTGCTACACAAACGGACGAGTTTGGGCGGTATACCAAAACTAGACATGACTCTGTATAGTTCGTCTCTATAAATGCTGTCGGCTTTGAAATCGATGAATAGGTGGTGGGTATCGATTTGGACTTCTTGGGTTTTTTTTAAGGAACTGACGAAGTGTGAAAATTTGATCGGTTGTGGACTTTCCTGGCCCAAAACCACACTGATAAGGGCCGATCAGGTTGTTGGTAAACGGATTCAGGCGTTCACATATTACGGCAGATAGAAATATAGCCAATGTTGAGGAGACTTATGCCTCTGTAGCTGACGCAGTTCAGATGGTCTACCATTTTTGGGGTGGCCAATCGATGCTGAGGTTCCATTCTTCAGGCATACTTTCATCCGACCAGATTTGACTATGAGTTGTACTTACCAAGTTGTACTTACCAAGCTCGGCGGGACGGCCTTCATTTCCGGCAGCCTTATTAAGTTTGAGTTGAGATATTGCTATCCTCGCCTCACTCAGGTGGTTGGCAGTTTTCGCTTTCGTTGCCAATGTTGAATGGTTCGTTCTGTTTGACAGCGGTATATTGTTCGTCATCGCCGTTTAACAGTTTGCAGAAGTCGTTATTCCATATCCTCTGCATCGACTGTGTCTCAACCACGATATTTCCTTGTTCATCTCGACGTAATTCTGCTCAAGCCTTGTATCCTTGACTTTGGCATTATACACTATGGTATTACTTGCAAACATCGGTCCTGGAGTGGCACCTCTCTATATCCTCGATCGCGCGCTTATCGCGCGCTTATCGTGCTCTTTTTTCTTCTTTCTGACAAGCCGATGTTCTTCCCTTCTTCTCTGCCTATAGAGGTTAAAGGCAGCTCTCGTCTTCACATGCAGGTTAGCCTTGTAGACCTTGTTCTTGACTTCGAGCATCTGTCGGCCTTCCTAATCTAACGAGGGATTTCTTGCTGGTGCACATTAGGTGCGGATGATTTATTGGCTTGTTGGCAGCGTTGCCATTGTTCTTCGATATTCCATGCTGGTGGTAGAGTGTCAATCGAGAGGTTAAGGGATACGCGTTTCGCAAAGGTTTTTGCGGTCTCTTGCGATTGAAGTCTTTCGACTTATAATTTTTTTCACAGTATTTCTGTATTGTTGTGGCGTGGTGGATATCCGCACTCTTACCTTGGCTGCAACAAGGTGATGGTCCGACGATGTAAGCTCGTCGGAGTATTCGGAGATTCAAAATACTGGATGTGCGCCTCTTGGCCATCGCAAAGTGATCAATGTGGTTGACCGTTCGTTGATCTGGAGACCACCATGTCTCCTTATGGATATCGAGGTGAGGTAACCATTTGCTGGCTATAGTGGCATTTCGTTTAGTAGCGAAGTCAGTTTGCCTTAGTCCGTTGACGGACGTGTTGTTGTGTAGGCTGCGTTTTCCTACAATATAGCTAAGGATGTCTTCTCTTCCTACCGTTGCGTTAAAATCTCCCAGCCCGCATAGTGCCAGTTTATACTTAGGCTTGCTTTTTCAGTAATTTTTGTCTAGCATGTAAGTTAGTTTTGAGAAGAAGAAAAATAAAAATTAATTAAAAAATAAAAAAAAAATCTCATAAAAAAGTTGCACGAATCTTGGTAACAAAGAGGCTTTTCAGTGCTACTTGGGTTCATGCTGAATCGTTACTCTACCTATGTTTACCCTGATGACCGCTTTAAGAAATATGTGCTGAAGCTTTCCTTGAAACATATATCCGTTCTATACTTTTCATATTTTAGTAGGAGCTTTCTGCGTTGTTTCTGGTCCAGGACAATCCTAAGATAGCTGTTAGACAAGTTTTCTTGCTAATTGATACTATTCGAGGGATTTTTCAGATCATCACGAGAGGAGGGCCAGTGAAAAATCATTTGGGTGTCAATCAAACCCAGACCTTCTGCGCGGCAGTTCATCACACTAACCCTCGTGCCATTGATCCCGTCCACACAATTCAATTCAGCTTAACTGGGGTGATAGTTTGGTCGATATTTTTTCGCCAAGGTTCATGTTCCAAGGATGGTTATTATTCGTTGACCCAGTTATTGTTTCCTCTCACATATGATCATGAGAATGTGATTATGATTGATCGAACGATATTGCTGCTATAATTCCTGGAGATGCAATGAAACACAAGAGAATTTGGAAAGAATTCATGCAGAGCGGCTTAAATTTCCTAGGTGGACCTCAGTAAGTAAAAGTCTTTTATTTTTATACGACCAGTGCTGGTGGATATGACAAAATCCTCTCGCATAACTATGTGCATTGAGATCTGAAAGTGAGGTTCGCCGTTGTTTTATTGTTCGATCTGTAATTTTGGCCACCATTGATCTCCAGCCATGTTGACCTATTCACTCATCTATTGCCGATACTTGCAGCGTAGTTTGAATGAGCGTCATGAGAAGTCATATGAACTAAACTCTCTTCTCGTCGAAGAATAACACGGATCGATGGATACAGACCAACATGTAAAGTTTGTCGTGTCCCTTGATAGCAATTGAAAGTGATGGCTGGCTTCCTTACAATAACACATACATTCACATGAAGGCTTAAAATAAATATAATTGCTAGCCTAAGAATCGCTTCTTAAGAACGCATCAAGCTAAACTTAGGTCTCTCCATAATGAACCAACCAAACATTCCACAAATAGGTACGCTATACTTCATCGCTAATGTTCCGTGAGTCGCTCATTATCTTCATCTTCGCTTTGTCTGAGTGGAAAACACGTTTTTGTTCTAGGATAAGATCTATTTTTAGGACCTAGGTTTTCTGCGTTAAAAAATTCCTTTATTGGTGGTATAAAAAGAAGCGCAGCTCCCTACAGGATTATAGTTCAGCTAAACCACCAGAACAAGCACAACATCACCTCCACCATGTTTAAAATCGTAAGTTCGCTCAGCACCGTACTCATTCCGTGAAGATACAATTTTTTCCGCTTCTTTGTAGTGTTTCCTTGCATGCCTTGTGGCGTTCGCTACTGCTAACCCACTCATCTACACGGCACTGGCTTCGCATGTGCCTGTGGCACTTCCCCTGACATATGCTACCCAGGCTGCTGCCTCAGAGACCTACAACAGTGTGGCAACACAAAACTCATTCCAGCAACAGTACCGATCCGATTACAAACCGTTGACCTATTCTGCGCCTTTTGCGTACTAAGAGCGAACGACGCATCGTAATGCGATACTTTATCGAGATACTTTGGTGACGCGAAATTGTAAAATAAAATTGAAACTGCTTTGATGGGTTACATAATTTTGTTGTTGTTTTGTTTTGATTCCGTTAAGGGATTCGGGTTTCAAACCGAATTTGACATGACTAACATGCGAGCGAACGGTGTGGTGGGGAGTTCACTTCTCGCAGATAGTGTTACAGCCCTGTCAAGGCTAGGTAACCCCTTACTTTTATCACTACCATTGCTGACTATAAAATGGTGAACATTGGCTGAGTTTATCATCAGACACTTGTCACAGCATTCAGCAACAGTTATCTTCAGACCTCAAAGTAGAATCCCTAAACATCTCATTATGTTCAAATACGTAAGAGGACTATAATAGGAGTTTACCGTTAGTAAGTAAACACATATTTATCCTTTCAGTTAGCCTTCTTTTGCGTGGTTGCAGTCGTTTCGGCCAGACCAGGTTTCCTTGCTCCAGCCCTGAGAATTGCTGCTGCTCCAACCATTTTGTCGGCGCCCGCTATTGTGTCAGCACCAACTGTTAGTCTGGTCAGGACTGCTCCAATCGCTACCTCAATTGCTACGCCATTGACCCTTCACAGTGGATTGGTTTCCACTGGATTGGTGTCTGGAAATTTGTTGCACAGTGGAGTGGTCACTGGTCGAGTCTTGAATGGAGGCTTTGTATCTGGAGGTTTGGTGTCTGGAGGATTAATCAACGGTGGATTTATTTCATCCAAGCTGATTCACTAAGTGATATCTGACGTGACTCAACATTTTTGTTCCTATACTTCTTTTTTGTTTGATAGCGGAGTTGAGAATAAAATTGCTTAAGCAGATTTAAGACATTTGTATGACTTTATTGGAAGCCTTAAATTGGTTCATTAATTCCCTGAGTTATATGATCCATCAAACGGAATTTTTTTGAAGAAACCAGCTCTTCATAACTAAGTTTAGATCTCACAGCAATTCAATACGAAAGCGTAAGGCTAGCACTAACGGATGAAGTTACTTGTGATACTATATAGTCATATGGTTCCTCAGATCTGTGATTGCAGGATTTCAACAATTTTAGTTTCTATTTAAAAAAAATTGTTTGTACAAGGATCCACGCTTAAAAAAGTACGCATTGAGCATTTTAATTGGCTTGCAACATAGATGCTCAGTGGCGCGATGGTTAGTGCGATGAACCGCCGCGCAGAAGATCTGGGTTCGATTCCCAGCCGTAGGAACACTTTAATGATTTATCACTGGCCCTCCTCTCGTGATGATATGACAAATCGTACGTGTAGTATCAATTGTCAAGAAAAGCTGATCTCAAATTCGCCGTCTGTAGTCGGTATAAAACAGGGGGTCCCGCCATCGTGGAAGAAGTACACACGCACGCATGAATGGTTGTGAGAAAGCTCGGCCCTGGGTACTAATGATCCTGTTGCGCTAAAAATTTGTATTTTTTTTTTTAAGCAACATAGATGCTCCGGCCTTCAGTTTTTTTTTTGGCTTCCCATCCAAGTGGGCTAACAATATGATCTCGATTGTCATGTTGTCAACTGGAGGGGGTGTTGATGTTATCCTAGGCATACTCCAGCATTTTAGCACGCAATCAAGCAAAGTTCATCCAAAGAGACTATAATTTCCAAATGCGCCATGCCCCTAGCATTCCATAATGTCTCATGCAAGATTCATACATAAGTTAGGTTGTGTGAGGTGCTGACTCGCAGGGGAGTGTTTAAGCTGGAAAGATTCCTTAGATCCATGTTGTAGAAGCTTCCTAGTTGTTCCCTAAGCCTATTGCTAGTCACGGGCCAGTGAAACAGTAGCGTAAAACATTCTCATAGAAGTCGGGGTACCTGTATTTCCTAAAAAATTGGCGTATGCCAGCCAGTTTCATTTTTATTAAAGTGCCTACCAAGAGTTTATTGACTTGTCAAGAAGCTCTCTGCTATTGTTTTGGTTGATCTATTCAGATCTATTAGCTTAATTGCTTTGCGACTGTTCCTCCTTCAATGAGCAGCAAAGCCAGATTCGCGAAAGTCAGCCCTATTTGCGACCTCGCCCCGACCCAGAAGAAACATTACATTGCGAAAGAATGGACCGACATGCTCCTTAACAAAATATATGAGCGACTACCGAAGTACTATGTTACAATCGTGTTGGGGGATTTTAACGCAGAGAAAACCACCCTAGTAGTGTTGTCGGAAAGCAACGGACTAAGGCAGCGATGTCAAAAAGCAATTCGATCAGCCCAACCAATGTGCTATAGGTTTCTCGCACCCACCAGCAAGAAACCCTTGGCTTGATGAAAAATGCCACGTTTTGCTGGCGCCTAGGACGAAGCCTACAAAGCAAAGCTGCAGGTAAACCCAAGAGCTGCCAGTTACATGTTATAGAAGAACATCTGCATTTCAGAAGGAATAAAGAAGAGCAAGAAGATCAAGAAGACGGGCTGAGTGGCGCGACGGTTAGTGTGATAAAATGCAGCGCAGAAGGTCTGGTTTCGATACCCAGCCGTAGCAACACCTAAATTATTTTGCACTGGCCCTCCTCTTGTGATGATCTGACATATCATCCGAGTAGTATCAATTGTCATGAAAAGCTTATCTCAATTTAGATCTTTGGATTCGGCACAAAGCAGGAGGTCCCGCTATCGTACAAAGAAGTATACACGCACACATGAATGATTTTGAGAAAAAAGCTAGGCCCTGGGTACTAACGAGCCTATTGCGCCATACATTTTTTTTTTTTAATTTTTAAGAAGATCGAGCGAACAAAGGCATAAATGGTGTCGCTCCAGAAAAGATGTTCGTACATATGTTTAAAGTGTAATACGTCAAAATCAGGGATAGGCGAACAGAATCCCGCCGAGATGAAAAAGAAAAGAATGTAGTTGGAGATTTGGAAGAACCACTTCGAACCACAGGACGAACCATTCAATATTGGGAGCAGCAATGTTTAAACTTGAGCCTTACAAGGCTGACATATAGGCTGACATTATGCCTGCAAAATGGAACCTCAGTATCGTTTACACGATCCACGAAATAGGAGGCCCACTGAACTGTGCCAACTGTATGTGTTCCCTCAACATCGCCTGCAAGATCCTATCTGCCGTAATATGTGAACGACTGAAACGGTTTACCAACAACCTGATCGGCCCTTATCGCTGCAGTTTTAGGGAATGAAAGTCTACAACTAAT
This sequence comes from Rhingia rostrata, assembly GCA_949824845.1. Lineage (NCBI taxonomy): Eukaryota > Metazoa > Arthropoda > Insecta > Diptera > Syrphidae > Rhingia > Rhingia rostrata. Next base: position 30,788,407 of record OX463757.1, read on the forward strand.
CATGAGTTTACACTTCAGATCCTGAGAAAAAGTCTAAATCGATACCCACCTCCACGTCGAAATCAAAGACAGCATCGAAGACGACGAACTATGCAGAGCCATGTCTACTCTTGGTAAACGGCCCAAATTCATCTGTTTGTGCAGGTTACGAATTTTAGCTCCTCCATTATGGTCGCAAATGACCTCACCGAGATATTCGGTAACAAAAAAGGATTTATCGGCCGGCTATCCGAGAGGCTTGCACGCAACAGGAGCGTTACAGTCCGCAAAAGCAAAATATTGCTATATGCAGTCAAGCTGCCATTAAGGCCATCAACTACCATATCCTCCAAAATGGTACATGAATGCTGGAACGAATTTGCCTGCTTGAGCGAACGCTTTTGTATCATACTTGTCTGGGTCTAAGTCCACATTGAAGGAAACGAGAGCGCAGACGAACTGGCCCAGCAAGGCAAAGCTCTATACAATGCTCACTTGCCGCAATGAGGTACAAATTTACTCATGATATCTGAAAAAGGCCGACTACGAATGGAAAAGGTTAACAATTTGCGGCATATCGAGGAAGATATGGCCTTATGAATAGGAACCGCAAATATATAGCAAGAATTACGGCGCTAGTCGCAGGGCACTGGCCAATTGGAGACCTTTGCGGCAAAACTATGGATCCCATACAACCCCCTATGCCGCAGATGCTGGAACGCTAATAAGAGAGAAACCCTCTCTCATTTCATCTGCAAATGTCCAGCACTAGCAAGAGCCAGATTGCGTGCGTTAGAGCAATCATTTGTCGAAGACCTTAGCGACATCTCGGGTAAAATGCTACAAGAACTTATCCGTTTTCTACACCCCACAGGCTGCATCTAGATACCGATTTTATCAAATCCTCAACAATCATCATAAAAAATGTCACACGAGTCGTGGTAACAAAAAGGCACATCAGTGCCACTTCATGCTGAACCGTCACTTCTACCTACCTGGGATTGCGGTGGCTGGAACTGGTAATTCAGGACTACAAAAATTTCCAGCCACAAGTTACACTTTCGCTGATGAAAATAAATAACATGAACCAAGTTCCACTAGCGAAAAAAAATTGTTTGCGATTAGGATGAACTTTGAGTTTCGGTTCATTGTTTTATCCTTATCTATCCTAAAGTTGCACGTGTAATTTCAGAAAAATCCTTTAAGGATTCCGAAAATACTGTTAACCTTAAAATAGACAAAAATCACATCCATGGTTATATTGAAACCCTTTCTTGATTCAACGGAATTTAGCTTCCACATGGTGTTAAAAAAATTATTTGTTTGTCAATCACTCCTTTATTCACCTATATGACGTTTGCATTTTACAAAAATTTGGTAGACACCAATCCACCGTGAAGGTTTCCAGTTGCAACCAAACCACCAGTGAATACTCCCTTGGAAACCAGTCCATTCGAAATTAAACCATTTGAGACCAATCCGTGAGATACCAATCCACTGTTTATGGTCAACGGAGCAGCAATAGTGTTGAATGCAATTGGGGCAGTCCTTACAAGGTTCACAGCTGGGGCTGATACAATGGTAGGTGAGGAAAGTATTCCGGGCTTAGCGACGGCAGCGGCAACCACGCAACAGAAAACGATCTGAAAGAAGACTTTTAGCGATTAAGGGCTAAAACAACTCCTGCACTCCTTACTAATTTGAACATGATAACAGTTTTGGAGGTTATTCTTGAGGAGCTAATGAAGTACTTGAATGCTAATAGCTGTATGATGCTCAACCGAGAGGTGTCTTTCCCTTTTATAGGCACAATGATGTGTCTAACAGCGGAATGATCTATACCTACCCGAACAAGAGACATTGTACTTGCAATATACAAACCAATTGTCGTCGTCTAAGGGTGCACCACAATATTTCTCTTTCAACATACGCGTCTGGCAAGTGATAGTTTGTGGTTGAGTTACACTTCATGCACTTTGAAGCTCTTCTTTGCACACACTCTCTGCAAGACTGAAAATCCAGTTTAATTTGCCTATAAAAAGTTGAAGACACTTTGAGTGCACCATCAGACACTTGTCATCATCGAACAAAGATACATCAGCCTTCAGCAATCATCATGTTCAAATACGTAAGAGATAGACATTCAACAGGACGAAGGATATTGGGTTGAATTAATATTTGTTGTTACAGTTCATCTTCATCTGCATGATTGCCGCCACCGTAGCTAAGCCAACATTGCTCTCTGCTCCAACTGTTGTATCAGCACCATCGTCTGTGGATATTGTAAGCACCAGAATCGGGACACCATTGGCTGTTAATGGTGGCGGCCTTGTGTCCAGTGGCTTGGTCTCAAATGGATTAATCTCAAACGGACTGCTCTCACACGGATTGATTCGGGGAATCGAAACTCCATTAGCCGTGAATGGAGGTCTGATATCAAGTGGATTGGTCTCTAACGGTCTGATCTCAAATGGACTGCTTTCTAATGGAATAGTTTCCAACGGACTGGTTTCTGGTGGATTGATCTCCGGGGGATTGGTCTCCGGTGGGCTAGTGCATGGTGGATTGGTCTCCAGCGGAGTAGTACATGGTGGATTGGTCTCTTCTGGACTTCTACATGGAGGTCTTGTCTCCGATAGTTTGGTGTCTGATGGAGGATTAATTTCTGGTAAATTGGTTCATTAGGAATCTCTTTAGTGCAGAAGTGAAGACTGTAACAAACTGATAGGTAGAAATAAATTTAAAAAAATAAACAAATATTTGTTCTACATACCACTTAACAGAAATCAAATGAAGAACTACTCTTGCCAACCGCAGTTTACTGGGGCTAAAAGGGTGACTGAATAATTAAATCCTCACTGGACCAAGTAAGGAGATCATATAACATAAGACACTAACTGTCCCAGTTCTGCTCTAAGGTCCCAAAGCATAGATCGTGTCAAAAGCGGTAAAATAATCCTTATATGTTTAAAGTCGCTTGAACATGTAGGGTGACTGGAAACTATACTCCAGCTCGCAGAGTCTTCAAGCACCATCCAGACGACGACGCATTAGGGGAAGATATGATGCCCAAAATCTTTTACAGACCATCCACAGTAGTATGGGATTTTTACTCAGTAACCCACCACTAGATACTGCAACTAAGTATGGAACTCATCCTTCAATTTTAGTTATCACGAGTATATGTAAATATTTGGCGGTAGCTTTCTTTTGAGAGTTCCTACTTCTTCCGCAATATCTAGCGTTGTTTGTGATTATTTTTGAAAAATTGTGCCTCAGGTGTTGGCTGCGGAGTTTTGGATAACCCTCTCAAGAATCAAATTGAAGAAGTCACATGGCAGTGCATCGCCTTGCCAAAACCACTTTTTGGCATCGAATGTGTCGATAAGGTCGTTTCCGAGCCTAATGGACCAGCGAGAATTTTCCATCGGCATCCTCGAACGAGTTAGGTCGGTATACCAAAGCTAGACATGGCTCTGTATAGTTCGTCTCTGTAGATGCTGTCGCATGCGGCTTTGAAATCGATGAATAGGTGGTGGGTATCGATTTTGACTTCTTAGGTTTTTTTTCAGAATGAAGTGTCAAGATTTGATAAGCTGTGGACTTTCCTGGTCTGAAACCACACTCATAAGGGCCGATCAGGTTGTTGGTAAACAGTTTCAGGCATTCAAATATTCTGCAGATAGCATCTTGTAGGTGATGTTGAGGAGACTTGTGCCTCTGTAGTTGAAGCAGCTCAGAGGGTAGTCTATTTAGTAGACCACCCTATATCCGTTCGGGAGAATTTGCAAAACTTAAGTCAGTTTTAATTGGAACTCAGTTTGTTCTCGAGCAATCTCTGGCGGAATCAAATAAATGAAGCGTTCAATCGAGTTCGTTTGATTCCGCAATGATTATGTCAAACATTTTTGACTAACAAAATTCGTTTCTTGATGACCATGTCCCATTGATTATTGTTGCAAGATCTATTCGAAATGATTTTTGAATGCAAACCTCAGAAAAATATTCTCAGATTTCGAAAACAAATCGCTAAAAATGTATTTTTCCCAGATACCTCCGCAATATAGACGGGTGCAGTGGGTTAGTGGTTAGTGCGATAGACCAAACCCCAGAAGTGATATCACTTTTCTTACTCCTCCAGCTCTCTCGAAATTTTGACAAAAATCAAAGAGTAACACTGCAATGAGTAGCTTATCAAATTTACCGTTCCTACTTGGACTTAAGCAAGAGGTTCTCATTTTCGTGGAAAAATAAAAAGTTTGCACACACAAATGAAGGGTTAAGCTATATTTGAGGACCTGCATGGGTCGTTAATGCCAAATATAAGAAGATTCTGGGATTTGGCCTCAATCCGGCCTTCCGATTTTGTGGGAAAAACTCGATGCGCAGTACTGTTTCATATATAACTGCTTGTGGTAAATTTTAGTTCATTCTAATTCGTTAAAGTTGTTTTGGAGAAATTTCGCTTTTACAAAAAACCGTCCATTAGCCCATTGGTTTTGGACTGCTAATGTCAATTTAAAAGACCCACCTGGGTATTATTTTTTTGATTAACTTAGTTTATACAAATCATGTGGTCCTGCACACTTCACTTGGCGCTTGAAATGGAACTTTTTGATTCCCGCATTGAAGCTGAGGCGTTCAGTTCTTGGCCTGCTCCCTATAAACCTTAGATTCCTTCTACCTTTGGACCAACAATTTGGCGTAATTAGCGGCAGCTCGCTTGGATAAGGTTTGACGCTTCTTCTTTAATGCTTAACGTCTGCGCTTCCTTTGGAGAACAATCACCAAACGTTGGATTTTAGGGCCCTTTGATGTGGCCTTCTTGTTGTCCTTGGCTGACACGGGCGGTAACAAGAGTGGCCCTTCTTCAACAAGCAACGGACACGACCGTGTGTGAGGACACCTCGCTTCATGGGGAAACCTTGTTTATCGTTTCCACCAGCGATACGGAGAATGTATCTTCAACTTGGGAGCCCATGCGATTCTCGTAGAAGTTCGCAATTTATGCTCATCGATAACTTAGAAAAGTTTCTGTCATCCCTGATTTTGATTAATGTTTACCTCAGTAGGTATCATTCATAAAATAAAAGATTTAAAAATTAATTTATTCTTCGGAAGGACTACACGAAATTATTTAGAAAAATTAAATTACATTCAGCACTTTTATGAAACTTTATATTATATTTCGTTGAAAATTCATAATATTCGGTTTTATTCAACACAAACAATATTTAACCTGTTAAAATAATGATTTCGGGCTTAATGATTATTCCAAAAAAGCGGGCACATATTTGGTTTCCGAATTTCTCGCAACTTTTAAGGTAAATGAGTGTGAATGGCTCCTTTTTTCCCCAAATTTGATCATAAACAGAAATAAGTAATAATTTTCCAAAAACATATTAAAATTGGTGATTGTGTTAATATGTTCATGTGAAATGAACCGGAAATCAAGCTGGCTGCGATATTTTGGGTTTTAGGAAGAGACATTGGTTGCATTCAGCTGGATTATTAATTAATTTCTCGAAATCGTTTTCGATATGCTTGAAGCTTATTGTGTCACATTCAGTGCAATTCAATTTTATTAAATTACTTATTTTGATTTAACGGTCCCGAGAATTTATTGAAACTTGTGTGAACAAAAACGCATTTTTTTAACTTTAAAACGATTTTATTCATCTCAACATCGAAGGCATTATTACAAGAACTTGGTTCCAAGCAAACCAGTAGTGATTACTCCCTTGGAAACCAGTCCATTCGAAATCAAACCATTTGAGACCAATCCATGAGATACCAATCCACTGTTTACGGTCAATGGAGCAGCAATAGTGTTGAATGCAATTGGGGCAGTCCTTACAATGTTCACAGCTGGGGCTGATACAATGGTACGTGCGGCAGCAATTCTCAACGGCGAGGAAAGTATTCCGGGCTTAGCGACGGCAGCGGCAACCACGCAACAGAAAACGACCTGAAAGAAGACTTTTAGCGATTAAGGGCTAAAACAACTCCTGCACTCCTTACTAATTTGAACATGATAACAGTTTTGGAGGTTATTCTTGAGGAGCTAATGAAGTACTTGAATGCTAATAGCTGTATGATGCTCAACCGAGAGGTGTCTTTCCCTTTTATAGGCACAGTTATGTATCTAACATTGTACTTGCAATATACAAACCAATTGTCGTCGTCTAAGGGTGCACCACAATATTTTTCTTTCAACATACGCGTCTGGCAAGTGATAGTTTGTGGTTGAGTTACACTTCATGCACTTTGAAGCTCTTCTTTGCACACACTCTCTGCAAGACTGAAAATCCAGTTTAATTTGCCTATAAAAAGTTGAAGACACTTTGAGTTCACCATCAGACACTTGTCATCATCGAACAAAGATACATCAGCCTTGACAGCAAGAACTTCTTCAGCAATCATCATGTTCAAATACGTAAGAGATAGACATTCAACAGGACGAAGGATATTGGGTTGAATTAATATTTGTTGTTACAGTTCATCTTCATCTGCATGATTGCCGCCACCGTAGCTAAGCCAACATTGCTCTCTGCTCCAACTGTTGTATCAGCACCATCGTCTCTGGATATTGTAAGCACCAAAGGACCTCTTTCTGAAGGATTGATTCGGGGAATCGAAACTCCATTAGCCGTGAATGGAGGTCTGATATCAAGTGGATTGGTCTCTAACGGTCTGATCTCAAATGGACTGCTTTCTAGTGGAATAGCTTCCAAAGGACTGGTTTCTGGTGGATTGATCTCCGGGGGATTGGTCTCCGGTGGGCTAGTGCATGGTGGATTGGTCTCTAGCGGAGTAGTACATGGTGGATTGGTCTCTGCTGGACTTCTACATGGAGGTCTTGTCTCCGATAGTTTGGTGTCTGATGGAGGATTAATTTCTGGTAAATTGATTCATAAGGAATTTAATTACTGAGAAAGTGTAGCCACAAACCAATAAAATAAATTTAAAAAAAATGTAGGCTACTCTTAATTTTTAAATGTTGAGTTGATTTTATTATTGGCATACTAAAATCCGATCTTTGTATTGAATGAAAAAAACGCTATTGCTGGCTTTAAATCCTTGAATTTCGATATTGCTATTAACATTCATATTTGTTTGGGCTGTAGCGTGACACTGGTTCGTATCTTACTACAAAGGATACGTATATTCATCCTATCATGCGAATGTATTTTAATTTTTTTTTTTCAAAATGTAACGCCCATCGCTCAGATATGGCACTCTTCCTTTCTTGGTTAACCTACATAACGCACGATGCGCCATTGTTTACACAGTGGACATTTCACTAAACGCAAAAATGTAAACCTATAAAAACCAAAGTCAAGTGGGCACGAGTCTTTTGACAGTGGAAAAATATTGAGTGAGCAAGTCCTCGAACAAATCAAACAAAATCAAAATATTTTTCGGTTAATTCTGCGTTTGATATTATTAGTATTACTAACAAAAACGTGATAGCTCGTAGATCGATTCTCCAGTAATATTAAGAAATTATTTTTTTTTATAGACCTTTTTACGGTTCGCATATTTTTTTTTAGAGTTTTATTTTCATTTTCATTCTTTACCATAGACACAACTTTTGTGGTCACTAGTGCATCTTCGGCAATACTTCCATTGACTACGTACAGGGATTCCAAGCACGATCACGCCAGGGAAATAACCTCGTGAACCCAAATAACGATTCGTGAACCAGAAATTCTATTTGCCAAGGAAGTGTCAAGTGCCAGTGCTAAAATCAACCTCGTGTCAGCAGAAATTACTGCGCGAATAACCTCAATACCCTACAAAAACTTCTCTTGGGAAGCGAGTAGCTAATCTTAGATCGGCAAACGCTAAAACGATCGACAGTCGCCCTCTAACTATACGTCAAGTACACGATCGCACGAAATCGTCATCATTTCCAAAAACCCGACGATTACCACCACAGTCATCACTGCTGATCTGCAGTTAAGGCACATCGATTCTCTTTGAAGCCGTACTATTGTTCGAAAGAAATAGCGGACCGCATGCTTAAACTGCTGGGCAAATTAAAATCTGTAGTCTATCCAAACTAACATATCAACTGAACGTGAAGCGAATTTTTGTGTATTGTCCTGCATGTTAAGTGTTTAGGTTAAGATATCTTTTTTTTTGTTAATTACATTCTAGAAATAAGTGTACAGAAAGGTATTAACATTTATAAGCTACCGAGGTAATATCATTTGCCATATAGATCATACCAAGATACATTTTTAACACCTTCTTTTCCAAATAGCTACATACACACACAAAAATACAGCAATCATTTCATTTACACCAACACTTAATCGACGGCAACGATTTGTGCGCACAAAGCGGAGTCTGCGGTTCATTCAATAACATCATACATAAGACACCTAGCGGAAAACAATATTATTTCTAACAGAATACGTAAGTCAGAATTAAAGTATCTTAGTATCCTCTTTTGGCAAGTTATATAAGAATATACAAACAAAACATAATAACTGCAAGTGAAATTTATAAAATACTAAAGTAATTACATCGAAAAAATCTACCTTTCCCATACATACTTATATTATCGTTTAATCTATACTAAATAACCTCATTACAAAAAAAAAATTTACCAAAAAAAAGTTATTAAATTTAAAAAAACCACCTACTTACTTAAATCTAGTACAAAAAGTTATTTAATTGAACTCACATTCACACAAATAAGTTATAGTCCGTACCAAAACAATTGGCCATTCTACTGCGCAGGTCTCTTAAAATGTGTTTTACAATCTCTAAAATTTGCAAAAACAAGCATAAAGAGACGAAAATGGGCGGAGCCATAGTAAAAAACGACGTATACCCTGCCTTGTGTTCAAGATCGCTGTCGCGATCTCACTGAGGGTGAGAGAGAGAATATTTTATTTCGTTCATGATATACAATGTGTTATCGCACAATTTACAAATACAGAGATATGATATGAATAAATATCTTTCTACTGAAAAATTAATATATACTTATGAATTTTATTTATTAATAATTATATAAACATTTTTGTGAGGAAAACAACAAAAGCAAAAACCTCAAATTACAAAAAAAAAATTAAATAAAATAATAATAATAAAAAAAAAATATAAACAAAAATATGTAATAAATAATAAACAATAGAATTTTAACTAATAAAATGAATATAATTACTTAAAACTAGAAAAAAAAATATGCATGCAATATATATACAATAATGTAAATTATTTTTGAATTAAATAAATAAATTAACAATTAAACAAATAAACAAATAAACAAATAAGTTATAAATTAACGGAAAACTAACAAATAGATTAACAAAAGTATATACAAATAAAAATAAATAAATTAGAACAGTTAGTAATAAATTAATAAAAATCAAATTTAAATGAAACAAAAAATAAATAATTTTAATAACATAATTAAAAAAAATATAAATTATAATTAAATTAACATATATTTACAAAAATAAATTAAATATAAATTAATATAGAGATACAAAAATAAATTAAATATAAATTAACATCTAGATACACAAAATAAATTAACAATTAATTTTGTTTTTTATTGCAAAAGAAAACAAGCATAGATTTACAGCATGTTATACAACATTTAATTGATTTATTAGAGGGTTTTCAGGGAAGTCACATCTGATCATAAATGTGTTATTAAGTTTTCGGATTCTATTAGAGATAAATTCAACATTTGCCCTTATATGTAAGGTCCGAAGTTGAGTGATGCCAGGGGAGATTCAACATCATTTTTAAAATTTTATTTTGGGATATTTGTAATTTTTTGATGTGACATTTAGCACAACTACCCCAAACTTGACACCCGTACAGAAAAATAGCTTGGAAAAAAACTTTGTGTAAAATTATTTTATTATCATTTGACAGTTTTGATTTTCGATTTATAAAGGGATAAAACATCTTTATAGCAATATTGATTTTATTAAGTGTTTGGGCATTGTGCTCTTTAAATGTTAATCTTGAGTCAAGGTGTATGCCCAAATACTTAACAGAAGAAGCCCATGTTATTTGGTGTCCCTTAATTGCTAGCTGGTTAGCCAAAAGAAAGCAAGGCTTTCTTTTTCTGGTAAAAAAGATAGCTTGCATTTTTCCGACATTTAATTTTATTTTCCATTTTGTGTAATATTCGTTCAATATTTCAGCTGCATTTTTTAAATTGGTCTCAATGTTAAGACCAAATTGATGCGATGAAAATATTGCTGTGTCATCAGCATAAATTGCTGCTTCGCATTCAGGTAAATTTGGAAAATCAGACGTATACAGATTGTACAAAACTGGTCCAAGAACAGAGCCTTGAGGTACACCAGCACTAATTAAATTTACTTCGGACGCGCTACTATTGACATACACTTTAAAACAACGATTTGACTGAGGGTTGTTTCTTCATTTTCCTTCTTTTATACTGAAATTAGGAGCGGAGGAAAAATATAGACCATTATATGTCAACTTTACTTGGAGGAAAATATATTGTTTCGTTTTTTGTCTTGTCGGTTCTTTGTAGGAGTATGATGTGATCACGGTCGGATAGATTAAGCAAAACATTTCACATGAATTGATTGTGTGACTGTGTCTGTATGAAGGTGTACGGTTTTAGATTTAAACCCTATTTGCTCATTATGCTTGCGTTGATCATTATTAATTGTGTCGTGCATATTGATCATGTAGGTACTGATATTGGCACGCAAAGTAAAGTAAATTGCAGTGTCACACCAAATTTTTTTTGTTTATATCATTGAATTTGGGCGAGGTAGGTAAATTTAATAAAAAAATTACAATTTGGGAATTTTTTGGAAACGTAAACGATTTTATACCCAATAACAATAGGCACGATTTTCTGTCACAAAAAAGAGGATGGGGTATTAAACGGTTCGTTAAAGACAAAATGGTGAACGTTCTGGATTCTTCAATAATTTTTTTTAAGAAATGCAGTTTTTAAAACTTATTGAACTACCCACCACTTTTAAATTTGTAACCTTGATTAAAAGTGTAAATTATAGCGAGATAAAATTGACGATGAATTGCAAATATAAAACAGATTTACAGCGAGCAGCAAAACAAAACACCAGTATACCAAATGGGTGGTTCGGTTTGGTTTGAATTAAGAAGTAAAAACACACACGTTTTAGTACTAAGATAAAAATATTTATTGATTTTGCTACCTATATATGAAATAGTTAATATTAATGTATATTAAATTGAATTCGAAGAACTGTCAGTTTCATAATCGGTTGAAGAATCATCTCCTGGATTGATAATTATTGCATCCGACATTGTGTCCCACATCTGCTCGTGTGAAAAGTATTCCTCCTCTGTCCTTATAATAAAATGTATAAAAGTCGACCTCATAATAAAAAATTAAGTTTATTTAGATATTCAACAGCATTTTAGTTCTAAGCACTGTAAAGTTGGGTTACGCATTGTAAATTACAGGCAAAAACGCTTAGTGATTAAATCTCTTTCGCGTCATTTTTGTTCTCTTAAATCCTCTCTCTGCGCAATCGACCGTTGGCCAACTGTTTGGTACGGACCTAACTATATTTACATACATATACCTACAGAAAAACCCTATTTTAAATTTTTTCATACATACTTACATTTAAGATTATTACACATATTCATTCATACCTACAACATATAATTTTACCTATATTTAGTCTGAGAGTTATTTCAATTTGAATTCATTCACCATCTAATGGAACTCTTATACCAGAGTGGGGTTAAGAGGAAAATTTTATCAATGGTATAAATCGTTTACTTTCATTGAATAAATATTATTATAACTACTGCTTAATCATGTTTATCATTGAAAGAGAAATGACCTTCTGATTTATTTTTACTCGGCGATAATAAGGTCTGACAGGCGATAACGGAATAGGAAGTGTGACGTATGCTCATCATGGGGCTACAAGTTAAAAGATATACCGGTATTAGGTAGCCATGGAGTTACTGACTAGGATCACTACTATAGGGCGGGTACAGCCGAGATGCAGAAATCTGCAAGGTCATCAAGATCAGACCAACCCCTTCTCTATTCCTTTATAATAATCTTCTCTTTCTATCCTCTCTCTTTTCAGATATTAACTTTTCCTATACCATAATGTTTTTTCTTTAGACTGGTGTCCTGGTGACATCAATTCTCTTTGGGGATTAGACGCATGTAAATTTTTAATGTTGATTTATATTGTATTCATGTGTATTCAGCCCGGCCTTCCGCAAGCGTGCCACCCTCTGCTACAAACAAGGACACGATCACATCTCGTATACCTCTGGCTTCACTTCAGGGCATAGTGAGTTCGTTATCGAAAATTGGGAATCTTGTCAAATCGACTATTGTAGCAACAAATTCAATTCGTTCGCCATCTATAAGGCTTCCGTAACAATATAAAAACGGATTAACTTTGTGTGTGTTTGATATCCGCTCTAAACATTTGACCGATGTCTGTTAATTTTATTTTTTAATCGCATCTGAAAGAAGTAATTGGTATCTGAAAACATCTATATAAAAATCAGCATTTACCTTCAAGTTTTTAGTAGGTAACAATTGAAGCCCTGATTCTACATGAGTTGCATTCTAATTGGTATTAACTAGCCACTGCTAGAAACTTGAGTATTGGAAGACTATACGGACAATTGGAGAACCATTCCTTATAGCTGCAGTTTAGTGATTGATGAGTTCATATTTGAGTTCTCCCTTCTCAACAATAGCGAAAATTTCGTTCACTTTATCAAATTCAGTCCCGTTTTGAAAGAATGTGCAGAATTTCTAAACAGAGATCATAGCTGGAGAATTCTTTTACTTTTTAACTGTCTCTTAGAAAAGATTCTGTTTTCATGTTAACACGAGAAAGGACACACAACATCAATGAATCGGACAGAACGTCACCATTGACAGATATAACTTTGAGGTACGTGACTTTATCTACTTCGACTCTGATATCAACTCTCACAACAACATCACGTCAGAAATTAAACGAAGAATTACTCTTGCCAACCGCTGTTTCTTCGGGCTAAGAAGGCGATTCTGTAGTAAAGCCCTCACTCAAACTACTAAGGAGATTCTATATAAAACCCTGATCATCCCAGTCCTGCTCTATGTCTCTGAAACATGGACCGTGTCAAAAGTGGAAGAAGAAATCCTTGGTCAAATTGAGAAGAAAATTCTTGGAAAAATCTTGGGTTCCGTTAGCGTTGACGGGTTATGGACACGAAAATTCAACCAACAACTATTCGATCTGTCAAAATAATTCAATTCTCGGGCAGACGTCGGACGCAGTAGAGGACGACGTCGTTTAAGCTGACTCGCTCATGTAGAAACCCACCTCAAAAAACTAGAGTGCGCAAGGAGCAAGCTAATTGGAGAGGCTGTAGCGCCACTTAAGTAAGTAAGAAGGAAGATAAAAATGGTTTGGACAACAACTAGGGTTATACAATTGATACTAATTCGCACAATCGTCATCGAAAATCTTGGAGAAACAAATTTATTGTGACATTTTCAAATAAATGTACCCTGGATTTAGGCCGATGATCACAAACCGCATTAGATATTGGGGAAGCAGGAGGAACTCTCAAAGGAAAGTTACCGTGAATTATTTATATTTACTTGTGATAACAAAAATTGTATGACAAGTTCCATAATTAGTTGCAGTAGTGGTGGATTACTGAGTAAAAACTTCACACTACTGTGAGCATGCGCCGACGGTCTACTGAAGATTTTGGGCATCATATAATCCTCTACTGCGTCGTCATCTGGATGGTGATTGACGACTCTGCGAGCTGGAGTATAGTTCCCAGTCACCCTACATATTCAAGCGACTTTAAACATTTAAGGTATATTTTTCCGCTTTTGAGACGATCTATGCTACTATGGACAGTAATTGTCTTATGTTATATGATCTCCTTACTAGGTCCAGTGAGGATTTAATTACTCAATTACCATTTAAGCCCAAAGAAACAGTGGTTGGCAAGAGTAGGTCTTCATTATTTCTGTTAAGTGGTATGTAGAACAAATATTTGTTTATTTTTTAAATTTATTTCTAACTATCATCAGTTTGTTACAGTCTTCATTTCTGCACTAAAGAGATTCCTAATGAACCAATTTACCAGAAGTTAACCCTCCATCAGACACCAAACTATCGGAGACAAGACCTCCATGTAGAAGTCCAGCAGAGACCAAACCACCATGTACTACTCCGCTGGAGACCAATTCACCATGCACTAGCCCACCGGAGACCAATCCCCCGGAGATCAATCCACCAGAAACCAGTCCGTTGGAAACTATTCCATTAGAAAGCAGTCCATTTGAGATCAGACCGTTAGAGACCAATCCACTTGATATCAGACCTCCATTCACGGCTAATGGAGTTTCGATTCCCCGAATCAATCCTTCAGAAAACAATCCTTTTGAGATTAATCCATTCGAGACCAAGCCACTGGTGCTTACAATATCCAGAGACGATGGTGCTGATACAACAGTTGGAGCAGAGAGCAATGTTGGCTTAGCTACGGTGGCGGCAATCATGCAGATGAAGATGAACTGTAACAACAAATATTAATTCAACCCAATATCCTTCGTCCTGTTGAATGTCTATCTCTTACGTATTTGAACATGATGATTGCTGAAGGCTGATGTATCTTTGTTCGATGATGACAAGTGTCTGATGGTGCACTCAAAGTGTCTTCAACTTTTTATAGGCAAATTAAACTGGATTTTCAGTCTTGCAGAGAGTGTGTGCAAAGAAGAGCTTCAAAGTGCATGAAGTGTAACTCAACCACAAGCTATCACTTGCCAGACGCGTATGTTGAAAGAGAAATATTGTGGTGCACCCTTAGACGACGACAATTGGTTTGTATATTGCAAGTACAATGTTAGATACATAACTGTGCCTATAAAAGGGAAAGACACCTCTCGGTTGAGCATCATACAGCTATTAGCATTCAAGTACTTCATTAGCTCCTCAAGAATAACCTCCAAAACTGTTATCATGTTCAAATTAGTAAGGAGTGCAGGAGTTGTTTTAGCCCTTAATCGCTAAAAGTCTTCTTTCAGGTCGTTTTCTGTTGCGTGGTTGCCGCTGCCGTCGCTAAGCCCGGAATACTTTCCTCGCCGTTGAGAATTGCTGCCGCACGTACCATTGTATCAGCCCCAGCTGTGAACATTGTAAGGACTGCCCCAATTGCATTCAACACTATTGCTGCTCCGATGACCATAAACAGTGGATTAGTATCTAACGGATTGGTCTCAAATGGTTTAATTTCGAATGGACTGGTTTCCAAGGGAGTAATCACTGGTGGTTTGCTTGGAACCAAGTTCTTGTATTAATGCCTTCGATGTTGAGATGAATAAAATCGTTTTAAAGTTAAAAAAATGCGTTTTTGTTCACACAAGTTTCAATAAATTCTCGGGACCGTTAAATCAAAATAAGTAATTTAATAAAATTGAATTGCACTGAATGTGACACAATAAGCTTCAAGCATATCGAAAACGATTTCGAGAAATTAATTAATAATCCAGCTGAATGCAACCAATGTCTCTTCCTAAAACCCAAAATATCGCAGCCAGCTTGATTTCCGGTTCATTTCACATGAACATATTAACACAATCACCAATTTTAATATGTTTTTGGAAAATTATTACTTATTTCTGTTTATGATCAAATTTGGGGAAAAAAGGAGCCATTCACACTCATTTACCTTAAAAGTTGCGAGAAATTCGGAAACCAAATATGTGCCCGCTTTTTTGGAATAATCATTAAGCCCGAAATCATTATTTTAACAGGTTAAATATTGTTTGTGTTGAATAAAACCGAATATTATGAATTTTCAACGAAATATAATATAAAGTTTCATAAAAGTGCTGAATGTAATTTAATTTTTCTAAATAATTTCGTGTAGTCCTTCCGAAGAATAAATTAATTTTTAAATCTTTTATTTTATGAATGATACCTACTGAGGTAAACATTAATCAAAATCAGGGATGACAGAAACTTTTCTAAGTTATCGATGAGCATAAATTGCGAACTTCTACGAGAATCGCATGGGCTCCCAAGTTGAAGATACATTCTCCGTATCGCTGGTGGAAACGATAAACAAGGTTTCCCCATGAAGCGAGGTGTCCTCACACACGGTCGTGTCCGTTGCTTGTTGAAGAAGGGCCACTCTTGTTACCGCCCGTGTCAGCCAAGGACAACAAGAAGGCCACATCAAAGGGCCCTAAAATCCAACGTTTGGTGATTGTTCTCCAAAGGAAGCGCAGACGTTAAGCATTAAAGA
This sequence comes from Rhingia rostrata, assembly GCA_949824845.1. Classification (NCBI taxonomy): domain Eukaryota; kingdom Metazoa; phylum Arthropoda; class Insecta; order Diptera; family Syrphidae; genus Rhingia; species Rhingia rostrata. Next base: position 30,804,691 of record OX463757.1, read on the forward strand.
AGAAGCGTCAAACCTTATCCAAGCGAGCTGCCGCTAATTACGCCAAATTGTTGGTCCAAAGGTAGAAGGAATCTAAGGTTTATAGGGAGCAGGCCAAGAACTGAACGCCTCAGCTTCAATGCGGGAATCAAAAAGTTCCATTTCAAGCGCCAAGTGAAGTGTGCAGGACCACATGATTTGTATAAACTAAGTTAATCAAAAAAATAATACCCAGGTGGGTCTTTTAAATTGACATTAGCAGTCCAAAACCAATGGGCTAATGGACGGTTTTTTGTAAAAGCGAAATTTCTCCAAAACAACTTTAACGAATTAGAATGAACTAAAATTTACCACAAGCAGTTATATATGAAACAGTACTGCGCATCGAGTTTTTCCCACAAAATCGGAAGGCCGGATTGAGGCCAAATCCCAGAATCTTCTTATATTTGGCATTAACGACCCATGCAGGTCCTCAAATATAGCTTAACCCTTCATTTGTGTGTGCAAACTTTTTATTTTTCCACGAAAATGAGAACCTCTTGCTTAAGTCCAAGTAGGAACGGTAAATTTGATAAGCTACTCATTGCAGTGTTACTCTTTGATTTTTGTCAAAATTTCGAGAGAGCTGGAGGAGTAAGAAAAGTGATATCACTTCTGGGGTTTGGTCTATCGCACTAACCACTAACCCACTGCACCCGTCTATATTGCGGAGGTATCTGGGAAAAATACATTTTTAGCGATTTGTTTTCGAAATCTGAGAATATTTTTCTGAGGTTTGCATTCAAAAATCATTTCGAATAGATCTTGCAACAATAATCAATGGGACATGGTCATCAAGAAACGAATTTTGTTAGTCAAAAATGTTTGACATAATCATTGCGGAATCAAACGAACTCGATTGAACGCTTCATTTATTTGATTCCGCCAGAGATTGCTCGAGAACAAACTGAGTTCCAATTAAAACTGACTTAGGTTTTGCAAATTCTCCCGAACGGATATAGGGTGGTCTACTAAATAGACTACCCACTGAGCTGCTTCAACTACAGAGGCACAAGTCTCCTCAACATCACCCACAAGATCCTATCTGCCGAATATTTGAATGCCTGAAACTGTTTGCCAACACCCTGATCGGCCCTTATCAGTGTGGTTTCAGACCAGGAACGTCCACAACTTATCAAACCTTGACACTTCATTCTGAAAAAAACCCAAGAAGTCAAAATCGATACCCACCACCTATTCATCGATTTCAAAGCCGCATGCGACAGCATCCACAGAGACGAACTATACAGATCCATGTCTAGCTTTGGTATACCGACCTAACTCGTTCGAGGATGCCGATGCAAAATTCTCGCTGGTCCATTAGGCTCGGAAACGACCTTACTTACACATTCGATGCCAAAAAGTGGTTTTGGCAAGGCGATGCACTGCCATGTGACTTCTTCAATTTGATTCTTGAGAGGGTTATCCAAAACTCCGCAGCCAACACCTGAGGCACAATTTTTCAAAAATAATCACAAACAACGCTAGATATTGCGGAAGAAGTAGGAACTCTCAAAAGAAAGCTACCGCCAAATATTTACATATACTCGTGATAACTAAAATTGAAAGATAAGTTCCATACTTAGTTGCAGTGTCTAGTGGTGGATTACTGAGTAAAAATCTCATACTACTCTGGATGGTCCTCATTGTGTCTGTAAAAGATTTTGGGCATCATATCTTCCCCTAATGCGTCGTCGTCTGGATGGTGCTTGAAGACTCTGCGAGCTGGAGTATAGTTTCCAGTCACCCTACATGTTCAAGCGACTTTAAACATATAAGGATTATTTTACCGCTTTTGACACGATCTATGCTTTGGGACCTTAGAGCAGAACTGGGACAGTTAGTGTCTTATGTTATATGATCTCCTTACTAGGTCCAGTGAGGATTTAATTACTCAGTCACCATTTTAGCCCCAGTAAACTGCGGTTGGCAAGAGTAGGTCTTCATTTGATTTATGTTAAGTGGTATGTAGAACAAATATTTGTTTATTTTTTTAAATTTATTTCTACCTATCAGTTTGTTACAGTCTTCACTTCTGCACTAAAGAGATTCCTAATGAACCAATTTACCAGAAATTAATCCTCCATCAGACACCAAACTATCGGAGACAAGACCTCCATGTAGAAGTCCAGAAGAGACCAATCCACCATGTACTACTCCGCTGGAGACCAATCCACTATGCACAAGCCCACCGGAGACCAATCCCCCGGAGATCAATCCACCAGAAACCAGTCCGTGTGAAACTATTCCATTAGAAAGCCGTCCATTTGAGATCAGACCGTTAGAGACCAATCCACTTGATATCAGACCTCCATTCACGGCTAATGGAGTTTCGATTCCCCGAATCAATCCGTGTGAGAGCAGTCCGTTTGAGATTAATCCATTTGAGACCAAGCCACTGGACACAAGGCCGCCACCATTAACAGCCAATGGTGTCCCGATTCTGGTGCTTACAATATCCACAGACGCTGGTGCTGATACAACAGTTGGAGCAGAGAGCAATGTTGGCTTAGCTACCGTGGCTGCAATCATGCAGATGAAGATGAACTGTAACAACAAATATTAATTCAACCCAATATCCTTCGTCCTGTTGAATGTCTATCTCTTACGTATTTGAACATGATGATTGCTGAAGAAGTTCTTGCTGTCAAGGCTGATGTATCTTTGTTCGATGATGACAAGTGTCTGATGGTGAACTCAAAGTGTCTTCAACTTTTTATAGGCAAATTAAACTGGATTTTCAGTCTTGCAGAGAGTGTGTGCAAAGAAGAGCTTCAAAGTGCATGAAGTGTAACTCAACCACAAACTATCACTTGCCAGACGCGTATGTTGAAAGAAAAATATTGTGGTGCACCCTTAGACGACGACAATTGGTTTGTATATTGCAAGTACAATGTTAGATACATAACTGTGCCTATAAAAGGGAAAGACACCTCTCGGTTGAGCATCATACAGCTATTAGCATTCAAGTACTTCATTAGCTCCTCAAGAATAACCTCCAAAACTGTTATCATGTTCAAATTAGTAAGGAGTGCAGGAGTTGTTTTAGCCCTTAATCGCTAAAAGTCTTCTTTCAGGTCGTTTTCTGTTGCGTGGTTGCCGCTGCCGTCGCTAAGCCCGGAATACTTTCCTCACCTACCATTGTATCAGCCCCAGCTGTGAACCTTGTAAGGACTGCCCCAATTGCATTCAACACTATTGCTGCTCCATTGACCGTAAACAGTGGATTGGTATCTAACGGATTAGTATCTAACGGATTGGTCTCAAATGGTTTAATTTCGAATGGACTGGTTTCCAAGGGAGTAATCACTGGTGGTTTGCTTGGAACCAAGTTCTTGTATTAATGCCTACGATGTTGAGATGAATAAAATCGTTTTAAAGTTAAAAAAATGCGTTTTTGTTCACACAAGTTTCAATAAATTCTCGGCTCCGTTAAATCAAAATAAGTAATTTAATAAAATTGAATTGCACTGAATGTGAAACCATAAGCTTCAAGCATATCGAAAACGATTTCGAGAAATTAATTAATAACCCAGCTGAATGCAACCAATGTCTCTTCCTAAAACTCAAAATATCGCAGCCAGCTTGATTTCCGGTTCATTTCACATGAACATATTAACACAATCACCAATTTTAATATGTTTTTGGAAAATTATTACTTATTTCTGTTTATGATCAAATTTGGGGAAAAAAGGAGCCATTCACACTCATTTACCTTAAAAGTTGCGAGAAATTCGGAAACCAAATATGTGCCCGCTTTTTTGGAATAATCATTAAGCCCGAAATCATTATTTTAACAGGTTAAATATTGTTTGTGTTGAATAAAACCGAATATTATGAATTTTCAACGAAATATAATATAAAGTTTCATAAAAGTGCGAATGTAATTTCATTTTTCTAAATAATTTCGTGTAGTCCTTCCGAAGAATAAATTAATTTTTCAATCTTTTATTTTATGAATGATACCTACTAAGGTAAACATTAATCAAAATCAGAAATTCTGAGCACAGATAATAACAGTTATTTAGTTTGTTGTTCTGCGGGACTAGACTTACAAAGTGAAGTTGAATACTTCATACAACGGGATGCCAGAAACTTTTCATAGTTATCGATGAGCATAAATTGCGAACTTCTACGAGAATCGCATGGGCGCCCAAGTTGAAGATTCATTCTCCGTATCGCTGGTGGAAACGATAAACAAGGTTTCCCCATGAAGCGAGGTGTCCTCACACACGGTCGTGTCCGTTGCTTGTTGAAGAAGGGCCACTCTTGTTACCGCCCGTGTCAGCCAAGGACAACAAGAAGGCCACATCAAAGGGCCCTAAAATCCAACGTTTGGTGATTGTTCTCCAAAGGAAGCGCAGACGTTAAGCATTAAAGAAGAAGCGTCAAACCTTATCCAAGCAAGCTGCCGCTAATTACGCCAAATTGTTGGTCCAAAGGAAGAAGGAATCTAAGGTTTATAGGGAGGAGGCCAAGAACTGAACGCCTCAGCTTCAATGCGGGAATCAGAGAGTTCCATTTTAAGCGCCAAGTAAAGTGTGCAGGACCACATGATTTGTATAAACTAAGTTAATCAAAAAAATAATACCCAGGTGGGTCTTTGAAATTGACATTAGCAGTCCAAAACCAATGGGCTAATGAACGATTTTCGTAAAAGCGAAATTTCTCCAAAACAACTTTAACGAATTGGAATGAACTAAAATTTACCACAAGCAGTTATATATGAAACAGTACTGCGCATCGAGTTTTTCCCACAAAATCGGAAGGCCGGATTGAGGCCAAATCCCAGAATCTTCTTATATTTGGCATTAACGACCCATGCAGGTCCTCAAATATAGCTTAACCCTTCATTTGTGTGTGCAAACTTTTTATTTTTTCCACGAAAATGAGAACCTCTTGCTTAAGTCCAAGTACGAACGGTAAATTTGATAAGCTTTTCATTGCAGTGTTACTCTTTTTTTTGTCAAAATTTCGAGAGAGCTGGAGGAGTAAGAAAAGTGATATCACTTCTGGGATTTGGTCTATCGCACTAACCACTAACCCACTGCACCCGTCTATATTGCGGAGGTATCTGGGAAAAATACATTTTTGGTGATTTATTTTCGAAATCTGAGAATAATTTTCTGAGGTTTGCATTCAAAAAGCATTTCGAATAGATCTTGCAACAATAATCAATGGGACATGGTCATCAAGAAACGAATTTTGTTAGTCAAAAATGTTTGACATAATCATTGCGGAATCAAACGAACTCGATTGAACGCTTCATTTATTTTATTCCGCCAGAGATTTCTCGAGAACAAATTGAGTTCCAATTAAAACTGACTTAGCTTTTGAAAATTCTCCCGAACGGATATAGGGTGGTCTACTAAATAGACTACCCTCTGAGCTGCTTCAACTAAAGAGGCACAAGTCTCCTCAACATCACCTACAAGATGCTATCTGCAGAATATTTGAATGCCTGAAACTGTTTACCAACAACCTGATCGGCCCTTATGAGTGTGGTTTCAGACCAGGAAAGTCCACAGCTTATCAAATCTTGACACTTCATTCTGAAAAAAAACCTAAGAAGTCAAAATCGATACCCACCACCTATTCATCGATTTCAAAGCCGCATGCGACAGCATCTACAGAGACGAACTATACAGAACCATGTCTAGCTTTGGTATATCGCCCAAACTCGTTCTAGGATGACGATGGATAATTCTCGCTGGTCCATTAGGCTCGGAAACGACCTTACCTACACATTCGATATAAAAAAAGGATTAGGCAAGGTGGTACGCTATCATGTGACTTCTTGAATTTAATTCTTTAGAGGATTGCGCTAACATCTAGAGCCAACACCAGAGGCGCAATATTTTAAAAATTGGTGCAACTACTAGCATACGCAGACGATATTGAAATTATTGGGAGCACTCAACGTAATTTCAAAGCCAAGTTTGCTAGTATAGAGAGGTAAGCGTCAAAAATGGGTTTAGCAGTAAATGAGGGCAGCGCTAAGAAAATGCTATCAACATAATTGGACTCACAACATTGACGACTTGGACAGAACGTCACCATATACAGATATAACTTTGAGGTTGTACGAGACATTGTCTACCTATCCTCCGCCATCGGAACTCTGACAACAACGTCTCGTGAGAAATTAAACGAAGACTTAGAATGCAATTCAGTAGTTAAGCCCTCACTTGAACTAGTAAGTAGATCGTATATAAGATCCTGATCATCCTAGTCCTGCATTTTCCGTCTTAAAAGCGGATGAAGAAATCCTTGGTCGGTTCAAGAGGAAAATTCTTCGTAAAATTTTTGGTCCCGCATTGGCTGGGATGTGAAAAATGAGATCCTGACGATTTAAATCTTCAGTAGTGCTACAGCCTGCCATTAGAGGCCAATATGGGGCATCTAGCTTCTCCCTTCATTTCATTGAATATGAACGGTAAATTTTTGACGCTTCTCATGACAGTGTTACACTTTGATGATTGTCAGACTTTCGCAAGAGGTGGAGCTGTAAAAAAAAAAGTTGTTGCCACTTTCGGGATTTGAACCAGAGGGACCATGTGCTTAGTAATCCAATGCACTTACCAATGGGATATACCACCCACAGTCTCAAGCGAAAATGTGCCTCAGCCAACATTCATTTGGCCTTCTTGGGTTTTTTCCAGGATCTGCCGAAGTGTGAAAGTTTGATCGGTTTTGGACTTTCCTGGCCTAAAAGCACATTGATAAGGGCCGATCAGGTTGTTGGTAAACGGTTTCATGCGTTCACATATTAAGCAGATAGAATCTTGTAAGCGATGTTGAGGATACCTATGCCTCTGTAGTAAGATATGCCATTCGACATAACATAGCATATAAAGTAAGTAAAACCTGCAACTCCCTGACTCATCACGTCCCACTCTAGCCTACCTCAAGCTATTTTTCACGACTTCTCAAAAAGAAAACAACATAACTACAGTTCTCGGTTTCTATTTTCTAGTTCGACAACTCAGAATGATGACAGTTACATTTTTGTTTAATGCAAAACTCCATGTGTGATCAGACCGCTTTTGATTCCAATGGGAATGCCAACATTGACACGTGAAATTGGAGCAATAATTGGTGCACGAATAACACTGACTGGTCTTGCAATAAGTCTTGGAGCGGCAACAACCCTTACCGCTGGAGTAAGGATTCCAGGTTCAGCAAACACGGCCGCAAACAGGCAGAAGAAAACAACCTAGAGAGGAGATATTAGTCCTTTTGATTTAATTCAATTGTTGCCATCTTACGTATTTCATCATGATGTACTACTGGGAAGCTGATAGTGCTTTGGAGCTGACAAAAGTCTGATGTCGAATTCCGAATTTACCCGACAATTTATACCACCAGCGACTTCTCATGTTGCAAGAAGCTAAGAAATTGAAAACCATAAGGTTGGCCATGAAATTTGTCAACCGGCTGTGTATCTTGTACGTCATTGTTGCGTAGAGTGTGCACTTGCGAAATGCTGCCCCCACCAGCATATTCGTCTAATGAGATCTATCCACTGGGACGGATATCATTTTCACTTTTTTTTTCTTATTTCGCAAGAAACTCGTATATGCAACCGCAAGTGGTGTATTCACCTACCCCAGCCCACAGGCATATCAATTCTACACGGCCGACCGCCTTAAGGGGTTGATGGTGCAATTGAAATCAAAAGTGGTTTGTGCATCAGATATGGTAGCTACCCATCTCATCCGGTCGGTCTATGGTAGCAGGTGGTTGTTACAGAAGTGTCTGTAGCCGCACTTGTTGCGTTGTGAGACATCTTAAGCCTCTTTTCCTTGGAATCCCCAAATCGATGGCCGACTTGTGCTAAAAATTGGCGACAACAGGGAATAGAAGAGGATCGCCTTATTGACTTGTCTGAAGGCGTAGTTATTGGTTGGGATTATTTTAAGTGACGGCCGTCGTCACGTTCTAGCCCCCACGACAATTAATTGAAACACTTGTCTGTGCGTGCCCTACAATTGCGCGTCGATAATTGTGAATTCAATCAGAAATGAAAAGAAGACAGCGAAAAACAGGATGCACAACCTCCAACCAATATCCTTGGCACGGATGTGTTTTTTTTTTTCGATATTCCACGAGTCTGCATTAATAGCTTGTGATGAAGAACGCTTGTCGAGTGGATGGGTTTGGCTCTTGTAAGGCCACGTGCAGGAATGTTTATAAGCTTCATTGGCAGATGTGTAGGAGAAAAAAAAAGGATAACAACAGCGGAAGGCAAGGAATATTTTTCACATTTTATTTCTTTTCCATTCACCTGCGCGTTGTAGTAGTGGGATAGCCTTTGCTCTTAATCACGTGTAGCACTTTCTCATGAACTTTCAAACTGATGCTTGCTTGCTGTGCGTGTGTGATTGTGTAATTGAATTTTATTTGACGTTGTGCCGTTGGAAAAGAATTTGACAGAATGTTACTCTAATGGTATTGAGGTTTGTTACATGAGTCGGATTTTAGAAGAAATCATCCTTGAGTTGCAATTGAGAATTTTATGGATAATTTTACGCAACATGCTAATCAGGTTATGGTGGCTGTATACGTATACGGCACACACACTGGCACTGTGATAACACATGGATCCCAGTTGTACCTTCAATTCGTTTTCCTATGTGAACCATTGCGAACTTTGTATAAAGGGGAGTAAGCCTACTTAAGTGGCGTTAGAGTTCGGAATGAACTTGGGCCTATGTGCCTCTCTAATTATCCCGCTCCTTGAGTACTCCAAATTGGTTAAGGTCGGTTTCTACATGTGCGAATCAGTTAAGGTGAGGTCGTCCTGTACAGCGTCCGAGGTCTGGCTGGGAAATGATTTTTTTTGACAAAGGGGCATGTCGCTGTGAAGCTTGTATAGCTCTTGGTTGAATTTTCGTCTCCATAAGCCGGAAAAGTCAAACGGGACCGAAGATTTTTCGAAGAATTTTCCTCTCGAGTCGACCAAGGATTTCTTCATCCACTTTTGACACGGTCCATGCTTTAGCGCTGTTTCCTTGTTCATCTCGACAGGATTCGAGCCTTGTATTCTTGGCTTGACGTTTTACACTTTGGTAAAACTTGCGAACATCATTCCTGGAGCGGCACTTCTCTAGAGGTGTAAGCTTACATACTTCCTTAAGCGGCGCTGCAGCGGAATGAACCTGGGCCTCAACCAAAAAAAGAGTATTAGACCGGTCCTTAGCTAACTGCCTCCAGTTGCGCTTTCCAAGTTGGTTGAGGTCGGTTTTTACATATGCTCGCCACTTAAGGCGAGGTCTTCCTCTACTGCGTCCGACGTCTGGCTGGGAATCGAAGACTTTGCGACCCCGAGTATTGGTGTCCATTCATGCTACATGTCCTAGCTCGTCTAGTCCAGCTAGTCTAGTTCCTGGTTGTATCCTCGTCTCCATAGACCGTCAATGCAAATGGGACCAAAGATTTTTCGAAAAATTTTCCTCTCGAATTGACCAAGGATTTCTTCATCCACTTTTGATACGGTCCATGATTTAGCGCCATAGAGCAGGACTGGGATGATAAGGGATTATATAGGATCTCCTTAGTAGTCAGGGTCAGGGCTTTACTACTGATTAGCCCGAAGAAATAGCAGAGTGCAAGAGTAATTCTTCGTTTAATTTTTGACGAGATGTTGTTGTTGGAGTTGATGGCGGAGCCTCGGTAGATGAATTCCCTTACTACCTCAAAGTTATATCTGTCAATGGTGACGTTCTGTCCAATTCATCGATATTGTGCTCCTTGCCTCATTTACTGCTTGCCCTTATTTACTGCTAAACCCTATAAGCAATATATTATGTTTATATTTGTAGGTCACCTAGGTTGTCAAAGAAAAACTTACGGAACTGAAGTCCCAATTTATTGGTACTGCCCACTTCCTTCTTTTGCAGGCAGCTATTGGTGACTAGTCCCGATCTTTTCGCGTTTGTCACATGATGACACTGATATGTGATCCTTTTAGCTTAGAGATACCGGGAGAATGCTTTTGGTTAGAATATGGTAACATGCCCTGGAAAATTGGCACGTTGTACCTTTTGTCCATCAACTGCTTGCTTTCTTAATCACTTTCCGTTTATATTTTAATTTAGATTTAGGCGGTCTTAGTGGCGTCTAAGGTCTGGGTTCGATTAACACCCGCAGGCAGCAATACCTAAATGACTTTTTACTGGCCCTCCTCTCGTGATAATCTGACAAATCATCCGAGAAGTATCAGTTGTCAAGAAAAGCTTATCTCAAATTCGCCATTCGGAGTCGGCATAAAACGTGAGATCTCGTCATCGTTCAAGAAGTACACACCCTCACATGAATGGTTGTGAGAAAGCTCGGCCCTGGGTAGTCTACTTTTACACGTTGACTGATGAGGCACGACTCACATGAGTGCAAAAAAGAAAGAAAGTTCGAAATGTTGAGAGGGAAAATATTTTGCCCTGTGAGTCATGGGTAAATATTTTCGTGACTCATTTTGACTTTTTCTTTTCTCATCCCTCATTTTATCGTTATGTTGCTTCATATAATTCGAACGCATTGTTACGATCAGCATCAAGGCCAAATTCGTCAACATTAGCCTTATTAGCCTCACGCCCCAACGGGGGAAAAAGATGATATAGCTACGGACTGCTTCTATGAGCTCCTTGAAAAAACCTATGAGCGACCACCGAAGTACGATGTTAAAACCGTGCTGGGAGATTTTAACGCAAGGGTAGGAAGAAAAGACATCTTAAGCGTTATTTTCGGAAACCATAGCCTACACGACAACACGTCTGGTAATGGACTTAAGCTGATTGACTTCGCTACGGAACGAAATGCCACTATAGCCAGCACACGGTTTCCTCACCTCGATATCCATAAGGGGACATGGCAGTCTCCAGATCAACGAACGGTCAATCAAATTGATCACATAGCGATAGACAAGCGCAATGCACAAAATATTTTGGATGTCCGAACATTCCGAGGAGCTAACATCGACTCGGACCACTACCTTGTTGCAGCCAAGGTTAGAATGCGGATATCCACTACGTCACAACAATTCAGAAATACTGTAAAAAAATTTAATGTCGGAAGACTGCAATTGCAAGAGACCGCCAAGACCTTCGCGCAACGCGTATCCCTAAACCTTCTCGATTAACACCATACAACCACATCGAATGTCGAAGAACAATGGCAACGATGCCAACAAGCCATTAGATCAGCCACAAGTGATGTGCTAGGTTTCTCGCGGCCAAAAGCAAGAAACCCCTGGTTTGATGAGTAATGCCGGCAGATGCTCGCAGCCAAGAACAAGCCCTAGAAAGCTAAGCTGCAGGTGAAGACGATAGCTGCCGTTGAGCTCTATAGGCAGAGAAGAAGGGAAGAACACCGGCTTTTTAGAAAGAAGAAAAAAGAGCAAGAAAAGCGCGCGATCGAGGATATAGAGAGGTGCCACTCCAGGAAAGATGTTCGCAAGTTTACCAATGTGTAAAACGTCAAAGCCAAGGATACAAGGCTCGAACAGAATCCTGTCGAGATGAACAAGGAAATATCGTAGTTGAGACACAGTGTATGCTGAGGATATGGAAGAACCACTTCTGCAGACTTTTAAACGGCGATTCCGCAGTCAGGCAGAACGGACTTTTCAATATTGGCAACGACAGCGAAAACTACGAAACCACCCGACCTGAGTGAAGTGAGGATAGCAATATCTAAACTCAAGCTTAACAAGGCTACCGAAAATGACGGCCTTCCCGCTGAGCTTTATAAGGCCGGCGGAAATGACTTGGTAAGTAACATCCACCAACTCATAAGCCGAATCTGGTCGGAAGAAAGTATGTCTGAAGAATGGATTCTCAGCATCGTTTGCCCGATCCACAAAAAAGGAGACCATTTAAGCTGCGAGGCATAAGCCTCCTCAACATCGCCTTCAAAATCCTATCTGCCGTAATATGTGAACGCCTAAAACCGTTTACCAACAACCTGATCGGTCCTTATCAGTGTGGTTTTATGCCAGAAAAGTCCACAGCCGATCAAATATTCACACTTCGGCAGATCCTGGAAAGACCCCAAGAAGTCCAAATCGATACCCACCACCTATTCATCGATTTCAAAGCCGCATACGACAGCATTTGTAGAGACGAACTATACAGAGCCATGTCTAGTTTTGGTATGCCCCCCAAACTCGTCCGTTTGTGTAGGATGGCGATGGAGAATTCTTGCTGCTCCATCAGGGTCGGAAACGACCTCACTGACACATTCGATACGATTTAGGCAAGGCGATGCGCTGTCATGTGAATTCTTCAATCTGATTCTTGAGAGGATTGTTGAGAGGAAAAATTTTCCAAAAATCTGTACAACTACTAGCATACGCCGACGATATTGACATCATTGGTAGGACCCAACGTGATGTCATAGCCACGTTTGCTAGTATAGAGAAGGAAGCGGCAAAAATGGGTTTAGCAGGGAGCAAGACTGAGTATTTGCTGTCAACACGAAAGGACACACAACATCGACGAATTGGATAGAACGTCACCATTGACAGATATAACTTTGAGGTAGTACGGGACATTATCTAACTCGATTCCACTAGTAACTGTGACAACAACATCTCGTCAGAAATTAAACGAAGAATTACTCTTGCCAACCGCTGTTTCTTTGTGCTAAGAATGCAATTCAGTAGTAAAGCCCTCACTCGAACTACTAAGGAGATCTTATATAAGACCCTGATCGTCCCAGTCCTGCTCTACGGCGCTGAAGCATGGACCGTCTCAAAAGCGGATGAAGAAATCCTTGGTCGATTTGAGAGGAAAATTCTTTGAAAAATCTTCGGCCCCGTTTGCGTTGACGGGCTATGGAGACGAAGATCCAAACAAGAACTATACGAGCTGTACAGCGACATGCCCCTGGTCAAAAAACTCCGCATTGGACGTTTAAGATGGCTAGGACATGTAGAACGAATGGACACCAATACTCCGGCTCGCAGAGTCTTCGATTCCCAGCCAGACGTCGGACGCAGTAGAGGAAGACCTTAAGTGGCGCGCAAAAGTAGAAACCGACCTCAACCAACTTGGAGTGCGCAACTGGAGGCAGTTAGCTAAGGACCGGGCTAATTGGAGAGGCATGTTGGTTGAGGCCCAGGTTCTTTCCGGACTGTAGCGCCACTTAAGTAAGTAAGTAAGTAAGCTTCATATAATTTCGTTGCTTGGAGAGTCGGTTTTGATAAGTCTGCTAGACTCTTGATGTTTCCATTTTCAGTTCAGTCAAGACAAAATGTCGCAGGTGTAAAAGCGCGAGACTCACAAAAGAAAATAACAAAAGAGAACTTCGAAAAAGTCATGACTCAAGAGTAAGCGTGTAAAAGTAGAATTACTTACGACGCTATTGCGCCAAAAAAATTTTAAAGAGGCTTTTTGAGGTTTTTTCTCCATTCTGTCAAGCTTTTCAGCCTAATGGCACGGCATTCATAAAAACTTAATCATAAAGAGATCTACACTCTCGTTGATAGATAGTCTGGGCTGTATTCGGATTGAAAGGTGTATTTACACATGACTTTTGCTGACGCTACAGAAATAACTTCCAGTTTGAACAAGACTTCTTTTGCTGTCATGAATTATCCCTGAACAAGGCTTCATTGATTGGGAAGGATATGCTGTGGTAAAACATATCGAAGAAGACTCCTCCACCCACACACAGTCCGTGTATATATGTACCGTGCTGTCAGCTCCAACTGTAGGAGTCTGAAATTTGCACTCGAAGCTGTATTGGGGGCTTTCCGTCATATTGAAGTGATGAAGAATCTTTGAGTATGCACCCTAAGCACGTTTCCATTGTGAAGCGGATCTAGTCTTGAAGCTGCATAAGCTGCGGACTGTTTGTCAAAGATATCGACGGGCATTAGATATCGGATTGCATGTGGGAGTTTCTTAGAGATCAGCTTAAACATATTGAGGCCAATCGTGGGTCAGTTAAGAGTCAGAAGCGATGGAATATTTTCACTAGAGATATCTAGGTGGTAGTAGTGGTCCAAACTGTACATCCATAAGCATGAAATTGCAGTATATAATTGTTGTACTTCACAACTTTGACCACCGCATGGAATGCTGAATAAATTCGCTATATATTGCTATTTTTCTATCACCAATTTAGAATATTTGGCAGGTTATTGCCAATTGAACCTGCATATCTGTAATTAAGGCGGGGTTGTTGATTATTTCCAAAAAGTCAAAAAGTTTCGTTCTTTGTAGTCGGTGCAATATTTTGCTATAATCTCAAATTTGTAGGACGGTATTGTTGATGATGTGGCTGATGTCCCAGGCGAACCTAGGTGAGCTGCTTCGAAATATTCAGACAACAGGTCATTAGGGAATCTCAAGGGTAATTCAGGCATCTTGAACAAAGATGGTGGTGAAAGAACCGAAAGACCAACGGTAGTGGTCAATCAGTTAGTGGACACTGATGGCCCGTGTTATCGGGGTATCTAATGAATTGGAACTTGTCCCTTCAGGTTTGAAGTTTTGCTTTGGGTTAACTACCCATCCATGGAGATAAGTATTTGTTAGCTTCGGAAAAGACGGATTTTATTGTTGACGACCCTGTTAAACGAAAAAAGGAAAATGACGTTCGTCTATGCACCTAGAATGTGCGAACAATAAACGGGAGAGGTGCATAACTAGCCATCCAGGAAATACGATGGGAATAAAGAGGCTGAAAAAACTGTTACGTCTACTACGGACCGTGTTATAGTGAGCAGAAATAGCGACTATTCTGATGCGAATTTGTTATAAGTGCCGGACTTAGACAAGAATTCTCATTAGCGAACGCAGGATTCGGATTGCTTTTACGAGCTCCTAGACTAAACATATGAGCGACTACCGAAGTACGATATAAAAATCGCGTTGAAAGACTTCAACGCCAAGGTAGGAATAGGAGACATCCTTATCCACTTGGGCTAATTGACTTTGCTACGGAACGGAATACCACTATAGACTGTACACGGTTTCTTCACCTCGATATGCATAAGGGGACATGGCGGTCTACAGATCAATGAACGTTCAACCAAATTGATCACATTTCGATAGACATTGTCGAAAGACTGCAATCGCAAGAGACCGCGAAGGTCTTCGCGCAACATGCATGCTGTAACCTTTTGATTGACCCCATACCATCAACATCGAATGTCGAAGATCATTGATACCAACAGGCCATTAGATCAGTCGTAACTGATGTGATAGGTTTCTCGAGCCCACCAGCAAGAAACCCCTGGTTTGATGAGGAATGCCAACAGATGCTCAGAGCATCTGCCCAGATGAACAAGAAATTATCGTAGTTGAGACACAGTTGATGCTGAGGACATGAACGCCACTTCTACAGACGATGACGAACAACATTCCTTTGTAAGGCAGAACCAACCATTGAATATTGGCGAAGACAGCGAAAACTACCACCCACCCGACATAAGTGCAGCGAGGATAGCGATTTCTAAACTCAAGCTTAACAAGGCTGTCATAAATGACGACGTTCCTGCTGAGCTCTATAAAGGCGGTGGAGTTGACTTTGTAAGTAACATCGACCAACTCATCAAGCCAAATCTGGTCTGATGAAAATATGCCTGAAGAATGGAACCTCAGCATCATTTGCCCGATCTACAAAAAAGGAGACTCTCCGATCGGCGCCAACTACAGAGGCATAAGTCTCCTCAATATCGCCTACAAAATCCTAAATGCCGTAACATGTGAATACCTGAAACCGTTTACCAACAACCTGATCGGCCGTTATCATTGTGGTTTTGACCAGGAAAGTCCACAAATAATCACACTTCGGCAGATCCTGGAAAAAAGTAAGTAAGTGCCACTGTACCCAGGCCACAGTCAACAACGAAAACCTTAGGAAAATACTCTTTCAATGGCTTCACGGATCTATCCGAAATCTCTCTCTTTAGTCTTTTCAGGTTCGCAACAACTTCTGGAGCGCTGGAAACGGACTAACAACAGTTGATAGTTATGGAGTAATGACGGAACCAACCACACATGTGGACCTCCAACGAGCATCACAATGAGTCTATACTGACCTGAGTGTGATGAGGAAGACGCACGCCGACTACCATATCAACCCACCAACCTAAACTGACCTTAATAAGTAGTATAGGGCATCCCGTATAGAATGGGGAGAGCTAACAGAAAAGTGTGAGAGTTCAGAAGTAGGTCCAACATTTTCCATGGACCATCGCGTTTTAGAAGTAACCTATATGTAGGTAGATTTTCGGAGAGCAGCTTACATAGCCTGGATGCATCCGACACATTTTCTATGTTGCCACAATGCTTCCCAATACTACTTATGATTTGGAAGTAAAAATTATTTTTTAAAATTTTTTTTTTAATTTTATTCAACTTGACAGCAAAGCTTATATGTTGAAACATCTATTTCGTGTCATGCCCAAAGGTTTTACAAGAATTTGGTAGACACCAATCCACCAGTGATCACCCCCTTGGATACTAGACCATTTGAAATTAAACCATTGGACACCAATCCATGGGATACCAATCCACTGCTAATAGTGTTGAATGCAATGGGGGCAGTCCTTACAATGCCTACAGCTGGTGCTGTCCTTACAATCCCCACAGTTGGTGCAGATACAAAAGTAGGAGCGGCTGCAATTCTCAATGGAGAGGAAAGTATTCCGGGCTTTGCGACGGCAGCGGCAATAATGCAACAGAAGACCACCTTTAATGAAAATTTTTTAACGATTATAGGGTAAAGAAAATCCTGTATCTCCTTACGAATTTAAACATGATGATAGTTTTGAAGGTTTTCGATTTAGGAGCTTATGAAGTACTTGAATGTTAACAGCTGTATGATGCTTAATCGAAAAGTTGTCTTAGCTTTTATAGGCAAACAGATGTATCTAACAGCTGAATGACCTACATCTACTATAAGAAAAGTAAATGAGATTGCAATGTGAAAACCAATCGCCTGCAAAAAAGTTCGTTAGTCAAGAAATGCACCCTCTCTGGGTGCACCACAATATTTCTCTTTCAACATACGTGATGTGATAGTTTGTGGTTGAGTTACACTTCATGCTCTTTTAAGTTCTTCTTGTCACACACTACCTGCAAGACTTGGAAGCCAGTTTCGTTTGCCTATATATAGTTGGAGACACTTTCAGTACACCATCAGACACTTGTCATCATCCAACAAAGATCCATCAGCCTTGACAGCAAGATTCTTCAGCAATCATCATGTTCAAATACGTAAGAAAAAAAAAAACATTCAACAGGACGAAGATTTGAATTGATATTTGTTGTTACAGTTCATCTTTTTTTGCGTGATTGCCGCCACCGCAGCTAAGCCAACATTGCTTTCTGCTCCAACTGTTGTATCAGCACCTGCGGCTGTGGACATTTTAAGGACTGCTCCAGTAGAATTGGGCACCAGAATCGGAACACCATTGGTCCTTAATGGTGGCCTTGTGTCCGGTGGATTGGTCTCAAATGGATTGATCTCGAATGGACTGATTTCACATGGACTGATCTCGAATGGACTGGTCTCGAATGGATTGCTTTCTAATGGAATAGTTTCCCACGGTCTGGTTTCTGGTGGATTGATCTCTGGAGGATTAGTCTCCGGTGGACTTGTACATGGAGGATTAGTCTCTGGGAGTTTGGTGTCAGACGGTGGCCTTCTCTCCGGTAAATTTATTCATTAAGAATCTCATTCGACGAGAAGTGTAGACTCAAACATGTGCCCTAGTTAAAAAATAAAATTGGAAAAAGTAGTCCTTGTTTGTTTGGCTTGTATTTTTGAGGAGTTGCATTGAATTGAATTGAGGGGAACTCAGCAAATTACTCTGAGCAGCAAAAAACAGAGAATCAAATGTCGTCCCTGCAATGAGGAGTTGTAGATCGTATTAGTCCAAGGCGGTCTATCATTTGCTTAAGTGAATAGCGTG
Organism: Rhingia rostrata; assembly: GCA_949824845.1. Taxonomy (NCBI): domain Eukaryota; kingdom Metazoa; phylum Arthropoda; class Insecta; order Diptera; family Syrphidae; genus Rhingia; species Rhingia rostrata. Next base: position 30,822,635 of record OX463757.1, read on the forward strand.
TCCTTTCCGAGGCTCTAGTTGCTTGTTAACAATCATTTTTAACTTCCGCTACGAGACGCAGCCGTCATTGCGCACTGCGGAATTGAGAGTTGCCGCTGGAATTTTGCTCCTTCGCCACTATCTGTAATTGAGGGACTATACTCACTCTTGAAATTCCTATGTTACCTACGATGCAGAGCATGTTATGAATGTTTTTTTTACTTTGTCGAGCCTATATGGATCTGTTGATCCATTGGGTGGTATGAATAAAACGGAGTACCTGCTCAAAGCAAGGTACTCCATCAAAGGCAGAGTAGCTCAGATTTCATATGAATAAATTTATACACCAACAAGTGAGCACCTACTTGAGTAGGTGGTCTATAGTTTTTGTTACTGGTTTTGGCTAGATTGTAACCTAGTAACCTAGAGAAATAATTTTGCTTATAAATGAGTGGCAGTCTTCTTTGTCGGGGGAGATAGTAATTTGTAGTTGAGTGTAAATTGAGTTTTAGCCAAACTCAGCGTTTTGGACTGTGAAATTGTATGGCGGAATGTATAAAATTTCGGCTAGAATCACTATTTCGCTGAAATGACACATTTCGCATTGTTGTGTGATTACAATCATAAGGATTCTAGTGAAAGTTTTCCAAATTCATAAGTCATACCACGATCCTGGCCAAGAAAGATCAACACTTGAAAATTCTTCTCTAGCATTGCATGTTGCCTGAATAATAATGTTGGGAATTCCTTTTCTTTTGACGTAGCTATTCATCTCCATGAACAGCCGGTTTGATGATGGGAACGTGTATACAGTCAATTGCACCTAAATTCACTCAAATTCACTCAAATTCACTCAGCGCAGCTTTTCAATCGTTGAAGGGAACTTGAGCCAATGGTTTGATTTTTTTTATTATTGCCACAGTTACAAATGAAATTGTTTCTGAAACTGTGGACTGATGTTCTCGACTTCACCAACTCCACTTCACCAACTCCACTTCACCAACTCCACTTCACCAACTCCACTTCACCAACACCACTTTGAAAGCGGGGATCTCCTATGTAGGGAAGGAAAGCCCGTATTTTTTCATTATTTGTTAGGGCACCACCCCTCATTTCAAAGTTATTCCTAAGGAAATGATTCGCTAAGAAATCCACATTTGATTTCTTAAACCTATCGGGTTTTTCAACAGGGACGCTACAAAAGTTGAGCGACAGGGACAACAAACGACGCCATATTTCTTGCCGCTCTTTTGATATTTCTCTTCAGTAAGGTTTGCCATTTTATGATGGAAAGATATACGATCCAACAGCGAGTCGAAATTATTAAAATTTACAACCGAAATTCGGAGTCAGTGGCCTCAACGTTAAGAGCGCTACGTCCAATTTATGGTCGTCATAATCGTCCTAGCAGATCAACAATTGGGTGGAAAAATTAGAATCAAATGTTAGTACCAAAAACTAGTACCAAATGTTCCCGTGCCAGTGAGACAAAGAAGTGCCCGTAGTGTCGAGAATATTGCTGCCGCTGAGGCTTCAGTTGAAGAAAGCCCAAATGTGTCTCTCACAAGTCCTTCTCAAGCGTCTGTGGCATCTCTGTGACGTCGTTGTGGCGAATTTTGCAAAAAGGTCTTGGCCAACATCATTACAAGATTAAATTGACGCAAGAACTGAAGCCGCTTGACCACCAGAAGCGTCGTATGTTCGTGAATTAGGCTGAGCAACAACTTGAAAATGATTCGGATTTTCATCGAAATATCATCTTCAGCGATGAGGCTCATTTCTGGCTGAATGGCTTCGTCAATAAACAAAATATGCGGTATTGGTCAGGCAGCAATCCACACGTACTCCATGAGTCATCATTGCATCCCGAAAAAATTACGGTTTGGTGTGGTTTATGGGCCGGCGGCGTCATTGGGCCGTACTTCTTCCGTGATAATCAAGACCGGCACGTTACTGTGAATGGGAATCGCTACCGTTCAATGATAACCGAATATTTTTGGCCCCAATTAGATGATATGGACTTGGAGGACATGTGGTTCCAACAGGACGGCGCCACAAGCCACACAGCGAATGCCACAATCAATTTATTTGAAACCAAGTTTGGAGAACGTGTTATCTCACGAAATGGTCCACTCGCTTGGCCGCCTTAATGATAATTCACTGGCCCTCCTCTCGTGATGATCTGACAAATCGTCCGAGTAGTATCAATTGTCATGAAAAGCTTCGGATTCGGCATAAAACAGGAGGTCCCGCCATTGTGCTAATATTTACACACGCACACATGAATGGCTGTGAGAAAAAAGCTAGGCCCTGGGTACTAACGAGCCTGTTGCGCCATAAATTTATTTTTTATTTTACAAAGATGTCCAGGAGTTCATCTTTTTGCACGAACAGCATCAGGCAATTGGCGACTATGTGTATTAAATGGTTTTCGTCATTGAATACGGTAAAACCGTCATTCTCAGATCGCAACTTAGATACCGATCTGAACGGAATTTGCCGCAGACTTTTTTCTTTTGTTTATGGTAGGTGTGGTTATGTCTCAGATTGCAACATCCGTAAGAACCCTAGATTCTAATATTTGCGAAGTTTCAGTGCAACTCGTGAAACGCGTGTTTTATTAAGAACTGCTGAGACTCAGATGAAGTTTCTGCTCAGCTTCTATTCGGCTTTCTTAATGTATGTGTTTCAGTCTGGAAAAATCTTTGAATTCGATAACGGCTAGGATAAACAAAAAGGTAGGTGAGGTTAGCCTATCGCATGAGCCCCATTTCAAATAATCTTATACGAGTTACAAATGCTATCGAATGTCAATTTTAACATTTATGCTACCAAACTAACATGATTCGTGGATGTTTTTCTGGCTACCAATGTTAAAAATATTTTTCTCAATCGACATTCTAAAGCACGCTGCTCCCGGTCGTCCCGTCCTATCACGCAAATATATGCGATTTTAAACCGCAGCCCCAACATCATGAATTTACATAAAACGTATCCGTGGCTAAAAAAAACTTATTACGACTTACGGTGAAATTGAGATATCTCTGCAAAGTAAATAATGAGTCTGTATGTGTGTTTTTCGTTAAATAACGGTTTCATAATTTCATCAATAAATTAAAAAAAAAAACACTTATGTCTGAAATACAAAAGCTTTTACCAAAACCAACATGTTTGCAGGCATAAGCTTTTCTGTCTTATTGCCACTGAATAGAGTAGCAGTCAAAAATTGGTACATAGTTTTCGGAGTTCAATTACAGAGACGAACTTAAAAGTTTTCATCGTATACTTTTAGGAGATTAAAATTATGCATGCTTGTCAATTGGCCATTTGTCAAAATTGTACAGTCACAGCCGTATTTAGAAAGACATTTTAGAGGTTGTTTAACTTTAAAACACTTAAAATCTGTATCTACAGATGGTCCGCCGAGAAGGTATACTACTTTGTTTGTTTATAATTTTTGATGAAATGAAAGAGAAGGGATCTTACATTGATAAATGTTTTATTTAATATCGGCAATTATGTATGGAATACAATATCAGGCAAATGCCCGCCTCTGTTAGTCTCACAAATGCGAGTCCATGTGAGCACAATTTTCATTACATTCTCACACATTTCACGGGGTATTTCATTAACTTCATCAAGAATATTTTGTTTGAGTTGCTCAAGCGTTTCTGGTTTGTTTGCATAAACCTTGCTTTTCAGATATACCAATAAAAAGAAGTCCGGAGCAGTCAAATCAGGCGACCGTGGAGGCCAATCAACATCACCATTTCTCGAAATAACTTGTTGTGGAAAGAGGTCTCGCAGTAATTCCATTGTAATCCTGTTTGTATGCGATGTGGCACCGCCTTGCTGATACCACATGTTAATCAAGTCCAAAGCATGCAGTTTTTGCGTTAAAAAGTTTTCAATCATATCACGATATCGCTCCCCATCCACAGTTAACGTTACGCCGTTTCCATTGTCAAAGAAGTAATGACCAATGATTCCTCCTGACCAAATCGCACACCAGACTGTAACTTTTAATGGATGCAAAGGTGACTGATGAATAATTTGTGGGTTTTCCATTACCCAGAACCTACTATACTGTTTTTTCAAAAATCCATTCGAACGAAAATGTGCCTCGCCACTCATTATTAATTTTTCATGAAATCGGGGTTGTCATGGGCTAGATGTAATATCCAATTGTCAACTTAATCTTAAATGGAAACAAATGCAAATCCTGGTGCAACAACTTTGACCAAAGTTGTTCTTTGAAGACCAAGCTCCTGAGAACGGCGTCGAATTGAGGTTGATGGATTGTTTTGAACACTTCCTTGAGCAGCAGTAATGTTTTCAGCCGATCTTGCAGTACGTTGTGGTCCATGCTTGGGCCTACCACCTACAGACACTCTTTCTTCAAAATCTTTCACTAGACGTGCCAACAAAACGTTGTTTCTCCCAAAAATTTCACGTAACTTTCTCATCGTCACAGTAATCGCTGATGGAGATAAAATGTTTTAACGATTAAAACACGTTGGTTTATCGAATATTTTTCAATTATAAATTTGCCACGTGTCTACTTCACGATTGCCAAATAACCGTAAATGGCGACCATTATCGTGCCATGATTACCGACTATTTGATGCCTGAAATTGAAGCTCGTGATCTCGGCGACATTTGGTTTCAGCAAGACGGCGCCACTTCCCACACATCGCATCAATCAATGGACTTATTGAGAGAACATTTCGGTGAGCACAAATTTTAACGTTTTGGGCCGGTCGATTGGCCACCAAGATCGTGTGATATCACACCGTTAGACTTTTTCCTGTGGGGATATGTAAAGTCAAAAGCTTATGCCGACAAACCCGCTTCGATTCAGGCCTTGTAGGAAAACATCACGCGTGTCATTCGCCAGTTACTAGTCGAAATGCTCGAACGAGTGATCGAAAATTGGACTCAACGGATGGACCATCTGCGACATAGCAACGGCCAACATTTGATAGACATAATCTTCAAAAATAAATGCCAAAGAATGTTCTTTCAAATGATAATTAAAATTCTCCATTAAATTTGAATTTTCTTTGTTTTTTTTTTAAAAAAGTAGGGAACCTCGAAATGGATCACCCTTTATGAACTGTCAACACAATGTTTACCAAAATGGCGGCAACGTTGCTTAGAGGTCGCCTAAATTAAGCACGATCGACTTCATTTTGAGGGTGCTAGAGCCATTTTAAAATGAATTTTGTCAGAACAGAAAATTCCCATATAAATATTTTTTTTATATTTATTTTGAGTTTCTGTGTTGAAAAGTGTAACAAAAATGGACCAAAGCTAGATTTCTTTTGTAAATGATTTAAATGCAGTGAATGTGATAAATACAAAAAGACCAACAGCTACGAGACCAAAAATGTAAAAACCGAGAATTAACCCAATTCAAAGACAAATATTTTCAACAAAACTTTTAAAAAATGTCGCTTAATATGTTTTTCCGGGATCCATCCATAAATTTAATTAATTCACAAGCCAGTTCTTCACATTGATCAGAAGTAGATGTAAATTTACCTAAAGAGATACCAAGAAGATCCGAACGCACTCTGAAAATCATTCGTTAGCTCCAACTTTAACCCCTTCGCCCCTGAGTTTTTATTTGAGAACCAGAAACAATTATATCAACTTTTGTGCAAATTCTGAAAGTATAATTGGAAAGAAAATGTTTGGTGTGTATTAGGATAACGTAGTCCTTTTCGTTATCCTGGGACATATAATCCCAATAATATTTTAAGGTGGACGTCCCCAATAATGACTTTAAAAACAAAAATAAATAAGACAAGGTTTTTTTTAGAAAATATATTGAAAAAAAGATTTTATTTGTTTTTATATCAAGTTATTTGAGAAAAGGGGCAAAGCATTTGTAGCATAAGGCATTGTTGCATCCAGAACATACGTACTTGGTCCGAGTTTCCTTTTTTTGGAAAGTGCAATGCACGCACCGACGACGAGAAGACTGTTCAATTGGTAAATGGTCACCAATATTCAAACGCTCTGTGCGTGATTTCTTTGCTGGCCTTCCACCAAATTGACGAGTTGTGAGTTTTTTGTGTTTTATACCTTCAGCTATCAATGTTTCGGCTAGGGGTACAATAAATTGAATGAGTGGTGTCTTACGACGTTGTGATTGTGCGAATATAATCCACGAGTTTACTACGGCTAACATCAAAATTTTGAAAAATACTTTTTTTTACCACTTTTGTAACTTTTGATATGGCTGCCTTCTGATCTGCCAAATCCACGCCTCCCATTATACGATTATAATCTGCAATAGCCTAAGGGCAATCCACTTCTAACTTTGAGCCATCTTTCTGCTTTCTTTGGACCTTTATTATGGTAGGCATATGACAATTTGATGCAAGACGGACCTCTTTTGAATCCATCCAACGCGCGGCCATTATTCCGTCGGCCTGTATTTGAAATGGACTTTGTGAACGTTTCAAGGCACCATTGAACGCAGGAGTTCCTTTGCGAGTTCTTATGTATGTACCGATAGCCGGGTACGATAAAGTGTTTAGCAATGTTATTGATGTGAAAAATCTATCGAATGCCAGGACAACATTTTCTTCTCGAATAGATGATGTTAAACTGCGAACAATTCTTTCTCCAAGAGTGCCGATTGACGGAGATGTCTCTTTACCGGTATAAACATTTAAATCATATGTATATCCTGTTTCGGCATCACAACGCAACCATAATTTAATCCCTCGTTTTATTGGTTTCAGAGGCATATACTGCTTCAAACTCGAGCGACCTTTGAATTTTGCCATACATTCATCTATGGATTGGGCACTACTTTCATTTCGTCCTGCTGGGAATGTTTTTTTATACATGACACAACTTCCGCTATATAGTAATCCTTTTGAGCATCATAGGGCTTATCGCAATCATTGAAATACATTTTCGACATCAATAGAGTAAAACGATCACGAGAAATGCTTTTTTTAATCATCCCATTGCCCAACGATAATTGTTTACTCCAGTAATCGGCCATCGATGGTAAATGGTTGTAATGCATTATCAAAGATACTCCAAGGACCACAAGAATTTCGAACTCACCGGTAAGGGCACGTTTCATTGATTTATCTCGATTCATTTTCTTTATTCTTTGATTAGTGCACTCTGCAATACGAATGCATAAACTTTTCGGGAAGATTTTTCTAAAAATATTAAACTCCGAAGCTCCACGAGGAAGATCAAAAAGTACTTCAGCCTCTTTCTTCAAGGGCATTTTAAATTTAGGTTCAAAATTGACATTTTCTGTATAATTGGTCCAAGCACAGTAATTGTTACCTGTTTTCTGCCCTTTATCCACCGCCAGATTTTCCATTACAGATCCCTCGTCACCAATAGCCTGCTCAACTATGTCATAATCCATTTCTGATTCAGCAGAGGATTCATGAATAATTCCAGAAACTCCTATTTTATCGGCTTCTTCTACGGAATCCTCATCATCATCCGATGGTTCATAGCTAGATTCTGAAGCGCTGAAATCGTCGCCGTCACTTTCATCATCCAACAAATAGCCTAATATCTCCTGTTCTCTCACTCTTTTTCCAGACATCTAAATAAAAAATGTAAATAAATAGGACATATTTGCATATTGGGATTATTTATCCCAGCTAAAATCATTATTGGGATTATAGGTCCCAGTGTAACAAAAAAAATAAAAAACCCACCTTTTCAGTTTCAATTTCTCGAAGACCCTTCGGGTTAGGGGTCAGAATATACCCGAGGTAAGGCATGCCTGTCGTAGAAGGCGACTAAAATCCACTCCCCGTATACCGAGTGTAAAGCGTATACAAACAACAAAAATGCAATGAGTACAACGAAAAGATTTACTACCCCAGGTGGCAATTCAGTTTCACTGGAAAATCCACCCTCTACGGAGGTCGGCTCTACGGATTCTGGGGAGAGCCAATTATTGCAAATGTGTAACCCTTTCGGGAAAAGTTCAAGGGTAACGAGGTCACCTACATCAGGATCTCAAAAAAAATATATGTGTCTCAAGGAGCTCGACAACACCAGAAGTGTCAGCCCACGAAAAACGAGACTCAGTGAAAAATAAAAGCCTAAAGGAAGAAAACGACGTTCTTCGAACAAGGCTTTACAATGTCGAACTGCTCTGCGAAGAGCTTCGTAAAGAAATTCTCCATCTAAAGGAAGAAAATATGACTCTGAAGAGTTCATTTAAAATACCAAAAACAAGTTCAAACGGCCCCGTGAATTCGGAATACCACACGGATGAAGAAGAACTCAGTCGCGAAACTGACTGGATCTTAAAGAAAAGACCAGTTAAAAAGAGGAAAGCTGTATCCTCTCCTGAAATAATAAACCGCGACAAAGAGATTATTAACAAAGCGAAACAGCTAAAACAACGTCCCCCACCGCCAATTAATGTGATCGGTATTGACGACTTTAACAAGTTGCATACCTTGCTAAAATCGTTGCCATTATCGGGCTACCAAGTAACTTCGCTAAGAAAAAATACATGGAAAGTCTGCGTTAAAGACCCTGAAAGTTACCGTCTATTATCTCGCAAGCTTAATATCGATAAAATAGAATGGTATTCTTTTGAAAATAAATCTGAAAGGCCTTTACGCGTTGTAGCTAGAGGGTTACATGCGTCGTGCTTAAAGGATGACATTGTAAATGATCTGAAAAACAGGCAATATAAAGTCATAGATGCCGTTAACATTGTCAAACGAGACCAAAAGCAAAAAGATGGCGAAGGAAATGTAATAAAACGCGGCCTTCCTTTATTTATACTCACTTTCGATAAAACAGAAAGTTTGAACAAAATCTATGAAATAAAAACAATACTTAATATTGTTGTAAAAATAGAGCCTATGCGTAAGGATTCCAAACTAGTTCCCCAGTGCAAGCGCTGCCAAGGATACAATCATACGCAAAGCTATTGTCAAAAAGAACCGCGGTGTGTAAAATGTGCCGGCAATCACCTGACGGTAGATTGTATGTCAGATAAGAAAGCTCTTGCTATCTGCATTAACTGTAAAGGCAATCATCCGGCAAATTATCGCGGCTGCGAAGTAGCTAAAGAGTTGCAAAAAAGACGGACGAAATTTAATAGTATTAATTCACAGAAATTAAATTTAAACAAGCAACAGCCTAAAATTCCGATTAAAAATATGTCGAAGAAAAAGCAGGCCATAATCGAAGAACCTAAATGTCCACAAACTACGCGGCCATCAGATATCCGTTCGGATCTTGTACATCCAAAACCAAATGTACAAACGTATGCTCAAGCCACAGTATCCAATAACGCCCAAAAAAATATCTCACCTGACCCAGTTTCAAATGTATTTTCGATTATTCTTTCAAAACTTGAGGAACAAAGCAAAACGAATAAACTTATTTTTGACAGGCTCGTTATGCTCGAAAATAGTATTCGCAATAGAAGTACCCCACCTTTAACATGAATAGATTGCTTAAAATTCTTACGTGGAATGCCAATGGCCTTTGGCAAAAACTTGGAGAACTTGAATTATTTATGCAGGAAAAAGATATAGACATCTGTTTAATATCCGAAACTCACGCAAAGAGTAATTCGAACTTAAAAATAAAAGGTTACCTCGACTATCATGCTCTACATCCATCGAATAAGGCTAGAGGTGGAGCCTCACTATATATAAAAGAGTGTATCGAACATTCGATTGATCTTAAACTAGAAATCGATACAATGCAAGTTAGCTCTATACAAGTCAAAAGCAGACAATCCTTTCTGAAGATGTCGTCTATTTACTGCCCACCACGATGCAAGGTTGAGAAAATTGACTTTGAAAACTTGCTTAATTCCCTTGGACAACGTTTTGTCATCGGAGGGGACTTTAATGCAAAACATACATTCTGGGGATCTAGATGCATATCACAGAAGGGTAGGATGCTTTATGATATAGGTAGAAAGTACAATACCGAATTTCATTCTACGGGAAAACCAACTTACTGGCCAACTGATGCTAGAAAAATACCGGATTTGATCGATTTTTTTATTGTAAAAGGTCTGCCGTCCAATCGAATCAAAGTTGAAGAATGCTTTGATCTTTCCTCTGATCATTCTCCAGTCATTTTAACAATGAGCGAGTCACTGACTATAAATGAAAAACCACCCAGATTAACAAACGCGAAAACCAACTGGGAAGGTTTCAAAAACGATATTGAAAATAATATCCGACTGGGTGTATCGCTTAGAACCCCATTGGAACTCGAAGTCGCTGTTGACTCACTTATCAATACCATCCAAAAAGCAGCATGGAATAATACTCCTCAACAGAACAAAATAGTGAGCTATAGTAAAATTAAGTACCCCCGTGAAATACAAGATTTAGTAAGACAAAAAAGAAAAGCTCGTAAAAGATGGCACCAAACTCGTGCCCCGCAAGATAAAACACATCTCAATCGGTTGAGTAATTTGCTATCAAATTCGATTAAATACTTTAAAAACCATTCAGTAGAAACTTATCTGCAAAGCCTAACCGCTGGAAAGGAATCGAATTATTCGCTCTGGAAAGCAATCAGAGTCATAAAACGGCCAAAAATCGCTGTGCCGCCCATTAGGGTAACTCAAGACGTTTGGGCAAAGAGCGGTAAGGAAAAAGCTGACGTTTTTGCCTCACATCTTGAGGAAACATTTAAGCCATTTGATGGTCCGGCGCAAAATGAAAACATTAATATATTCGAGAGTACAACCGATAATAACATAGTAAGATATGCAAGTATTGCCGAGCTTAAACGGGAAATACAGAAACTAAAGCCTAAAAAAGCTCCGGGTTATGACCTGATTACAGGAGAACTTCTTAAAATGTTGCCTCGGAAAGCATTAACTAAGCTTCTTTTTATTATAAATGCAGCAATCAGATTAGAATACATACCAAGACAGTGGAAAGTCGCGGAAGTGATTATGGTTCTAAAACCAGGAAAATCACCGAATGAAATAAAATCTTACAGGCCTATTTCACTTCTTCCAATAATTTCAAAAGTTTTTGAACGGATATTACTCGGTCGCTTACACCCCATAATTGAACAGAAACGTCTTTTACCTGACCATCAATTTGGGTTTAGAAGTAAACATTCAACGGTGGACCAAGTACATCGAATTACAGATGTAATTGAGAAAGCTTTCGAAGAAAAGAAAATTTGTTCAGCCGTATTTCTTGACGTGTCGCAAGCTTTTGACAAGGTGTGGCACAAAGGCCTTACTTATAAACTAAGTCAAGTTTTGCCAGAACAATTATATAAAATCCTCGTGTCGTATCTTGAGCATAGACTCTTCCGTGTGAAACTTGGAAGCGAATATTCCGAGTTCAAAGAAATAATGGCAGGTGTACCGCAAGGAAGCGTCCTTGGACCAATCCTCTACCTCATATTCACTCGTGATATCCCACAAACAAACGATACAATAGTTGCAACGTTTGCTGACGATACTGCTATACTAGCAGTTGCCACAACAATAGAGGAAACAAATATTAAATTACAAAACGCTCTTAACGAGGTTAATGAATGGACTAAATCCTGGCGGATTGCACTTAATGAGAGCAAATCGATCCATGTAGATTTTTCGTATAAACGGACAAACAATTTGCCTGTATTTCTAAATACGGTTCGAGTCCCGTTTGCAAATGAAGCGAAATATCTCGGTATGACACTCGATGCAAAATTAAAATGGAAGTCGCATGTAAAAAAGAAATGCGAAGAACTTAAGAATAAATACAGAGAACTGTACTGGTTGCTCGGAAAATATTCGAAGCTTAACCTTGATAACAAGCTGCTATTATACAAGCAAGTGCTAAAACCGGTTTGGACATATGGTATACAACTATGGGGTTGTACCAGTGAAACGAATCTAAACATTTTACAAACTTTTGAAAACAAAATGTTAAGATCATTCGTCAATGCGCCGTGGTACGTAAGGAACGAAGATCTACGCAGAGATCTGGGTATTCCCGCGGTTAAAGATGAAACAAAAAATTTTGCACGAAAACATAAAAAACGTTTATTAGGACACGTTAACACAACAGTCCTCCAAATTCTTGACGAAACAAATATATTGCGGCGTCTTCAAAGAACTAAACCCTTAGAATTGGCCCGATAATAACAAACCGCGCTATAATTGCGGAAAAGCAGGAACTCTCAAAGGAAAGTTACCTGCCAAACATATTATATAATCGTGATAAAAAAATTGCTGGATAAGTCGAATACTTAGTTGCAATAGAAATACCAAATGGGTGGTGGTTTTAGTGAGTAAAAATCTCACACTACTTTGGGCACGTGCTCATCGTGTCTATGAAGATTTCCACCAGCCCACGGGGAAAAAAAAAAAAACAAAAAAAATTTCTCGAAGATTTACACAAAAATAACTTCCTTACTACTAAATACCATGTAAAAAGCAACTACATATTCCCAAGAAAAACCGAGTGAATTGTCCTTAGCGTGGCTAAATGTGACGCGCAACTGAAAAAAATTAACGACACGCACATGCAAAACAAGTATACACGGAATATTTTTTCCGAAAAAGTAACGGGACACTTCACAAATCCATTGAAAAGCCTTTAAACTTTTATTGGGACTTTTAAGAATAGCATTTTCACTTAAAATAAAATTTATACACACTTTTCAATTATGCTGGGACGTATTGTCCCAGTAGGGGCGAAAGGGTTAAGAAGGGGGTAATTGATCCATCCAATAGCACTAGCATTTACCAAATGAACATGCAAATGTGCGTCAACACTATATGTGTCAATAAAATCAAATTTTCGTAGAGCAAAATGTAACTCTATAAGGTTTTCTTACCGAAGCCCTACCGAAACTCACAAATAACGAACAAAATCAATGGGTGTGTTTATTTTAAATTTTGTTGTAACCACCATATTTGTTTATTTCATTGTTTTGTATCAATGATTACTTACAACAATTTTAATGCCAACAGTGTAATTTATGATATATGATGGGATATATTAAATCTAAGCAAATAAATAAATAAAATACTTAGTGGAAATCGAACTCGGGCCACCTTGCACGTTAGTCCACCACGTCATCCATCCATCGGTAAAACTATTGATTGAAAAACAAAGAAACGTGCTGTCAGATGCTATCATATGTGCACTGCACATTCATTTTGTTTAACTAGCTACAAATCATTGGCATCAGTTATAGCAATCAGTAAAATGTGCACAAAATATGGAATATATTCCCTTTGTTATATGAAGCGATTCAACTATGTCTGAATACTTTTGGAAATAAAAAAAAAAAAACATGCTGGTGTTGCCACAACTGGGAATCGAACCAAAACCTTTTGAGTGGTGTAGTTCATCGCAAAACAAACAAATTATTAGTCACAGCTGATATAAGCCGTAAGTCGCAAGCTCTTTATATATTCTGCTTCGATAATACTTCGCGGAAGGTCTTCCAAAATATCTTTTAAGCCGTTACGTGTTCAGGTACACACATCCCCGGAAGCCTTATAAAAATTAATCTTCTATAAAGTCTGTGCATTTACCTAAAAGAGTTCTTATACATGCTAAACTTCACAGCACCAGTACAATAAGGCTAGATAACGGGTGATCCAAGTAGAGAAGACCACTTTTTCACTTATTACTATTGAGGAGCTGCTGAAGGCATGTAGTAAGATAGGCGAAAACAAGGCGCTCGGACTTGACGGCATCAAGAATAAAGCGCTGTAACGGACAGTCCCGTGTGGGAAATGATCGAAACGGGGATGAGGTTTAGTACGTAATCATATTTGGGCTGTGGCTTTAACGTCGGGACCAACAAAAAAAAAAAACTGTGGTACGCAATCGACTTAGGCATCATTGGCCGCTCCCATATCATGCCGTTGCCGATGCGAAATGTCACTGCTGATAGCAACAATTTTAAGGTAGTTAAAGTGTTCATCTAGACCGAAGTCAACATCCTCCCTACTAATGACACCTTAGTGCGGAGATGCGACGAAGATCTTCAAATAATCTTCGAATCCCAGCTAACGTTCGAGTTGAAAATGAAAACCAAACCTGTGTTTTAGAATCAATCGATCGCTATTCACTTATGTCAGAGCGGTTGGACTGAATAACTGGCAGCAACATTCCTACGAATGCTGCCTTGTCTCAGGCAGGGAAACTCAACGAGTCAGGGACTGGTCTGGTAGACGTAAGATGGATGAAAGAGTTTGATTTGCCATTGATGAAGTGTTAAGTAGAGCAGAAGCATACTAGCTTATTCAACTGCACATGCTTTGAAATCTCCGACTGCTAATACTAGTGATCTTCACGGGGCATTCAGTAGCTGGGATGCTTGGTTGTTGTAACGGGTGATCCAAGTAGAGATACTTTTTTCAATAGCCTTTTTTGACAGATGACGTGTGAGTCGTGTCATGCTGTCATGTTATTTTTGTTAAGTATTGTTTGGCATTTCATAATGGAAAGACTTGCGCGTGAACAACGTTTACAAATTGTTCAACTTTTTTATGAAAATTCACGTTCTGTGAGGAATGTGTTTCGTGCACTTCGCTCAACTTATGGTCAACATAATCGGCCTACTGAGCGTACTATTCACAACACCATCACCCATTTTGAGACCCAGCATTCATTATTGGATAATATTCGACCGAATAGACCACGTCCAGCACGCTGTGAAGAAAATATAGCGGCCGTAGCTGAGACTGTACACGAAGATCGTAGAGAGTCGATTCGGCGCCGTTCGCAGCAACTCGGACTGACGTATGGAACGACTTGGCGCATTTTACGTCAAGATCTTAAATTGAAAGCGTACAAAATACAGCTTGTGCAACAACTGAAGCCGCTCGACCTTCCCAAGCGACATCGCTTCGCTCTATGGGCTCTTGAAAAGTTCCAAGAAGATCCGACGTTTTCGAGGCAAATTTTGTTTAGCGATGAGGCCCATTTCTGGCTCAATGGGTATGTAAACAAACAAAATTGCCGCATTTGGGACGAAGAGCAACCTAAAGAGATTGAAGACCTGCCACTTCATCCAGAAAAAACAACGGTTTGGTGTGGTTTGTGAGCCGGTGGAATCATCGGTCCATATTTCTTTAAAAATTATGCCGGTGCGAACGTAACCATCAATGGCGAACGTTATCGTGCCATGATAACCGACTATTTGATGCCTGAAATTGAAGCTCGTGATCTCGGCGACATTTGGTTTCAGCAAGACGGCGCCACTTCCCACACATCGCATCAATCAATGGACTTATTGAGAGAACATTTCGGTGAGCACATAATTTCACGTTTTGGGCCGGTCGATTGGCCACCAAGATCGTGTGATATCACACCGTTAGACGTTTTCGAGGCAAATTTTGTTTAGCGATGAGGCCCATTTCTGGCTCAATGGGTATGTAAACAAACAAAATTGCCGCATTTGGGACGAGAGCAATCTGAAGAGATTGAAGAGCTGCCACTTCATCCAGAAAAAACAACGGTTTGGTGTGTTTTGTGGGCCGACGGAATCATCGGTCCATATTTCTTTAAAAATTATGCCGTGGGGATATGTTAAGTCAAAAGCTTATGCCGACAAACCCGCTTCGATTCAGGCCTTGGAGGAAAACATCACGCGTGTCATTCGCCAGTTACCAGTCGAAATGCTCGAACGAGTGATCAAAAATTGGACTCAACGGATGGGCCATCTGCGACGTAGCAACGGCCAACATTTGATAGACATAATCTTCAAAAAATAAATGCCAAAGAATGTTCTTTCAAATGATAAAAAAAATTTCTCCATTGAATTTGAATTTTCTGTGTTTTTTTCTTTAAAAAAGTAGGGAACCTCGAAATGGATCACCCGTTAGAAAAAATTGCTTCTTGAAATTGAACACCAAAAAAACTGTATAGTTGGAGAGCTATATCGCATTGAAACAAAACAACAAGTTCTTCAGTGCATCCTTCTGTCAAACTAATTTATTCACATCACAGTAACAGTAAACTAATACCCAGTCGACAATCAGCTTCCATTTACTTCAACAAGTAAGGGGAAGTATAAGCGGCGGCGTATGGAGATGCGTAGGCGGCAGCGTATGGGGCAGCATACCCAGCAGCGTAGGGAGAAGCATATCCAGCAGCGTAGGGAGCAGCAAATCCAGAATAACCTGTGTAGGCAGCAGCGGTATATGGAGAGGCTACAACTGGAGCAGCGGCGTATGGAGCAGCAGTATATGGAGCAGCAACATAGGGAGCGGCAAAGTTTCCATGATACTCCCGTGAGTAAACAGCCGATGCTGGTGCAGCAGCAATCAATGGTGAGCTATAAGCCAAAGGAGCAACTACACCAGGCTTAGCAGCGGCAAGGGCAATCACAGCCATCAGGACAACAGCGACGAACTTGAACATATTGATGCGAGTGAATTTGGTTGTTTTCGAGCAGAAGACGAACTGAACTATGACTTACAAACGGCGATGGTGCCAAGCTTTATAGTACAATTGACACAAAAAAAAGTGGTAAATCCTTGGTGCTACCACATAACAAGTAGAGGAACCTTCAACTCGATTTTCGTCATCGAAATCGAAAGCGAAGACATATGGCAAGCAGAGTGGAAATAACAAATCATCGTTGTCGTCCAAAAAGTACTCATACACACCCCCGGTACATGGGGTTTCTTGGACTGTTATGCAATAGACTACCGAGGCCCGCTTTGCATACTGATTAACCGATTATAGACACACAATACTGATTTACGAAGCTGATGCGTGCATGAAATTAATTGCGTTAATTTAAAATTGTTGGACAGAATGCCACTTCAGCACAAAATATAATCAGATCCGTAACTTGAAATGCCTGCCTACCCAGATATCTATTGTGGATTCTTCGTTGGACTCACATAAATGACTTTTATTGCAATTTAATCGCCTCCCGCGTAATTCCGGTGGATAGCTTCAGATATCAGCGTTTGTGGTTCAACACAAATGTGGACGCATGCGCAATATTGTCAAAAGAAAAAGAAGGGTGATCGACAACGATAATCGGAATGTTGTCGGTGTATTGAAGTGATTTTGAATGTCAGTGTTTCGATTTTATTTTTGCAGATGACAAAAATCGAGTTGAAGGTTCATCTACTTGTTATGTGGTTGCACCAAGGATTTGCAACTTTTTTTCAATTGTACTATAAAGTGTGGCACCGTCGTCGTTAGTAAGTCATAGTTCAGTTCGTCTTCTGCTCGAAAACAACCAAATTCACTCGCATCAATATGTTCAAGTTCGTCGCTGTTGTCCTGATGGCTGTGATTGCCCTTGCCGCTGCTAAGCCCGGTGTAGTTGCTCCTTTGGCTTATAGCTCACCATTGATTGCTGCTGCACCAGCATCGGCTGTTTACTCACGGGAATATCATGGAAACTTTGCCGCTCCCTATGTTGCTGCTCCATATGCTGCTGCTCCATACGCCGCTGCTCCAGTTGTAGCCTCTCCATATACCGCTGCTGCCTACACAGGTTATTCTGGATTTGCTGCTCCCTATGCTGCTGGATATGCTTCTCCCTACGCTGCTGGATATGCTGCCCCATACGCTGCCGCCTACGCATCTCCATACGCCGCCGCTTATACTTCCCCTTACTTGTTGAAGTAAATGGGAGCTGATTGTCGACTGGGTATTAGTTTACTGTTACTGTGATGTGAATAAATTAGTTTGACAGAAGGATGCACTGAATATTTTGTTGTTTTGTTTAAAAGGATGTATGGTGGGTGGGATTTGTGAACACACAAATGCTAAAAGTAGTCAAATACTGCCGCTTATAGGGGTTGATAAATCTTCCAAGATCTGATGGAGGTGTCATTACTAAGCCGCAGAAGTTGTAGAGAGTCATTCAATCGAACGTAAGAGCCATTTTCGAAAATCGGAACAGTGTCACATAGATATTCTAAAGATTTTGCGCTTTTTTTCATCCTTTGACTTTTCCGAAAGTCGTTTCTGAAGGCTGGCAGCCTTTTAGCCATGTTTCCTATCATAGAGTGTTGGATAAATACCCGGGGGTCACAGGCCCCGAGTGGCACTTGACTGTGTCGGCAGTTTGGAGTGGTTAAAATATATACATTAGGTGATTTTTTAAGAGTTTAGTTTTTCAGGTTGACAGCAGTGGTTAAGAATGGCGTCCAAGCGTCATCTGTCAAAGTGAAAAGACTTACAAACGAGCCACGTGCTCTGTGAAAAATTTGCACCGTTTGTTACGACCATATTATGGTCGTCATAATCGACCTGTTGAATCAACAATTCGTGCTGTTATTACCAAATTTTGCACCAAATTTGCTTTGTTGGACATTAAACCATCGACTCGCATGCGTACCCGTACAGTGCATACAGAAGAGAATACTGCAGTCATAGCGTCCAATTTTAAAAAAGATCATGAAATGTCAATTCGTCTGTTCAATTCTCTGTTCATAAAAAATTTTAAGTGTCGATTTGGGTTTGAAAGCTTAAAAAATTCCACTTGTGCAACAATTGAAGCCGAATGACCTACCACAACGTTTAAGTTTTGGTGAATGGACCTTAGAATAGCTCCATGAACATTCGCTCTTTTATCGAAAAAATTGTGTTCCGCGATGAGGCTCATTTCTGGCTCAGCGGATACGGAAATAAGCCAAATGGTCTCATCTGGAGTGAGGAACAGCCTCACGCTATAGAAGAATTACCGACGCATCTCGAAAAAACGGCAGTTTGGTGTGGTTTATGGGCCGGTGGCATCATCGGTCCATTTTTCTTCAAAGAAGACCGTGGAAGAAAAGTTTCCTTCAATGGCGAACGATATCGAAACATGATACGCGAGTTTTTTTTTGCACCAGATGACTGAGTTGAAATTTGTTTTCATGTGGTTTCATTAAGACGTCGGTCGCCACATGCCACAGAGCTCGTGAAACAATGGAAATGTTGAGGGATGAATCTGGTGAGCAGCTTATCTCTCGAAATAGCCTGTGAGTTGGCCGCCAAGATCATGCGACTTAACGCCTTTTGATAATCTCTTGTGGGGTTATGTAAAGTCGTTAGCCTATGTGGAAAACCCGAACACGATTGAAGCCTTACAGGATAACATAACACGCTTAAGTAGTGGAATACAGGCCGGAATTCTCGAAAAGTGGAGCAAAATTGGACCTTCCGAATAGACCATTTGAAACGGAGCCGCGGGCAACATTTACATGAAGTTGTCTTTAAGGTGTTTTTGGCTTTAACACTCTCGCTGGTTCCTATAACTTCTTTAGATCAAATATTTTGCGTTTACCTAATCATAAACAAGGTGCGAAGGTCTGAGTAAGATAGCAGTGTCTAGGGCTGAAGATGTTTGGTCAGGAGCGCAACTGGAGGTAGTGGAAATGAGTCAGAATCTTACTGGCTTTATGTGTCTCTCATTATCATTTTATTTTGTCTCAGTCTGGTGGAAGGCTTAAGAAAAAGTCTCCTACCGCACCTCTTCTGGGTGCCGGGCCACAAAGGCATACCAGGAAATTGCAATGCGGATGAACTTGCCAGACAGGACACTGCCCTTGATATTCTACCGGCAGTTTATATGTTAGGTATGCCCCAGGCTATATGTTAAGAAAATAAAACTGGATGCGATGCATAATCCAAGACATCAGCGAACGCATTGTAACAATCCGCATCAAGGCGGATTCGCCAACAAAAGTCTTATACGCGCTCACGCCCTCAGGGAGGGAAAATATGATATGATTTGGATGTCCGAACATTCCGAGGAACTAACATCGACTCGGAACGTAACCTTGTTGCAGCGGATATCCACCACACTACAACAATCCAGAAAACTGTAAAAACAGTTCATTGTCGAAAGACTACAATCGCAAGAGACCGCTAAGACCTTCGCGCAACACGTATCCCTTAGCCTCTCGATTAACACCATGCCACGAGCTTCGAATGTCGAAGAACAAAGGCAACGCTGCCAACAAGTCATTAGATCAGCCGCAACTGACGTGCTAGTTTTCGCGCAAACACCATCAAAAAGCCACTGGTTTGATAAGAAATGTCGACAGATGCCCGCAGCCAAGAATGAGGCCTACAAGGCTAAGCTGCAGGTGATGACGAGAGCTGCCATTGAGCTATATAGGCAAGAAGAAGGGAAGAACACCGACTTTTCAGAAAGCAGAAAAAAGAGCAAGAAAAGCGCGCGATCGAGAATATAACGAAGTGCCACTCCAGGAACGATGTTCACAAGTTTTACCAAAGTGCAAAACGTCAAAGCCAAGGATACAAGGCTTTAACAGAGTCCTGTAGAGATGAACAAGGAAATATCGTAGTTGAGACACAGTCGACGCAAAGGATGGGAAAGACCCACTTCTGCAGACTGCAAAACGGCGATGACGAACAACATTCCGCTGTCAGGCAGAACGAACGATTCAATATTGGCAACGACAGCGAAAGCTGCCAACCACCCGACCTGAGTGAAGTGAGGATAGAAATATCTCACCTCAAACCTAAAAAGGCTTCCGGAAATGACGGCTGAGTTTTTAAAGCTGGCGAAGATGACTTGTTAAGTTACATCCACCAACTCATAAGCCAAATCTAGTCGGATGAAAGAATGTCTGAAGAATGGAACCTCAGCATCGTTCCGACCCTCTTGAATGCGCCAACTACAGAGGCATAAGTCTCCTCAACATCGCCAACAAACAACCGTTTATCGTTTACCAACTACCTGATTGGCACTTATGATTGTGATTTTAGGCCAGGAAAGTCCACAACCGATCAAATTTTCGTACTTCGGCAGATCCTGGAAAAAACCCAAGAAGTCCATATCGATACCCACCACTTATTCATCGATTTCATAGCCGCATACGACAGCATTTATAGAGATGAGCTATACAGAGCCAATTCTAGTTCTATTATACCGCCCAAACTCATCCGTTTGTGTAGGAGGACGATCGAGAACTCTCGCTTCTCCATCAGGGTCGGAAAGGACCTCAGCGACACATTCGATAACAAAAAAGGATTTAGGCGAGGCGATGCACTGTCATGTGACTTCTTAAATTTGATTCTTGAGAGGATTGTGCAAAACTCCCGTGCCAACACCAGAGGCACAATCTTCCAAAAATCATTGCAACTTCTAGCATACGCCGACGATATCATTGGTAGGACTCAAAGTGATGTTACAGCCACGTTTGGTTGTATAGAGAAGGAAGCGGCATAAATGGGTTAAGCAGTAAATGAGGACAAAACGACGTATATGCTATCAACACGGAAGGACATACAACATCGACGAATTGGACAGAATGTCACCATTGACAGATATAACATTGATGTTGTTTGGGACTTTGTCTACCTCGGCTCCACTGTTAACTCTGACAACAACATCTGGTCAGAAATCAAACGAAGAATTACTCTTGCCAACTGCTGTTTCTTCGACCTAAGAAGGCAATTCGGAAGTAAAGCCTTCACTCGAACTACTAAGGAGATCGCTGATCATCTAAATCCTGCCCTAAGGCGCTGAAGCATGTCTCAAAAGCGGATGAAGAAATCCTGGGTCGATTCAAGGGGAAAATTCTTCGAAAAATCTTCGGTCCCGTTTGCGTTGACGGGCTATGGAGACGAAGATTCAATCAAGAACTATACGAGCTGTACAGCGACATGCACTTAGTCAAAAAAAACTCCGCTTTGGATGTTCATGTTGGCTAGGACATATAAAACGAATGGACCCCAATTTTTCGGCCAGATATCGGACGCAGTGGGGAAGACCTTGCCTTAAGTGGCGCGCACAAATAGAAACCGACATCAACCAACTTGTAGTGCGCAACTGGAGGCAGTTAGCTTAGGACGGCGCTAATTTGAGAGGCCCAGGTTCATTCCGGACTGTAGCGCCGCTTAAGTATGTAATGCACTTGCACTTATCGCGTGCAGTCCCTGCAACCTAACCTAACAATGTCCGGATAGATATGAATGCTCTCACACCCAGCTAGATAAAACACATTTAAGTATCGCGCATATTTCGAATACAACCTCAACCAACTTTAAATGAGCAAGTGGGACTAGAAAAAAAGTGAAGTGGTGTAGTGATGATACATAACAAAACCTGATACATTCACCTCTATGACTTGTGTTAAGCCAAATACTGATTCTACATGACCTACCTCTTTATGATACGCATCGCAGTCTGTTTATAGCTGCAAATCCAACGATTTGCAAAAGTCGTTGGGCTTCAGCAGTGTCAGCTATCGTTGTAAGCAGTCTTTACTTCCGTTCCTCGTTTAGGTTCTTGATATCTGCTTCTGTTTATAGCTGGTATATATTAATTCTTCCTCTCTCTCAAAAGATATCTACCAGGTTTATAAATACATTCGTCCCAATCCATCTCAGATATCTTTATAAAAAAAAACCGCTCCCAATTCCACCATTGACATACCCCTTCTTGAAAATCAGAGATATTATATTTCTCCAACACATTGCCTTGCCATAGGTCCATGGCCTCAGAAACTCCAACGCACAATCTTGTTGGCATAGGAAAACTTTGCCGGTCTCGTGCAACCCACAGCGCAATGTAGCCCCAGCTACGATAAGCTTTTAATTCTGGGTTGAACTTGAAGTTGACTTTGTTTCGTTTTTTTTTTTTGCTGCAAACAGATAAACAAATTCTATGAATTAAATAAATTAAACGGTTTATCTTTTATCTGGCATAAAGCAATTTAACCGGGAATCTTGTAATGCGCACAAAAGCCATGCAGCTCTTATCGTCCTTCTCTGGTTATGGAACAAAAGAACAGTTTTCCTCAGTCTCATGATAAGAACCGATGCAGATTCAACTTCTGTGCGATATTTCCTTTTCGGAGTCAGTTTTAGCGGGAAGGCTCTGCGGGATAGTTCGGTTTTATTTCACTTAGCTATGTGGATCAAGTTGTCGGTCAGTGTACTGCTCTGCCTGTCGTTCGTACTTGCAGATGATATTATACTTAAGTGCGATGAATCTGAAATTAGCTTCGAGAGCCAGGATGCTTTTTGTACCGTCAGTAATTTCTATGTGACCCATAGTCACAACGTCAAGATGATGAACTACAGCAAGGCGGACATGACAAAGTTCATGAAATTCTACGACTCCAGGTTGTTGTACCTGCCCTTTAAGTTGTTCGAACACTTTCCCAATTTGCGCACATTGGATGTTTCATTTACTGAGATTTTGGACATCCCAAGGAATACCTTTGCTGCGGCCAGTCATTTGTCCTTCCTCAACATGAGCAACAACAATATCACAACGATCGAAACGTCGGTGTTCATCGGAGCTACCTCACTGATTCGGATCGATTTGAGTAGAAATCTGATTGAGGATGTTAATGTGTTCACATTTCGAGGATTGGGTAAGGTCGACAAGATTGTACTGTCGTATAATCGGATAAAGACCCTTAGCAAGGATATCTTTTTGGAGAACCTCTACCTTGAGGTCGTT
Source organism: Rhingia rostrata (assembly GCA_949824845.1). Classification (NCBI taxonomy): domain Eukaryota; kingdom Metazoa; phylum Arthropoda; class Insecta; order Diptera; family Syrphidae; genus Rhingia; species Rhingia rostrata. Next base: position 30,846,029 of record OX463757.1, read on the forward strand.
TTACTAGAGAACAATCTGATTGAGAGTTTGCATCCGGAAGTTTTCTCCCGACTACGGCGTATTCGAGAGGTTAATTTGGCCAATAATCTGCTAAAGCATCTTCATCCGAACACGTTTCAGGGTGCATATGGCATTGAAACGTTGATTTTGAACGGAAACCAATTATCCAACTTCAGTTTAACTGACAAGAGTATACTCCTTCGACTCAACTTGGATAGCAATCACCTAACCTCACTCGAAATCAATGCGACAAAAATCGTGCGCGCCGAAAACAACAGTATTTCGTCAATTGCAGCGGTAAATGCAATGTTTTTGGAAAAACTTAGCCTTGGCAGGAATAACTTCACCGACATCAGCAACATCACCAATCTGACAACTCTGGTCGGACTTGATTTGTCATACAATAATATTGGACCCTTGAACATCACCACATTTGATAAATTGCGCCGCCTTAAAGAGCTCTACCTACGCAGCACAAATACCTCGAAAATCAGTTTTGGCATGTTCTCGAAGCAGACCAGCCTTGAAACGCTCGATCTCTCCTTCAACAGCATCACCTACCTCGACTTGAACATCTTCTTTCCCTACATGTCAAAGATTAAGAACTTCTACATCGATGGTAACAATTTGACGGAAATCCATGGCAAGTCGACACTCGCTTACGCCTTTCCGAATCTGGTAAAAGTTGGACTTTCAAAAAACCTCTTCAACTGCTCATATCTGCATGGCATACTCTCCCCACCATATCTCTCGAGCTTTGTAGAGTTGCACGTCGAACCGGAAATTTCGACAGAGGAATCCACTCACATTCGAGACATCACTTGCATCAGTGCCAAGCACAATGAGGATACCCACTCCAGCGGCACAGAAGACATGGAGATAAAATTCCTTAAGAGCACCATCGAGAGTTTGAAGCTTCACGAGCAGCGTTTGGAGGTGTATCTACTGGTCGTGAAAATTCTCATGGCCATCCTGATTTGTGCATGCATAGTCGTGCTGATAGTGAAATATGGCAAGTGTCCCGGGCAGAGGTATTCACCACAATTCGGACGAAACGGTAGCATCGTGTATCGGTCGAATGTGACCATGAACAGCGCTATGGATCGCTGACATATGTAAATTTATATCTAGCATTAGTTTGTAACAGTTATTAGTCACATGCATTGGAAACACTGGATCGGACGTACTTAGTATTCTAAGCGGATAGCATTTATGAATTTTTTGTCGTTAAATTTTCGGAATACCTGACACTGGCATTGGACGCACTGAAGGTAAGCAATCGAATTGGATAGATGTGTAGTTTTGATTTATTAGTTTACGGTCTTGGATTTCAGTTGAAAGATACAATTGAGTGACTTTGGTTGGTGGGGAGAGGGGGGATTTGGATTTTTGTCACACTTGCAAGCCGAGTTGTTTGGTAGTTTTGTTGTCTCGTTTGGGGTCAGTGGAATGAGGGTCTATAGCGCAAGTTAGGAGTTTTAATCTCAATTGAATTGCCAAACCAAAGAAGCATCTTTCAATCTTTTAATAAATTTTTCGTCAATGGTTCGTTCTTCCTGACAGCGAGGGATTGTTTATCATCGCCGTTTAAAGTTTGTCATTGCTCAATGGGAGCAATCTTCTTCATCTTCATCTGCAGAGTTGCCTTGTTGGCCTTGTTCTTGGCTGCGACCACATTTCGGCACCCTTCATCTAACCAAGAATTTGTTGATGGTGGGAGCGCGAAACATAGCAGTTTCGGCTGATTTATAGCTTTTTGACGTAGCGCCGTAGCCATTTTTATTTGACACAAGATGCTGGTTGTAGATGTTAATCGAGAGGCTAAGGGATAAATTTCTCAACGCATTTCTCAGTTTTTTTTGGGGTTATGGACATCCGTTTTCTTATCTTGGCTGCAACAATTAAGCGTTCGGAGTCTATGTTAGCTCCTCGGAATTCAAAATACTGGATGCGTGCCTCCTGTCCAATGCGATGTGATCAATTTGATTGAACGCTCATTAGTTTGGAGACGAGGTGAAAAAGCCGTGCTGATTATATTGGCATTTCGTTCAGCAGCGAAGGCAATTAGCAAAGGCCCATTGCTAGAAGTGGTGTCGTGTAGGCTGTGTTTTCCAAAAGTACTGCCAAAGATGTTTCCTCCTACCTTTACCATCGGCTGTTCGGTAGTCGCTCATATGATTTACATAGGATCTAGTCCCTCGTCGGAAGGTGATCTTTTACAAGGTGGGCCAAAAGAAGTCATCCGATGTTGTTTGGCCTTCAGAATATTGGTTGTGGCTCGTGTGCCGTTGCTCGGTCCTATTGGAACCACATTTCCTTTAGTCCTAATTCGTCCAATTGCGGCAAAAAAAACTCGGTTAACATGGTCCGTCCGTCATGGACGGTGCCCATTGTTGTCGTTTGACTAGCGGCGTTCTCGAAAAAAAAAAAAATGGCCCGATGACTCCTTCAGCGTGAATAGCCACCATGCAGCAACTTTGAGCGGGTGTAATGGCTTCTCGTGCATTACTCGTGGATTTTCGGATAGTTTTGCTTGTTCACGTACCCCGTGAGATGGAAATGAGCCTCATCGCTCATTGTGAAAAATCGTTCACTTCGATTATTCCGCGTTTTCGGGGAGTATAGCGCTCCATGGCTTGTTCACTTGTATTCTACATCTGTCTAGTCCAGAAATGTCAAAAGAGATTTGACATTGGCGGCCATTTGCAATAATAAGAGCATCTTTCAATAGGGGGATCTCTTTTGGCCACCTTGTATAAGGCTTTGTTCGCGAACTTAGTTATAAGACTTCTTGCCTCTTCGTCGCTGTTTATATATAACTATAACAAGGTCCGTAGAAGATGTCATAGTTTTTCATACTTTTGCACATCCAACCCCACAGTATTTCTTGGATTGCATCAATGTCTGTTTTTTAACAGCTTAGAGCTTCCTCTTGTTATTTGGCTGCCGCTCTACTATCATATGTTCTTACATTCCAGGCGTAGATTCTAATGTCGTTTTCCTTTTTCGTTAAGCATGATCAGCAACAATAAAGTTATTCCATCCAGATGCTCTTGGTGGCTTAGTTAACCTATAGCACAACCCCAATCTGGAGGTCCAGCTTCCATTTATTAGATGCCGAAGTCCATTTGGGTCTTCCAGCACTATTTCTAATTAAGGGAGGCTCACTAATCTAAGGATCCCTAAAAGAACTGCGGTTCGAATATGACGAATCGACTCAGTTTGTCCATCATCACCGAAACTGTATAAACCACCGTTTATTCCATTTTAAAAACTCTTCCGCTACTTTGGAAAAAGGTTATATGCTATAATGTAAGGACAGATCTTCCCTCCCCAAGGTACTCACCTCTCGGTGGCCATCGAGTGTACTAAGTCGGAGTAGGTGGCATCAGATAGGTGAAAGCTCAAGCGGAAACCACATATATTCGCATTGCCTAACAGTTAAACAGTAGCTAGTAGCTAGACTTATTTGATAAAAAGGGGACCTCCGGGCTTACAACTATCCAACGTATTTACTGCCTCAGTGATTCAAGAAATGACATAAAAGTGTATGCCTGTGACAGGTTTATAGTTTACAAGGATCAGATCAGCTGATTACCTGAATTTGTGTGCATCTCAAAAGTGAGCGCTACAAAAGTTTTTTTTTTAAATAAAACAAAAACGGTTTTGGATATCAGTGAAATCTTTATTCGTGTGAAAGTACGTACGATGCCATTGTGTATTGAACTCGATTTCTTTGCATGGCCACCACGGGCACGGTTGCAGAAGTCCATACGCTGAACCCAATTTTCGACGGTTTTCAAGCATAAACCGGCCGATACTGCTGCAATTTCACGTTCGATATTCGTAGGAAGTTCATCAATCGTGACTTGTTGGCATAGACCATAGACTTGACGTAGCCCCATAGGAAATAGTCTAACGCCGTCAAATCGCACGACCGAGGCGGCCAAGCGACTGGACCATTTCGTGAGATAACACGCTCTCCAAGCTTGGTTTTCAATAAATTGATTGTGGCATTCGCTGTGTAGCTTGTGGCGCCGTCCTGTTCGAAGCGCATGTCCTCCAAGTCCATATCTACCAATTGGGCCAAAAATATTCGGTTACCATTGAACGGTAGCGATTCCCATCCACAGTAACGTGCCGGTCTTGATCATCATGGAAGAAGTATGGCCCAATGACGCCGCCGGCACATAAACCACACCAAACCGTAATTTTTTCGGGACGCAATAATGACTCATGGAGTACGTGTGGATTGCTGCCTGACCAATACCGCATATTTTGTTTATTGACGAAGCCATTCAGCTAGAAATGAGCCTCATCGCTGAAGATGATTTTTCGATGAAAATCCGAATCATTTTCATGTTGTTGCTCAGCCCAATTCACGAACATACGACGCTTCTGGTGGTCAAGCGGCTTCAGTTCTTGCGTCAATTTAATCTTGTAAGGATGTTGGCCAAGACCTTTTTGCAAAATTCGCCACAACGACGTCACAGAGATCCCACAGACGCTTGAGAAGGACTTGTGAGAGACACATTTGGGCTTTCTTCAACTGAAGCCTCAGCGGCAGCAATATTCTCGACACTACGGGCATATCTTTGTCTCACTGGCACGGGAACATTTTGTACTGTGCCTGTGGATTCAAATTTTTCCACTAGACGCTCAATTGTTGATCTGCTAGGACGATTGTGACGACCATAAATTGGACGTAGCGCTCTTAACGTTGAGATCACTGACTCCGAACTTCGGTTGTAAATCTTAACAATTTCGACTCTTTGTTGGATCGCATATCTTTCCATCATGAAATGGCAAACCTTACTGAAAAGAAATGTCAAAAGACCGGCAAGAAATATGGCGTCGTTTGCTGTCCCTGTCGCTCAACTTTTGTAGCGTCCCTGTTGAAAACCCCGATATATAGCGCTACAGGTGGTAAATGTTATCATACACTGCCAAAAAGCAGATAATACGTTCCCGACCTGAAATTCCTTGGACTTCTTTATGATACGCTTTTGTTTAATGATTGGGCTTATGGTCGATCTGCCAGATCTTGACCTAATAATCCCTAACATGAAAGTCTAGTTTCCTTTTGACGCGGGGCCATTAGTATTCACTGCCTAGGGAAATTAATCTCATCTGCCAACACCCTTGTTCAACCCATAAAATTCGCAGATGACCTTTTGTCCGAATATCATTGTGAGTGCAGTACGTTAAGGGATCTTCAACTTGAGCGTTGACTCAGTCATTACAGCTCATTGAGCGGGTTCTTCATATTGACCATCTTATCGTTGACTTCATCATGGAAATACTTCTTCAGCCGTCTTTGAAATTTAAACGAAAAATTCCATCTTTTCATATCTGCTACATACTTACGCACTTACCGCCCTCGTCAGGAACGGTGACAACACTTTTAGCTGTGATGCGTACTGTATGAAGTTCTATACTCTTTAGTCCTAGCCACCTTAAACGTCCAATGCAGATTTTTTTTTGACCAGGAGCATGTAGCTGTACAGCTTGTATAGTTCCTGGTTGAATCTTCGTCTTTTTTCCTCTCAAATCTTCAAAGGACTTCAACATCCGCTTTTGAGACGGTCCATGCTACAGCGCTATAGAGCAGGACTGGGATGATCATGGTCTTATATAGGATCTCCAAAGTAGTTCCAGTGAGAGCTTCACTGCTGAATTGCCTTCCTAGCACGAAGCAACAGCGGTTGGCAAGCGTAGTTCTTCGATTAATTTCTGACGAGATGTTGTTGTCAGAGTTAATAGCGGAGCAAAGATTGACAAAATCACGTACTACCTCAAACTTATATCTGTTAATGGTGACGTTCTGTCCAATCCGTTGATGTTGTGTGTCCTTTCGTGTTGACAGCATATATTTAGTCTTGCCCTCATTTGCTACTACAAAATGTGGCTTTGACACCACGTTGAGTCCGACCAATGATGTCAATATCGTTGGCGTCTGCTAGTGCAGTGCAACTAATTTTTGGAATATTGTGCTTCTGGTGTTGAAACGGGAATTTTGCTCAATCACATCAAAAAACAAATTTAAGAAGTTGCACGACAACCCGTTGCTTTCTCTAAATCCTTTTTCGGTATCGAATGTGTCGGTGAGGTCGTTCCCAACCCTGATGGAGGAGCGAGAATTCTCCATCGTCGTCCTACACAAACGGACGAGTATGGGCGATATATCAAAACTAGACATGGCTCTGTATAGTTCGTCTCTATAAATGCTGTCGTATGTGGCTTTGAAATCGATGAACAGGTGGTGGATATGGATTTGGACTTCTTGGATTTTTTCAGGATCTGCCGAAGTGAGAAGATTTGATCGGCTGTGGACTTTCCTGACCTAAAATTACACTGATCCGATTTAATGCAGTTAGGATCTTGTAGGCGATGTTGAGGAGACTTATGCCTCTGTAGTTGGCGCAGTTCAGATGGTCTCCTTTTTTCGATGCTGAGGTTCCATTCTTCAGGCATACCTTCATCCGACCAGAATTGGCTTAGGTATGAGTTGGTTGATGTTACTTACCAAGTCATCTCCGCCAATTTTATAAATCTCGGCCGTCATTTCCGGCAGCCTTAGTAGGCTTGAGTTTAGATATTGATATTCTCAGGCCGGGTGTTAGGCAGTTTTCGCTGTCGTTGCCAGTATTGAATCGTTCGTTCTGCCTGACAGCGGAATGTTGTTTGTCATTACAGTTTTACAGTCTGCAGAAGTGGTTCTTCAATTTGCTCAGCATCGCCATCCTTAGCTTTGACGTTTTACACTTTGGTAAAGCTTGCGATCATCGTTCCTGGAATAACATCTCTCTATATCCTCGATCACGTGCTTTTCTTGCTCTTTTTTCTTATTTCTGAAAAGCAGGTGTTCTTCCCTTCTTATTTGCCTATAGAGCTCAATGGCAGCTCTCGTCGTCACCTGCAGCGTAGCCTCGTTCTTGGCTGCGAGTATCTGTCGGAATTCCTCATCAAAACAGGGGTTACTTGCTGGTGGGGGCGAGAAACCTAGGACATCAGTTGCGTCGGATCTAATGGCTTGTTGGCATCGTTGTCATTGTTCTTCGTCATTCGCTGCTGTTGGTATGGTGTTAATCTAGAGGTTAAGGAATACGCGTTGCGTGAAGGTCTTGGCGGTCTCGACATTAAATATTTTCACAGTATTTCTGAAATGTTGTGGAGTTCTGGATATCCGAGTTCTTGTCTATCGCAATGTGATCAATTTTGTTGACCGTTCGTTATTATAGAGAACGCCGTGTCCCCTTATGCATACCGATGTGAGGAAGCGATGTGAGGAAGCCATGTGCTGGCTATTAGACCGGCATTTCGTTCTGTAGCAAAGTATATTTGCCCAAGTCCGTTACCAGCCGTGTTGTCGCATAGGGTGTATTTTCCAGCAATACTGCTAAAGATATCTTCTGTTCCTACCTTTGCATTTAAATCTCCCAGTACGGTTTTAACAAAGTACTTCGGTAGTCGCTCATAGCTTTTGTCAAGGAGCTGGTAGAAGCAAACCTTAGCTATATCATCTTTTTCCTCCGTTGGGGCGTGAGCGCAAATAAGCCTTATGCTGGCGAATTGGGTCTTGATGCGGATTGCAACAGTGCGTTCGCTACTAAGACTTCTTGCCTAAGTCTGGCATTTATAACACATCCGCATCCGAATAGTCTCTTTTTCTGCTCACTATAACACAGTCCGTAGTAGACGTCACAATTTTTCATCCTCTTTTTACCCGGCCCGTCCCATCGTATTTCCTGAATGGCAGTAATGTCTGCTTTGTAGCAGTTTAGGGCTTTCGCTAGTTGTTCGCTCCACCTCTCCTGCTTAATGTTTTCAAATTCCAGGCGCACATTCGAACGTAGTTGTCCTTTTTTTCTTTTAGTAAGGTCGTCTGAAGTAAAATCCGTCCTTTCCGCGGCTATTGGTTGTTTCGTAGCAATGTTTTTTTTAAACGGGTGGGTAGTTAACCCAAACCACAACCCATACCAACGAGGGTCAGTTCCAATTTATTAGATACCCCTAGGACACGGGGCCATCAGTATCCACTACGGGATTGAGCGCTGCCGTTGGCCTTTCAGTTCATCCGCCACCATCTCTGTTCAAGGGGCCTGACTAACCCTTGAAATTCATAGACAACCTGTTGTCCGAATATGTCGAAACAACTTGTCTAGGTTCGCCTGGGACAGCAGGCCGGGTATTCATTCCTTGCCATTCTGACCTGGCTGTTTATAGTTTTGCTGTCGTGTTATCAACACTCCCGCTTATCGTTTAGCAAGACAAATCCGATTGGGTGAGTCCAGTACCGGATGGATACCACTTGTTGGTTAAAAATAAACACTTGAGGTGTAGTCAAAGTTACAACCACTGGGTATTGCCAAGGTAAGGCCAATCAGAGTCTCCCTCGTTCTACAACACCCAAATATTGCAAGTCTTTGGATGAAAGTTATTCCTATGGAGTCTTTTAAGTAACAACAAACCATATTCAGCCATAGTTGCAATCCTACCCAAATTGTGCATAAATCGGAAAACCAGTCTGATGGAACATTTGGCTTTGCAGAAGCTTGCCTCCTCGACTGAATTAAATCAATCAATTGCACACCTATCCATGGTTCACCTGTGCTGACCTACATACACAACCCACTCCACTCATAAGCGGATTCATTTGCCAACCGTAATGAAGTCATATAAGTATCTTGCAACGAATTTAAGTCGTTTATCATGAACTTAAAGCTGATTTCTCCTAGGGTCAATGCATTCAATGATCCCTATATCCATGGTCTAGCAATATGTATCTCTGCCAATTTGCTTGCAAATTAAAAATCCAATGCAACTTCGTTACACATGGCAGTGCACGCCACCTGGCTACCCACAGATATTGTGTAAGATACAATTTTGCTGATAAGAATATATTAATGCCCATTGCCCAGTGACTGCGATCGCATACAGAATCGAGTGCCAAAAATTGCAGCAACGTCACAATGAATTAATTTTTTTTTTTTAATTCAAAAGCCATCAACATCAATCAAATAGGCCTCCAGTAAGTACGAATAAATGTGTCAAATCGGTGATTGGACGTGACTTGAATTCCCTAATCTATGTATGTCTTGGTATGGTGGTTAGGCAAAACCCCCATTACCCCTCAAGGGGGCATTATCGCTATTCGATTTGCGTCTGGTCGTTAATTTGAATATTTTTCGCTTTGAGTTGGTGATCGTTCCTAAACGGCGATCTTGATATAGAACAACAAACAGTCAGTAATGTTCGAGGACAATTTTGTTGGCTCCGCTTTGAATTTGGTTTTTTTCGGGGTGCGCTATAAAAGCGACAGTTTTGGGGTTGATAGGTGTAGTACAGCGTTAGCTTACAAACTAGTCAATTGCACTAAAAAGAAACCCAAAACCCTAAGTCACTCAAAATGTTCAAATTGGTAAAGGATTTTATTTTTACTCGCCAGCGATTTGTTTGATGATATTAATTTTTTTTTTTACTTGCAGTTCGCACTTGTTGTCTTGGCTTTGGCATGCACCGTGTCAGCTAAACCTCAGTTCTACACCGCACCAGTTGTTGCCGCTGCTCCTGCTATTGCCACTGCCACTAGCTCGCAGTATGTTGCTAGGAATTTCAATGGAATCGCTGCTGCTTATACCGCTCCAGTAGCTGCTGCTTATACCGCTCCAGTAGCTGCTGCTTATGCTGCTCCTGTAGCTGCCGCCTATACCGCTCCAGTTGCAACTGCTTATACTGCCCCTGTTGCTGCTGCCTACGCCGCTCCGTATGCTTCGTACTACCCATACAACACTGCTGCTGCTTACACAACATTCTTCTAGATGGTGATGTTTTTTGGGGAACTGACGGACAGACTGATGCCTTGATGCGAATAAAAAAAAAACCGATTGAGATGCGCCTTACCACCTCCGAAATGGAAACAATACTCGGAAGCCAATTATATGTTTTGTTTGTGTTATTGTTAGACCAAAAAATAAAAAAAAAATAAATCGTTAACAGATATGAAAATGTATGTGTATGTGTTTGAAGGAGCTATGTCCAGTGCAGTCCAGTTTAGACTAAAAAATACAAATTTTTGCGCAGCAGGCTCGTTAGTACCCAGGGTCGAGCTTTCTTACAACCATTTATGCGTGTGCGTGTGTACTTCTTGCACTATGGCGGGCCGTCCTGTTTTATACCGACTCCGAATGCCGAATTCGAGATAAGCTTGTCTTGACAATTGATACTGATCGGATGATTTGTCTGATCATCACGCGAGGAGGACCAGTGAAATATCATTTAGGTGTTTCTACGGCTGGGAATCCAACCCAGACAATCTGCGCGGCAGTTCATCGCACTATTGGGTCTGTACAGCTGAAAATTTCGGATTTTTTTTTGGTGTCAATAGTGAGATATATCTAGATACCATCACTATAAATATAAAACGAGTGGTGGGTGCACGACTAGGACTTTCTCTTTCACAGCGAGTTGATTTGACGTTGTTAACAATTTGGCCAAAACACAAAATAATATTTTTTATGCCAAAATTTATATAAATAACATCGAAATGTGATAAATGAACGTTTATTCCGTAATTGAAATGAATCAGTGTGCATGTGATTAATAATGTTAATCCGTTATTGGCCGAAACTGAAAATTCCGTTTGGGTACAATTGTGCCAAAACCAATTATGTGGAATTCATGAAAATTTCATTCAATTTGGCCAAATAGTTTGCGAGAAATTGAAATTTTTTTTTATATCGCCTAAATGCAAAAATCCGTTTTATGGATTTTTTCAAAAAAAAAAACCGGTTATGCAGTTTTTTTGGAACTAATATGCTTATAGTATGTATTCAGTTTAATCAAAATTGTTAGAGCCATTTTCGAAAAATTGAGGTTATGAAAAATTTTCATATGGCAGGTACCGGTAATAACACGGCTAAAAGCAAACAACGAAAATGGCTAAGAATCGTTACCAAAAAAACGCTGGTTACGAAGTTTGAAGAAAATCGGTAAAGTAGTTTAGGCTGGAGTGACCATTACGGACAGACGAACCGACGAAGGACTATCATCGTAATGTTTTTTTTTTTTAACTTTTAAACTCATTTTTTATTTACTTAAAATATTAACTTACTACTAGACAAAAATGCTTAAATCTAACTTATCAATAACTGGTTTACTTAATCTAACTTATCGGCCCTTAGTGGGCGCTGTAAGCTTATATTTAGCTGTTTTATTTTGCCTTTAGGCATAGATTTGTCGGTTTTTTGGTTTTATATTTAATTTTAATTTACAAAGAAAAAATTTAAAACTTTGTTTAGTGACTTTTTTTTGTTTTATATAAAAGCTTAATCTAGATTATATATAACTTAAGACTACTTAAACTACTTAAGCCTAACTTACTTAAACCTAACTTAAGACTACTTAACTACTTAAACCTAACTTAATTATAATTGGGGTGGCGAGCCCTCGTTGCGCATGCCCCGAGGGGTCGCCATCCTGATTGCGTCTTTCGGTCCCACGGCAGCCTGCGTTCAACCATATTGTTCGCCCCATATTGTTCGCCAATATGGTGCACAAGCCCCACCCCAGACCTTGTTCCTAATTTAAAATCTTACCTATGGAGTTGGACTAAAAGTCCGCAAAGTCCTGAGGAAGTGCAGAATCACCTTCCTCATATAGCCACCAGAATTCAGTGCGCTGTTTTGCAGCATCCATCCTATCGCGATCCGATACCGCCGTGCTAAAGCGGAGGAGCTCCGGAGCATTGTCGACGTACCCGTCGCGGATTAACCGTTTGTCCCGCGCGTCACGATAGCGGTGGTATAAAACCGGGATACCGTTCCTGTCTTGTACTAACCCTAACGAATCGATGTAAATGAGTGCCTCTGGTGGAATAAAGCCCGATATGAGCGTGCTCTCCATGTATAAATCATTGCGATAATAAGCCCCAAAGATCAGGCTGTTGTCGCTAGCCATCGCCCTTGCAGCGTGCCTTCGAGGCACCTTAATTAGGAAATTGTCAATTCTATTCAACTGAGCCCCATTGTATAGAACCTCGTTGCGATAATATTTTATGTACTCGGAGTCCGGCGTTCGGTACAATCCTAAGCAGGATCGGAGACAACGTCTCTCAAACAGCCGTATCCTTTCCATGTAGGATGGTGATACATTGAACCACACGGGACAACCGTAAGCGATGATCGGCCTTATGAGGGCCATGTAGCAAATGACTTTCACCCTTGAATCAAGTTGACTGCTATGAAACAATCTTCTTGTCAGAGCATAAGCCCCCCTAGCCCTGGCCAGACAAGCATCCACATTTTTATTAAAATACATAAACTTGTCAAGCCAGATGCCAAGGTATTTGACTTCACTTCTCACCGCCAACGGTCGTCCATGCTGTCCCATGATACAAAAATTTTTCCAGTTTTTTCTGGTATCGTAAGAAGCCCTCTGCACTGGGGTCCTGAACAGAATTGTTTCGGTTCATCGCAATATCCCTTAATGTGATCGAAGTCACGTTGCAAAAGTGTGTTGATGACCTCGATTTTCGGACTTGATATGTACGCCACTAGATCATCTGCGTACGCTATAGCGTGACTGAGAGAACCTACAAGATCACTTGTATAAATGTTAAACAATATCGGGGAGTTCACCGCCCCCTGTTGTAAACCGTTTTTAATTTCAAAGACTTTACTCGAAGTTACGTTGCCAGATTTGACAACGAAGTTCTTTCCCATAAGCATTTCATAAATCATATATAGCATGGGTTTACGCATGCCCAGTCTGGTCAGCTTGTAGAAAAGCCCCTCTAACCATACGGTGTCGAAGGCCTTCTCAAAGTCAACCAGACAGGCCCCTGTGCACTGTTTTTTTGGACTTATTCCATTGAATGTCGGACACTAGTTTCGATGCGGCATGAATGGTGTCATGCCTCGCTCGAAAACCAAACTGATTTTCCGGAATAATTTTGTTTGCCTCGACCCACTTAAGCAGAGCCCTATTGACTATTTTCTCAAATACCTTGCTTACAATCGGCAGAAGGCTTATTGACCGAAGATTAGCTGGGTTTGTTTTATCCTTGTCCTTTTTGGGGATAGGATGTACCACCGCCGCTTTCCAGTGCACCGGATAATGTGCATTATTCAGTGCATTGTTAAACAGCGTGGTGAAAATATCGACTGCTTCCACTGGCATGTGTCTCAATACGACGTTTGGGACACCGTCCTCTCCTGCCGACTTTTTATTTTTCAATGATACCAAGATGTCCAGGAGTTCATCTTTTTGCACGAACAGCATCAGGCTATTGGCGACTATGCCATTTGAAGGGTTTTCGTCATTGAATACGGAAAAACCGTGATTCTCAGGTCGCCAAGCTTGAAGTTCAGTGCGCAGATAAAAGTGATTCAGAAAGGCTCTTTCCTCAATATCGCGATTTGGGCGAACAGGATTTTTCACCGTATACACGGTCTCGAAAATAGCGCCTATCGAATTCGCCTTCTCCTGAGGATCTTCGATCGTGAAAAAACCGTCGTTCGAGTCAACGTATCATCGTAATGTTAGAATCAATCAAAATCTCGAGGTCGAAAATTTGCACGAAAACAATATCATCACCAGAGAAGAGCCTGTGAAAAATCATAAGGGCGTTGCTTCGGCTACGAGTCGAACCCACACCTCCTGCGCTCCAATTCATTGCCCAACGGAGTCACAGGTGTGCAAGCGAACACCTAGCAAAATCCATAAACTGCTACAAAGCAGACATTACTGCCATCCAGCAAATACTATGGGATGGACCGGGCAACAGGAGGATGAAAAACTGTGACATCTACTACGGACCGTGTTATAGTGATCAGAAACAGCGACTATTCGGATGCGGATTTGTTATAAGTGTCAGATTAAGCAAGAAGTCTAATGTTTCCAAAATACAATCGAACGCATTGTAACAATCTGCATCAAGGCCAAATTTGCAACATAAGCCTTATATTCGCTCACGCCCCAACGGAGAAAAACGCTGATATAGCTAAGGATCCCTTCTATGAGCTCCTTGACCAAACTGAAGTGCGATGTTAAAATCGTGCTGGGTGATTTTAACGCGAAGGAAAGAAGAGAAGACATCTTTAGCAGCATTGTCGGAAAACATAGCCTACACGACAACACGTCTGGTAACGGACTTAGGCTAATTGACTTCGCTGCGAAACGGAATGCCACTATAGCCAGCGCATGGTTTCCTCACCTCGATATCCATAAGGGTATATGGCGATCTTCAACCAAGTTGATCACAGTGCGATAGACGAGAGGCATGCATCCAGTATTTTGGATGTCAGAACCTTCCGAGGAGCTAACATCGACTCGGAACACTACCTTGTTGTAGCAAAGGTAATAATGCGGATATCCACCACACCACAAGAGTGTAATCTCAAGAGACCGGTAAGACCTTCGCGCAACACGTAATCCCTTAACCTCTCGATTAACACCATGCCACGAGCATCGAATATCGGAGAACAAAGGCAACGATGCCAACAAGTCATTAGATCAGCCGCAACTGACGTGCTAGATTTCTAGCTTACACCATCAAAAAGCCACTGGTTTGATAAGAAATGCCGACAGATGCTCGCAGCCTACAAGGCGCAGCCTACAAGGCTAAGCTGCAGGTGAAGACGAGAGCTTTCATTGAGCTCTATAGGCAAGAAGAAGGGAAGAACACCGACTTTTCAGAAAGCAGAAAAAAGAGAAAGAAAAGCGTGCGATCGAGGATATAGAGAGGTGCCACTCCAGGAAAGATGTTCGCAGGTTTTACCAAAGTGTAAAACGTCAAAGCCAAGGATACAAGGCTTTAACAGAGTCCTGTAGAGATGAACAAGGAAATATCGTAGCTGAGACACAGTCGATGCAGAGGATGGGAAAGACCCACTTCTGCAGACTGCAAAACGGCGATGACGAACAACATTCCGCTGAGGCAGAACGAAACATTCAATATTGGCAACGACAGCGAAAGCTGCCAACCACCCGACCTGAGTGAAGTGAGGATAGAAGTAT
This sequence comes from Rhingia rostrata, assembly GCA_949824845.1. Taxonomy (NCBI): domain Eukaryota; kingdom Metazoa; phylum Arthropoda; class Insecta; order Diptera; family Syrphidae; genus Rhingia; species Rhingia rostrata. Next base: position 30,861,047 of record OX463757.1, read on the forward strand.
CTCACCTCAAACCTAATAAGGCTGCGGAAATGACGGCTGAGTTTATAAAGCTGGCGAAGATGACTTGTTAAGTTGAATCCACCAACTCATAAGCCAAATCTAGTCGGATGAAAGAATGTCTGAAGAATGGAACCTCAGCATCGTTCCGACCCTCTTAACTGCGCCAACTACAGAGGCATAAGTCTCCTCAACATCGCCAACAAACAACCGTTTACCGTTTACCAACAACCTGATCGGCCCTTATCAGTGTGGTTTTAGGCCAGGAAAGTCCACAACCGATCAAATTTTTGCACTTCGGCAGATCGAGGAAAAACCCCAAGAAGTCCAAATCGATACCCACCACCTATTCATCGATTTCAAAGCCGCATACGACAGCATATATAGAGACGACCTATACAGGGCCATGTCTTGTGTTGGTATACCAAATTCGTCCGTTTGTGTTTGATGACGATGGAGAATTCTCGCTGATCCATCAGGGTCGGAAACGACCTCACCGACACATTCGATACTAAAAAAGGATTTAGGCAAGGCGATGCGTTGTCATGTGATTCTTGAGAGGATTGTGCAAAATTCATACTACTAGCATACGCCGACGATATTGACATCATTGGTCGGACCCAACGTGATGTCATAGCCACGTTTGCTAGTATAGAGAAGGAAGCGGCATAAATGGGCTTAGCAGTAAAAGAGGGCAAGACTGAGTATATGCTGTCAACACGAAAGGACATACAACATCGACGAATTGGACAGAACGTCACCATCGACAGATATAAATTTGAGGTAGTACGGGACTTTATCTATCTCAGCTCCGCTATTAACTCTGACAACAACATCTCGTCAGAAATTAAACGAAGGATTACTCTTGCGAACCGCTGTTTCTTCGGGCTAAGAAGGCAATTCAGTAGAAAATCCCTCACTCGAACTACTAAGGAGATCCTATATAAGACCCTGATCATCCCAGTCCTGCTCTACGGCGCTGAAGCATGGACCGCCTCAAAAGCGGATGAAGAAATCTTAAGACGATTCGAGAGGAAAATTCTTTGAAAAATCTTCGATCCCATTTGCGTTGACGGGCTATGGAGACGAAGATTCAACCAAGAACTATACGAGCTGTACAGCGACATGCCCTTGATCAAAAAACTCCGCATTGGACGTCTGAGATGGCTAGGACATGTAGAATGAATGGACACCAATACTCCTGTTCGCAGAGTTTTCGATTCGCAGCCAGACGTCGGACGCAGTAGAGGAAGGCCTCGCCTTAAGTAGCGCGCGCAAGTAGAAACCAACCTCAACTAACTTGGAGTGCGCAACTGGAGGCAGTAAGCTAAGGACCGGGCTAATTGAAGAGGCATGTTGGTTGAGGCCCATTTTCATTCAGGACTATAGCGTCACTTAAGTAAGTAAGTTAAGCAACTTTACTTTTGGGATTTGATAGTAGGCTTCTACATCAATCCACTCAGTGAAGGCAGTCGGTAATTAAAAAGTGTCGGCAAGGAAATGAAACAAAAACTTATCGGCAAAAATTTAGAAAAATACACTGGCAAAGTCTTTTGCTAAGCTGTTCGATATTGGGGATGGAATAAGAGCTCGAAATATATTTCGGTGTGTTCGGTTAAATAAAATTAATTACAACGTACATCCCGTTCCCAAGTCGGTCCTATTCGAGATTGCTTCCGTTTTTGATGAGCACTTTGTAACGTTTTTCAAAGTGCGTTGCCAGGTAATACAAACACAACTTTCGAAATGGAGAGCTTAAAAAATTTATGTCGGAAATAGGGGTGTGCTATCCATTGAATCACACTTATATGCGCTCAAAAAATTGTCAGAAACTCCGTTTTATGTTTCCGAGGTACGACGCGACGTTTGGAAATATTGAAAAGTTTTTTCCGTAGTTTGTGCTTTGTGGCCGAAACGGTGCGTATTTGAACAAGCATTTCTGTTGAAATTATACAAAAAAAAAAAGCAAATTGTTGGCGCAACCGGCTCGTTAGTACCCAGGACCGAGCTTTCTCACAACCATTCATGTGTGCGTGTGTACTTCTTGCATGATGGCGGGACCTCCTGTTTTATGCCGACTCCGAACGCGAATTTGAGATAAGCTTAACTTGATAATTGATACTACTGGGATGATTTGTCAGATCATCACGAGAGGAGGGCCAGTGAAAAGTTGTTGCTACTGCTGGGAGTCGAACCCAGGCCTTCTGCGCAGTAGTTCATCGCACTAACCATCGCGCCACTAAGCCCGTCGTTTAATTATGCACCAGCTAATAACGCTGATATATGTAAAATGAACACGAAAATACCGTGTTTGAATGCTTGCGATAGTTTGGTGTGATTTTTTTAGAACTACGGAATTATTGGCATATTTTCTGTTCAGGAAAACGATGGATGAAACATCACAATCAATGGAGAGCGCTGCAGAAATTGAGGTTTATGCCTTGGGCAAGTTTGGTTTCAGCAAAAAAGGATTACGTGCATCAAGCCATCCAACAAGCGATTATTATTACCCACAAGGTTCTAAAGATGTGGAAGAAGTTGTTTTGTTGCTGTTACTTGGCCGGTACTGAGCTGAGATTTGTCTCCAATGTTTTTATTTTTTTGGTTTGGTCTCATAAAATATCATTTGCTATGGAGGCAGGCATTTATTTTGGTCGTGAAATACGAGCCGAAATCATCAGAAATATTTTAAAAAATTGGTTAACAGGATAGCTTACTGCCAAGATAGCAGAAGCAGTCGTTTGGATGAAATAACATTCCATAGTTAATCGGAAAAACATTGAATAGACTCTTAAGAGGAATTACCGTTTTTTTTTTTTTGTTAAATCGCTAAGTGTAGCGAATTTGTTGATAAATTCTATACCGAAAAAAAGTATTAGCGGATATAAAATAGCATCGCTACAATGTGCCATTTAATGGGAAAAGACTTCTTATAAAAGTAATTCGAAGAGCCGTTGCAAGAGTGATGACTTACTACCTCTCCTGAAACATTGAGAGTATACTTCATCGCACTTAGTCACGCCAGATTTACATTTGGGTTTGGAATTAGTGCATGGTACTCTGGAGTTGTACCACAGCCTGCGTGGCGTTTCAACTAAAGGCACGTCAATAATGCATAGGCTCCTACATTTTACCACTGCGATATCGGATAGCGATAAAGTCGATACTGAAAGAACCACACAAAATTGATTACTAAGCAAAAGTTTGAGTGTGAGTTTGCCTAATTTCAACTTAACAAATTCCCAAAAAGGCTGTATGGCAATACAAGAAAGCCAATTGCGAAGCATTAAACCTTTTTTTTATGAATTTTTTTTATGGTCACCATGTTTCGTCGATAGTGAAGTTGATGAAAACATCATTCTCCTTGGTATGAAATCTTTTATTCCCTACAGAATAAAAAGCAACGCAACAAAGGCAAAAGGGTGGTATGACTTTAGCTCCAAGGAAGCTATCAGGTTGAGGAAGACAAACTTTCGGTCCTACAAGACCAACGCAACAGAAGGAAACCGATCAAAGTTCAAACAAGCCAGAAATTATTGTAATTCACATTTAAGACCAGAGGTAGTAAAAACGTTTGGTCATTTGTCAAAAATAGAAAAAAATTGGCCTCATCAGCAGTCTGCTTCTCACGAAATAAATGCTGGTGTTCCCCAGGGCTCCGTTCTGTCTCCGACACTATTTCTCATTTTTATTAGTGAACTCTTATCTGAAACTTCTAATCCAATCCATTCCTTTGCTGATTATAGCACTCTCAGCTTTTCAGCTTTTCATATTCATTCCCTAATAATAAAAAAAATCGGCCTCATCATCAGTTCTGACGCTCATTCACAATGACATTCCAGCTGTCAGCTCTTTCGAAAAAGTCAATCTGCTTGCTGCGCATTTCGCAGCCAGTTCTACATTGCCAAATTGTTCCCAGTCTCCTTCTGTACTTGAGAACGCAGATTATTCTATGGGACAAGTTCACTTTCGTACTTGCACAGTTGCAAGAGTTTTATTTGATCTTGACATTCTTAAGTCCTCTGGTCCAGATGGTATTTCCCCCATTATTCTGAAGAGGTGTTCTTCTACGCTAGCCCAACATCACTGCGTAGGCTTTTCTATCCATCTATCAGGACTATCTATCTCTCTTAGTATCTATCTATCTATCTTACTCATTAGGACTCTTTCCCAGTAGATGGAAAACTCCATTTGTCCAGCCTGAAACAAAAAAAAAATCGAATCTTCTTCCCTCTCCAACTAAAGTCATATTGTACTTACGTCCCTCCTTTCCAAGGTCATGGAAACGCTAAAAAGTCGTCAGCTTATGAAATAACTCGAAACACGACAACTTTTCAATGACCGGCAGTATGGTTTTCACAGCAACAGGTCCACTGGTGATTTGATGACATATCTCACCGATTTTTTTTTTGTCTGGTGGAAATCTTCTAGACATGATTAGCACGTGCGCAAAGAAGTGTGAGATATTTACTCACTAAAACCATCACCCAGTTTGTATTTTTATTGCAACTAATTAAGCGATTTATAGATAAATCCTGATTCGAACTACTAAGGAGCTGCTATTTAAAACCCTGATGCTGATCATCCCAGTCCTTCTTTACGGCGCCTAAGCATGGAGTGTATAAAAAGCGGATCAAGAAATCCTTAGACAATTTGAGAGGAAAATTCTTAGAAAAATCTTCGGTCCCGTATGCGGTAACGGGCGATGCAGACGAAGATTCAATTAAGAACTATACGAGCTGTACAGCGATATGCCCCAAGTCAAAAAAACTCCGAATGACGTATGAGATGGCTAGGATTTGTAGAACAAAGTGCGCTACCAGGTGCTTCCAGTTCGTTTCTTCTAGCTGGGGATTAGAATGATTGGAGTGGCATATCGCATTAGAAAAAGATTCGCCCCCGGGCTGTAGAGTCCTTGAGTAAGTAAAAAATATTTCTGGACACCTTTTTCTGACTTTCGGTCTCCAGATATCAGTCCTTGATAAATCCTTACTACAGCTTCTAAAGCAAACCCTCGTTGGCTCTCTATTTAGATTTAAATAGGAATAAAGCAAAGGCACCTTTAAAATAAAGCTCTCACATAAAAGTAAAGAAGACCAATAACTATCTTTCAAGACCGTAGATTTATGTCACATTGAGACATACAAAGCGTTGATCTGATTCAAATTTATGAATTAGTATGCACTGTGCATCAAAGATCAAATAATCTAGCTTTCACAGATTAGTGCTAGTCTAGGAATAACGTGTTAAGTAATTTAAAGAATTTGCAACAAGGCCTTGAGGTTTTCCTCAAAAGTGCGAAGCAATTTGTTTAGAATTCTAGACGTGCACAGACGTTATGTTATGCAATTATTTGTTGCCTCTTGATATTGGAAAATGGCGTTAACTATTATTTGATGTGTCTTGCATTTCCATGGGATATATCTTGGATTATAGCAAAATAAATTATATCAGCCATTCTTTTGTTACGGTAGATTTTACCGCAACGAGGCTCACTCTCTTGTTTCCCTTAAATCATTTCGTTCCCTCTTTTCTTTGTGGTCGCAAACCCAGAATTTAAAGAAAGTGGCTGGCAGAAAGGGTTGAATAAGCCACTTGGATCCGGTAATGCAATCAATAGCAGGTATAATGAGTGCGACAAAGTAGTCCACTCAAGAAGAAGATTGCCCAACTCTGTTAGGTGCTAGCCCTAGGGAGATTAGGGAGACTCACGACAAAGCAAACGCCACACTAAACGTGCGACAGGAGCTCACGAGGAAACGCCGTCGTCGAAGTCCAAACGACGTGGGAGACTCGCGACGGGCAGCATCGGACGGGAGTGGTCCGAAAAGTTCGATGGGTGAGGGAGGACATTACCTCGTCGACCCCAACACGATGATGACGGGTAGGGCGGAACGATCCCTGAAACCTACACCTCAACAAATCGGTTGCACCACCGCATTATTAGCGCAAACGCAAAAAAAAGTACGATGGCATTGAGTAGACGCTCTCCTATTTCACCCAACGATGGAGCAACGGAGGAACAGCAGAGGCGTGGGGCAGACGGCCCAAAAGACAACACTCCAACAAAGTTGCAACAACAAAAATTAGGTTCGATGGCCAAGAGAAGACGATCTCTTTACCCAAACGCTGGAGCAATGGAGGAGCAACAGGCGGACGGCCATGTATAAACACTCTCAACACAACATAGAAACAATCATGGACACCAAAGATATGCGACATCATTCAAACCGAATCAATAGACAATTGTGAATATGTCCAAGGGCAACTGGCCTTTTATCCGACAGCTGTCAAAACAGCGATCGTAATGGAGGACGACATCTGTCACAAACACTAGAGACACCAACAATCAAAAGCCATGAGCCCAACATAAAAATAATTTATATATCGCACCCGAATGGAAATCCCTGACCACAAAATCTGCACGAGAAACCACAAACATAGTTCGCGGAAATTTGGTTCATAGACAGTTCATCTCCAAATTTTTCCTCAAGGCTCACTGCTTCTGAGTAAGTGTAGTGCCCTCCTTTCTTCCTTCTTATATATTAAACCTTCTCCATCGTAGTTCGGGTAGTTTGGTTTTCGGATTGGTCGCGTTCAAAGAAACATAGGCAGTCGGGGAAATTGTTTGATTGACAGAAAATGGTTGTCCAGGATTGATATCGGATTTTCCCAGTGGCTACGGAAAAACAGGTGATGATTGAAAATGCAATTATTATGTCCACTTGGAATGATCAAATGTGAGGTTACAGGCAGCGATAGCACGCGTCAGGAAAAACATCGATGCATTAAAAAATCGCCGTAAGACCAGTCACGTGTGAACGCGGGTACCTCGAAATTCGTAAGCGCGAAAGAACTTTTCAGCCAAAGGGCTGAAAGTAGTGAGAAGACGCAGTAGGCTTACGAGTGGAGATTACTAAGTGTAAATTCATGTGTGGGAAACGGGATCGATTCTCGACAATGGAATCTTGGTAACAAAGTGAGTCCACTTGTTTGATATCTAGGGAAACGTTCAGACGTGTGTTTTTGGAATCAGTTATGTTTCGTGGAAAAAGTTTTTTTAATATTCAGAGGAGAGAGAAAAGAAAGAAATCAGAGATAAATTGTAGGGATATCCAGAAGGCAAGAAGGAATAAAAAGGAATAGCAAACGAAAAATTATTTGTAGAACGCTTTAAAGTGTGTTGCTCCGCGACGGTACTAAAAATGAAAGACGGTACACGCGTATTTTTTAATTTTTGCCTCTCCAATTAGCCCGGTCCTTAGCTAACTGCCTCCAGTTGCGCACTCCAAGTTGGTTGAGGTCGGTTTCTACTTGTGCGCGCCACTTTAGGCGAGGTCTTCCTCTACTTCGTCAGACGTCTGGCTGGGAATCGAAGACTCTGCGATTGGTGTACATTCGTTCTATATATACTTAGCCATCTTAAACGTCCAATGCGGAGCTTTTTTGACTTGGGGCATGCCGCTGTATAGCTTGTATTGTTCTTGGTTGAATCTTCGTCTCCATAGCACGTCAACGTAAACGGGACCGAAGATTTTTCTAAGCATTTTCCTCTCGAATCGTCGAGATACGGTCCCTAATTCAGTGCCGTAGAGCAGGCTTAAGATGATCAGGGTCTATTATTGGATCTCCTTAGTAGTTCGATTGAGGGATTTGCTACTGAATTGCCATCTTAGCCCAAAGAAAGTGCGGTTGGCAAGAGTTATTCTTCGTTTAATTTCTGACGAGCTGTTGTTGTCAGAGTTAATAGCGGAGCCAAGGTAGACATAGTCCCGTACAACCTCAAAGTTATGTCTGTTAATGGTGACGTTCTGTCCAATTCGTCGATATTGTGTGTCCTTTCGTGTTGACAGCATATACTTCGTCTTGCCCTCATGTACTGCTAAACCCATTTTTGCCGCTTCCCTGTCTATTATATCAATCGTGGCTACGACATCAGGTTGGGTCCTACCAATGATGTCAATATCGTCGGTGTATGTTAGTAGTTGCACAGATCTTTGGAAGATTATGCCTCTGGAGTTGGCTCGGGAGTTTTGCACAGTCCTCTCAATAATCAAGTTTAAGTAGTCGCATGATAGCGCATCGCCTTGCCTTTATCCTTTTTTGGTATTGAATGTGTCGGTAAGGTCGTTTCCGACTTTAATGGAGAAGTGAGAATTCTACATCGTCATCGTATACAAACGGACGTGTTTGGCCGGTATACCAAAACTAGACATGGCTCTGCATAGTTCGTCTGTATAAATGCTGTCGTATGCGGCACATCTCCCGCCCCTATCTTGACCTGATGACAGCAGGCGGGATATTTGGCGCCAGTTATCCCGAAAATGTTTTTTTTTATATAATTTTTACTACTCTTTTTGTAGTCAAAAATTAGACTTATAGGTGTAGAAAGTCAATTCTGATAGGATGAGAACATTATCCGATGGTTAGCACTGAGTGGTATACCCATCATAACGGGTGATCCAAGTAGAGACACTTTTTTCAATAGCCTTTTTTGACAGATCACGTGTGAGTCGTGTCATGCTGTCATGTTATTTTTGTTTAGTATTGTTTGGCATTTCATAATAGAAAGACTTACGCTTTAACAACGTTTACAAATTGTTCAACTTTATTATGAAAATTCACGTTCTGTGAGGAATGTGTTTCGTGCACTTCGCTCAACTTATGGTAAACATAATCGGCCTACTGAGCGTACTATTCGCAACACCATAACCCTTTTTGAGAACCAGCATTCATTATTGGATAGTAGACTTTTTCCTGTGGGGATATGTAAAGTCAAAAGCTTATGCCGACAAACCCGCTTCGATTCAGGCCTTGGAGGAAAACATCACGCGTGTCATTCGCCAGTTACCAGTCGAAATGCTCGAACGAGTGATCGAAAATTGGACTCAACGGATGGACCATCTGCGACATAGCAACAACATTTGATAGCCAACATTTGATAGACATAATCTTCAAAAAATAAATGCCAAAGAATGTTCTTTCAGATGATAATAAACATTCTCCATTAAATTTGAATTTTCTGTGTTTTTTCTTTAAAAAATTAGGGAACCTCGAAATGGATCACCCTTTATATGATCCGTAATCGAAGTTGCAAAGACTGAACGTTGTCCAAGTTAACACCACTCAGATTCTGCATCAGAATTGTGGGTGTCTGCGGTGTAGTTGTAATCCCATCCAAAATCCATGAAACTCTTATTCCAAAAAATAAAAAAAGGTCTATGTACCATCTTGAAATTTCTTCGAACTTAACGAACAAAAGAAACGTGACTCCCTGAAGTTAGCTCGGACACAACCTATGGAGTAAGTCTCCACTACATGCAACATCGTTCCTATACCTTTCTGTCTTCTCCTTCTCTAAAATACTCGTACTGTGGTAGAACATTAAGAGGGTAGTCAAAACCCCTAAAAAAAAGTATAAGCAGAGAAGTGGACATCTAAGAGTGATAACGCCAAACGCAAGCTGCTGGAATTCCAATTACAAGACAGGATAGCTGAGTTTAAGGCAGAAGTAGCACCACAGAGCATCATTCTCCCACTCACAACAGCCCATACAAAATTAAAATAAGGATTACTTGCCTTTTGGGTTGGAGTAATTTCAAAATCCAATGCAATGGTGGTTCAAATGTGCTCAATTCATATAAATTGGACTTAACTTCAATAAGTTCGGTTCCATAAAATCTATAATTTCGTCATAGTACGTATGCAAGTTGTGTTTATAATTCTTCTATTTTTATGTACAAGGTAATTGAGGACTCGATGATGTATATCCGTCATTTTTATCGAGAAAAATCCATGTGGGACCCAGTTATGAAGAAACCTATCAATTTCCAAAATGTATTCTAACGAGAAGATACTCAAAGATTTTTTTTTCAATTGGCAAGAATTTTTTATGGTTTCATCTTGTAATTCCTTAAATTTGTATTTGGTATATCCTTGAGAAAATGTTTTATTGAATATGTTTGCCACGTGCAGCCATTTTATTTGGTACCGTTTTTCAATAATACATACTCGTATATACAAGGTTCCCCAAGGCTTTTGAATCGTGTCAAAATGTCTGGTAGCTGGGTTTGGCTTCCTCTTACTGATATTTTCTCTTGCATAAGATATAAGGACTATGTGATGGTAATGGTATTGCCATATAAACGTAGTTCCCTACTGGATATGGGGTGTATTTGTGTCAAGGTTCAATAATGTCCTCTGTCCTCTGTCCTCTGTCCTCTGTCCTCTGTCCTCTGTCCTCTGTCCTCTGTCCTCTGTCCTCTGTCCTCTGTCCTCTGTCCTCTGTCCTCTGTCCTCTGTCCTCTGTCCTCTGTCCTCTGTCCTCTGTCCTCTGTCCTCTGTCCTCTGTCCTCTGTCCTCTGTCCTCTGTCCTCTGTCCTCTGTCCTCTGTCCTCTGTCCTCTGTCCTCTGTCCTCTGTCCTCTGTCCTCTGTCCTCTGTCCTCTGTCCTCTGTCCTCTGTCCTCTGTCCTCTGTCCTCTGTCCTCTGTCCTCTGTCCTCTGTCCTCTGTCCTCTGTCCTCTGTCCTCTGTCCTCTGTCCTCTGTCCTCTGTCCTCTGTCCTCTGTCCTCTGTCCTCTGTCCTCTGTCCTCTGTCCTCTGTCCTCTGTCCTCTGTCCTCTGTCCTCTGTCCTCTGTCCTCTGTCCTCTGTCCTCTGTCCTCTGTCCTCTGTCCTCTGTCCTCTGTCCTCTGTCCTCTGTCCTCTGTCCTCTGTCCTCTGTCCTCTGTCCTCTGTCCTCTGTCCTCTGTCCTCTGTCCTCTGTCCTCTGTCCTCTGTCCTCTGTCCTCTGTCCTCTGTCCTCTGTCCTCTGTCCTCTGTCCTCTGTCCTCTGTCCTCTGTCCTCTGTCCTCTGTCCTCTGTCCTCTGTCCTCTGTCCTCTGTCCTCTGTCCTCTGTCCTCTGTCCTCTGTCCTCTGTCCTCTGTCCTCTGTCCTCTGTCCTCTGTCCTCTGTCCTCTGTCCTCTGTCCTCTGTCCTCTGTCCTCTGTCCTCTGTCCTCTGTCCTCTGTCCTCTGTCCTCTGTCCTCTGTCCTCTGTCCTCTGTCCTCTGTCCTCTGTCCTCTGTCCTCTGTCCTCTGTCCTCTGTCCTCTGTCCTCTGTCCTCTGTCCTCTGTGTCCAACTGTGAATGTAGATTCAAATTTTTCCACTAGACGCTAGGACGTTTATGACGACCATAAATTGGACGTAGCGCTCTTAACGTTGAGGCCACTGACTCCGAATTTCGGTGGTAAATTTTAATAATTTCTACTCGTTGTTGGATCGTATATCATTCCATCATGAAATGGCAAACCTTACTGAAGAGAAATGTCAAAAGAGCGGCAAGAAATATGGCGGCGTTGGCTGTCCCTGTCGCTCAACTTTTGTAGCGTCCCTGTTGAAAAACCCGATACATACAAACCTTAACACCAACTATTCGCAGCTGCACCGAGATCTTGGAGAGGGAAACTCTAAATGTCCAGTCTTGTCTTGAAAAAGACAACGAGCACTTATTAAACCATTCTTCGACGACCATCGAAATCTCTTCGACAATCTCAACATAAATCTGATTGCCGCCTCCTTAAATCGCACTGTATGGATTTAAGACAAGTCCGAGGATTAGGAAACGAGGATTTGGAACTAAAAGTCGCTTCAATGTGGTCATAATGGTCATAATGTATGAACATTATGACCGCATTCCAGCTTCTTTAAGTTTTAAAGATCAATGGGTTATAGCGTGGTAGATGGGAGCTTAGCAAATCAAGAGCTGGGCCATCGATAACCCAAACCCTTTCGTCAAGTCAGTGTATGAACATTATGACCCCCTTTCAGCTTTTTTAAGTTGCAATGGGTTATAGCCTTGTAGATGGGAGCTTATCAAATCAAGATCTGGACCATTTATAGCCCAAAACCTGTCGGCATTTCCCTTCAAGATGTCTGCCAAATCTTTGTCAAAAACAAAGTTTTTTTTAATAGCAACGATCACACGGTATATTTTGCAAAAAAAAAAACTTAACAGTAAAATTATAAAGAAAAACTTAACAATAACCAAACATATGGGCGGGGGTCAGTTCAAATCCACAGTTCAAAGATCCTACAAGTCTAGAACAATATCTCAGCGGCTGGGTTGTCTAGGGTTGGTGCAATTGGAGCTGCCGGCGCCACTGGTGCAACTGGTGCAACTGGAGCTGCTGGGACAGCATACACCGTTGGGTAGGCAGCAGAATGTACAACCGAGTGGGCAGTATAGCTGCTTGCGTACGGTGCAATCACTGGAGCTGCAGCATACGCTGCGGGATAAGGCGCTGCAGCGATCAACGGCGCTGAGTAGGCCAACGGAGCGAATACAGCTGGCTTGGCAGCAGCACAAGCGATGACCACCATCAGACACAGGACAATCTGAAATTTTCGAATAACTATTATGGTTATCCTTTACGGGAGCCCGACTTGTGCTCCTGCTTCTGCGATGAAGCGGATGACTTACGAATTTGAACATTTTTGTATGGCGGTTGTTTTTTTTATTGACCGGCGTAAAATTAACGAATAATTGGGAATTCACAGCGGCACTCGTTTATATACCTCACATAGCTCTGTGACTTTTTGGCGTGCTGACAATAAGGTGAAAAACGCTGTTGCTCATTAGGTATGCAAGATGCGCACTCAGTCGGCCGAATACCTTTGAGCAGGGGTATGCTGAAAGCTCTGCGACCATTTGTTGGTGCGAGTTTATTCGATTTCGGTTCGGATTTGTTCATTTTTCCTTGAAGCAACCCCGTCTGAGTGTGTGTATGCTACATCGTTCTAATTTTCTGTAGGCAATGGCGCGCAGCCTTCGCTTTGACAGAATCATTTGTTTGTATAAGGGGTGTAGGCAGTGTGCGTACGTGCGTTTTGGTCAACAACAATGCCAATTGTTTAGGCATCGATTTTGGGGTATAAAAGCGACAGGGCTTGTGGTGGAATGATATCACTTCTAAGAATCACCTCTTCGTAGAACAACCAACAAAAAATACCAAACAAAACAATCATCATGTCGAAATTTGTAAGTCGCTTGGAAAACTTATACCACAGGATAACACAAGGATATCTACTTAATTTTTTTCTCTTTTCTTTTAGTTTGCTATCTGCTTGTTTGCCATCATTGCTGTTGTTGCCGCTAAGCCAGCTATTGTTGCACCAGTTGCTTACTCAGCATACTCATCGCCTTTGATTGCTTCACCTTACACCGCTGCCTATACCTCACCCTATGCCGCTGCTTACACCGCGCCTTATGCTGCTTACTCTGCTTACTCAGCTTATCCATACGCATCGGCTTACTCAGCATACCCATATGCTTCCGCTTACTTCCGTTAAGTGGAGTTAAGGACCTGACTGTAAACTTTGCGACCTGACCAATGCGACTTAATAATTTTTTTGTTTAATTCCTTCGGCTGCCACTCTCACCACGTCGTGGGGGAGGGTGCAACGTTGATATGTGTTCTCTCTACATCGACAATTTTTTTTTTAATTTTTAATTTGTGCTGCAAATATTATTTTTATTTAAAACCGAATAAAGTGATGAGTTTTAGACCTTGATATGAAAAAGTGTTTAAAAATGTTTTGGAGTTGTAAATAGCAATAGGGATCATTTAGATGAGACAGATCTATACCTACAAGAAGAAAATGCGTTCGACAAAACAAAACAAACAAACATCAATGCTTCTGTACAAATAGCAGCCTTACAGTGCTCAAGCCTATAACAAGAAATAAGGCTGCAAAATGCTGTGCGAATCGTCAAACATCCAATTCTATCAGACAGATCTATACCTACAAGAAAAAAAAGCGTTGGACAAAACAAAACAAACAAACATCAAGCAAAATAGCAGCCTTACAGTGCTTAAGCCTATAAAAAGGAAAAAAGGCCGCAAAATGCTGTGCGAATCGTCAAACACCCAATTGTATCCTACAGTTAAATATCACCAAAAAGTGGGCGTGGCATTATCGCAATAAACTGCGCCGTTTAAACAGACAGTTTATCACAATCGCTAATGTCTCGACAAAAAAAAAAACAACCCTTGCCTCTTGCATATGCTATGGCGTAATGTATACAAATAGTTTTCATAAAAAAAGCCCCAGAGGGAGTGAGTTACGATGTTCTACAGACGACAAGTTCACATTAATATTATCAAAGTGTTTGCATTGAACGTTTTTTTAAATTTAGATAAAATTGTACCGAAAACCATTGTTTAACATCACAGGTCATGCCACAGGGATACCACAGATTGAGAAGCCCGACCTGTGGTACCTCAGATTGAGGTTCATAAAGCAACGTAAGGTTTTTATGTTTTCTGTTTGTTTGTTGATTCATATGACTCTGCTGAACTCAGAAGCCCATGAAGATTGTTAGGAATCACATATGGTCACCAACGGTCTTTGTTGTTTATACCCTATCCTATAGGGGCATATTCGTTTTGATACATAATTGCAGGTGCCGTAATGTCTGTCGGGGGACTAAATCAGATAAACAGGTTTTGCGTTATCTTTCATTATGTACTTCCTTACTTTTGATGCTACCTAGACCTCGACCAATATGCCTCTCCAATTAGCCCAGCCCTTAGCTAACTGCCTCCAGTTGCGCACTCCAAGTTGGTTGAAGTCGGTTTTTACAAGTGCCTGCCACTTAAGGCGAGCTATTCCACTACTGTGTCCGACGTCTGGCTGGGAATCGAAGACTCCGGAGCATTGGTGTCCATTCGTTCTACATGTCCTAGCCATCTTAAACGTCCAATGCGGAGTTTTTTTTTTGACCAGGGGGATGTCGCTCTACAGCTCGTATAGTTCTTGGTTCAATCTTCGTCTCCATAGCCTGTCAAAGCAAACGGCACAGAAGATTTTTCGAAGAATTTTCCTCTCGATTCGAACTAGGATTTCTTCAACCGCTTTTGTGACGGTCCATGCTTCAGCGCTGTAGAGCAGAACTGGGATGAACATGGTCTTGCATTGGATCTCCTTAGCAGTTCGAGTGAGGGCTTTATTACTAAATTGCCTTCTTAGCCCAAAAACAGCGGTTGGCAGAAGTAATTCTTCTTACAAGATAGTCCCACACTACCTCAATGCTATATCTGTCAAATGTAACGTTCTGTCCGATTCGCCGATGTTGTGTGTAATTTCTTATTGACAGCATATACTTCGTCTTGCCCTCATTTACTGCTAAACCCATTTTTGCCCCTTATTACTCTGTTCCAGCAAAAGTGGCTATGACATCACGTTGAGTCCTACCGATGTAAATTTCGTCGACGTATACTAATAGTTGCACCGATTTTTGGAAAATTGTTCCTCTGGTTTTGGTTCGGAAGTTTTGCATAGTCCTCTCAAGAATCAGATTGAAGAAGTCACATGACAGCGCATCGCCTTGCCTGTATCCTTTTTTGATATCGAACGTGTCGGTGAGGTCTTTTCCGACCCTGATGGAGCAGCGAGAATTTTCCATCTTCATCCTCCACAAACGGAAGAGTTTGGGCAGTATACCAACACTAGACACGGCTGTGTATAGTTCGTCTCTCGCTGCCGTATGCGGCCTTGAAATCAATGAATGAATGGTGGGTATCGATTTGGACTTCTTGGTTTTTTTTCAGGATCTGCCGAAGTTTGAAAATTTGATCGGCTGGTTCGATCTGCCTGAAAGCGAGATGTTGTTCGTAACCACCGTTTAATAGTCTGCAGAAATGGTACTTCCAGCTTGAGCTTTTTTTTTTCTTTGGTAAACTTGCGATCGTCGTTTCTTGAGTGGTATGTCTCTATATCCTCGATCGCGCACATTTCTTGCTCATTCTACTTCTTTCTGAAATGCCTCTGTTCTTCCCGTTTTCTGTGCCTATAGAGCAAAACGCCAGCTCTCGTCTTCACCTGCAGCTTAGCCTTGTAGGCCTCATTCTTGGCTGCGAGCATCTGTCGGCATTCCTCATCAAGCCAGCGGTGCCTTGCTGGTGGGTACGAGAAACCTTGCATGTCAGTTGCGGCGGATGCGGCGTTGCCAGTGTTCTTCGACATTCGATTATGGTGAAATGGTTTTAATCAAGAGGTTAAGGGATACTCGTTGCGCGAAGGTTTTGGCGGTCTCTTGCGATTGCAGTCTTTCGACATCAAATTTTTTCTGGATTGTTGTGGCGTGGTGGATATCCGCATTCTTCCCTTGGCTGCAACAAAGTAGTGGCCTGAGTCGATGTTAGCTCCACGGAATGTGCGGACAACGTGATCAATTTGTTTGACCATTAGTTGATCTGGAGACCGCCATGATCCCTGGCTGGCTATAGTGGAATTTCTTTCTGCAGCAAAATCAATTAGCCTTAGTCTGCTACCAGGCGTGTTGTGGTGTTGGCTATGTTTTCCGACAATACTGCTACAGATGTCTTCTCTTCCTACCTTTGCGTTAAAATCTGCCAACACGATTTTAACATCGTACTTCGGTAGTCGCTCATAGGTTTTGTCAAGGAACTCGTAGAAGCAATCCTTAGCTATATCATCTTTTTCCTCCTTCGGGGCGTGAGCGCATATAAGGCTTATGTTGGCGAATTTGGTCTTGATGCGGATTGTTACATTGCGTTCGTTAATGTCTTGGAAATATAAGTGCCTAAGTCTGGCACTTATAAGAAATCCGTATCCATAAAGTCGCTATTTCTGCTCACTATAACACGGTCCGTAGAATGTGTCACAGCTTTTCATTCTCTTTTTGCCCGGCCCATCGCATCGGATTTCCAGGATGGCAGTTGTGTCTGCTTTGTAGCAGTTTAGCGCTTCCGCTAGTTGGTCGCTTGCACCTCTCCTGTTTGATGTTCTCACATTCCAGGTGGAGGGTCATCAACAATAAAATCCGTCCTTTCTGACGCTATTGGTTGCTTTGTAACCGTTAGTTTTTTCCATGGTTGAATAGTCAACCTTAATCACAACCCCCAGCCTGGAGGGCGAGTTCCAATTTATTGGATACCCCTATGACACGGGCCGATCAGTATCCACTACGGGATTGAGCCACCATCTCTTTTCCGGGGGCCTGGCTTACCCTTGAAATTTCTAGACAACCTGTTGTCTGAATATTTCGAAGCAGCTTGTCTAGGTTGGTTTGGGACAGCCGGTGCTCGTCATGTCGTCAGAAATTAAACGAAGAATTTGTTTTTTTCAAACGCTGTTTTTTCGGGCTAAGCATGAAATTTTGATGTAAGACCATCTCTCGAACTACTAAGGAGATGCTTTATAAGAGCCTGATCATCCCAGACCTGCTCTACTCTGATGCAATGACCTTCTCAAAGCGGATGAAGAAATCCTTAGTCGATTCGAGAAGAAAATTCTTTGAAAAATCTTCGCTCCCGTTTGCATTGACGGGCTATGGAGACGAAGATTTAACCAAGAACCATACGAGGGGTACAGCGACATGCCTCTGGTCAAAAACAAAAACTTCGCATTGGAAGTTTGTGATGGCTAGAACATGCAGAACGAATGGACACCAATACTCGAGCTCGCAGAGTCTTCGATTCACAGCCAGAAGTCGGACCAGTAGAGGAAGACCTCGCCTTAAGTGGCGCGCACAAGTAGAAATCGACCTAAACCAACTTGTAGTTTGCAACTGGAGGCAGTTAGCTAAGGACCGGGCGAATTGGAGAGGCGTGTTGGTTGATCCCCATTTCCATTCCGGACTGTAGCGCCACTAAATTAAGTAATTAGACATGGGACTAAACTGTACCAGCTGAACCCGACCCGGGTGCACTAGGTATTCCTAGCGCAACATGCTAGCAGCAAATAAAACCTCAGGTGGAGTCTTAGAACAATGATTCAAAATAATTTCGCCAAAGTTTGATTCATTTATATCCAAGGAACTTATTTCGCTAGCCAGACCACTATAGGTGTCATCACTGGAAACTGCCTAATTAGTAGGCACACAGAAAAGCTAGGCCTTTACTCAAGCGATTTCTGCAGGAGCTGTATGGATGAAGAGGAAGTAGAAACAATAATTCATCTTACGTGTAACTACCCGGCCCTATCAATCAAAAGAAAGCTTCATCTGGAGCTTAATTCTTTCAAAATCTCAGCGATTTTGAGGAATCGAAAGTGAGAAGTCTACTCCGTTTCGTTAATCGTTCAGATGGGTTTTTGTCAAAGGTAACATGGACATAATACACGTGGTATCACAATCGATGAAAAACTGCTCCAAGTGTGTTTTCAAACCGCTGACTGCCACTCTAACCTAACCCAACCTAAATAAGTACGTTAGCCCAAACTAAATCCAACTAGAGACTTCCCCTCAAACTTTAATTTCCTAGATCCGCGTCCGGGTATTCAGATGTATTCAGTGGTGTTAATGGATTCTGGTCAGTGCTGCTTCACAAATAACAAAATCACTTTCAAAAGGCCCTTACACTCTCCGTTATCAAACTGATCGCTCATCTATTGATTCTTATTAATGAATAAATAAAATCGTCCAATAGCCGAATTAAAATGCCGGATCCTCAACAATCAGCCGGCAATTATCGTCAATTTAACATTCCAAGACAGCCACCATGTTGCTACTTAGCTGCCGCTTACTCGGGCGACAGATTTTTTTATTTTTTTTTATTTTATCGGTTCTTGGTTCGCCGGCTACTGTCATCGGAATAACCAGCTCCTATGGGGGGGTGTCAGAAACGATCGTTATGTAAATTCAATATTCAAACCGTTGAACCGTCGAAGAATTTCTCAGTGTGACCGTGAAAATGTACGTGATCGGGCATTAATAAGACGTCATTAGTGAATCGGACCCGAGCACGATGGTACGCGAAAACACTAACAAGGATATGGGCATAAAGTATCTGAACCTGAAGTCTTATGTCATGGTGTGTGTATATAAAGAGAAGAGTCACGAGGGGACCATACATCATTTCACTTGTAGACTTTGCCTAGGAAACATTTGCACAAACAAAACACTTAAACATGTTGAAGTTGGTGAGTAAAGGACTTTCAAGGACTTCTTCGGGGTGATTTAAATTTTTATTTTATTTTTCAGTTCGCTTTTTGCATAATGGCCGTGTTTGCTTGTGCTAGTGCTAAGCCTAGTCTCTTAGCCGCTGCTCCTTTGGGTTACTCCGCCTATTCCGCACCAGTTGCGTATACTGCGGGATATACACCAGTGGTTGCTCCCTATGCATCTAGCTACTCTGCCCACAGTGTTGTTCACTCTGCTGCGTACCCAGCCGCCTATGCTACTCCATTCGCTTACAATGCTCCACTTGCATACCGAGGTGCAGTTGCTGCACCAGTCGCTTACGCTGCTGCTCCAGTTGCTGCCCCCTTCGCTTATGCTCGTGCTTTGCCAGTTGCTCGCGCTGTTCCAGTTGCTCATGTCGCCCCATTTGCTGGAGTTGCTCCAGTTGCAGCAGTCCCTTCAGTTGTGTTGAAGAAGTAAATAAATATGTCAAGTGTAGATTTAAATTTTGAAAAAAAAGGACAAACCGTTAGTGAAGTGAAAAGGACATAATTTGTTATTTTTGTTCGTGACATTTTGATCTGCCGCACGATGAATGTTCGTTCCACTCGGAGGAGCACTCAAATGTCAATGGACAGCTAATGTTCTGGTGGTGATTGGACAGAGTCGTCGTTGGGCTCTGTTGTAATGCACTTTTAATTGCTTTGCCGAGAGACATGCCGTGAGGTTCGTCCTTATGAAGCTGTTGGCACGTTGATGGCATAATTGCTTTAACGCAGATTCGAGACAGTTTTTTACACGCTATTCGTGTGGAAATAATTTATCGTTGAGATATTGTAATGTGACCTGTCCTGTTGACCCTGTGATACAGATGGACGACAGTTAGACTCGTGGCTTCAAGTTTGTTGACAGTAATTATTGTGTTAGAGTAGGTTGACATTTTCAAGGGCGTGTTTGTAATAATTTTCAGTTTTACATTATCTATAGAAACGGTTAAGTGGCCACCATTAGAATGCGTGGACTCTTATGGTCTCTTTGGATGACACTTTCCATAGCTTTTTGAAGTGTTGCCAGCGTAATTTGATCGATTTCTGTTCGAATGCTGAGTTTCAGATCCTGTATAGTGTGTGGTTTGTCAATGTTAACATTTTCCTTAAGGTAACAATAAATAACAACAAATCCGGACTTGTCTGATGAGGCGATTTTGGTTTTTTTCGCGCAACAAGTTCATTGTCTCACATGCGGTATGTCTGCCTTGCTAAGACCGAATTACCTCAGCATTGTTGTCTGCTTGCATAAGCTGAAAAGGGAAGTCCTGAAGCATTGTTACGTAGCGGGATCCATTGACCGTAACTCTGGCACCCGCATCATATTAAAGGATATATGGCCCATGAATCTTTACGCGAGGTAAGGTAGGTTTGTAGGTAGAAATGGCGGTTCAGCATTAACCCAAGTAGCACTTATGTGCCTTTGTGTTACCACGACTCGTGCGAACTTTTTCATGATTGTTGTGGATGTAATATAGGCGTTCTCTAGATCCAGCCTGTGAGGTTTAGAAAACGGATAAGATCTTGTATCCTTTTACCCGAGATATCGCTAAGGTTGTCGAAGAATGGTTGGTTTAATGCACACAATCTGGCTCTTGCTAGTGCCGGACATTTGCAGATGAAATGGAAATGCCCAACGCTTGAGAAGGACGTGTGAGAGACACATTTGGGCTTTCTTCAACTGAAGCCTCAGCGGCAGCAATATTCTCGACACTACGGGCACTTCTTTGTCTGTGGATTCAAATTTTTCCACTGGACGCTCAATTGTTGATCTGCTAGGACGATTATGACGACCATAAATTGGACGTAGCGCTCTTAACGTTGAGGCCACTGACTCCGAATTTCGGTTGTAAATTTTAATAATTTCGACTCGTTGTTGGATCGTATATCTTTCCATCATAAAATGGCAAACCTTACTGAAGAGAAATGTCAAAATAGCGGCAAGAAATATGGCGTCGTTTGCTGTCCCTGTCGCTCAACCTTTGTAGCGTCCCTGTTGAAAAACCCGATATGTTATCCCCAGTTTGGCGGCATGGTCTCCAATTGGCTAGTACCCTGCGACTATCGCCGTAATTCATGCGATATTTTGGTGGGTTCTATTTAGTTGGTCGTTTGTTCTGTTCTTATCATAGGAAGGTCATAATCTTCCTCGATATGCAGCAATTTGTTAGCCTTCTCCATTTGGAGACGGAATTCTTCAGGAAGTATTTGTGGATTTCTCCCTTAACCGCACCTAGCGAGTTACGGTCGTGTAGAGCTGATCGTTGCCTGGCCAGCTCGCCTGCAGGCTCGTTTCCTTCTATGTCATTGTGCCCTGAAAATCAGAAAAGTGAGACCTTAAAGTGTTCGCCAAGGTGGGCAAGTTCTCTCCGGCTTTCCTGTACCAAAAAATAAGTAAACACATACAATTTTTTATCGCAAGAAGCTTGTTAGTAACCAGGATCGAGATTTCTCACAACCATTCATCTGTGCGTGTGTTCTTCTTGCACGATGGGGGGATCTCCTGATTTATGCCGACGCCGAATGTCGAATTTGGTATGAGCTTTTCTTGACAACTGATACTACTCGGATGATTTGTCACATCATCACTAGAGAAGGGGCGATGAAAAATCATTTAGGTGTTGCTACGGCTGGGAACCGAACCCAGACCTTCTGCATGGCAGTTCATTGCACAAACCATCGCGCCACTGAGCCCGCTTTCTTTTACCAGCTGGAGCATATGGTACCCGAGTTGATGGCACTAATAGCCGCATGACTATCTATGACAATAGCTACGTTTCGCTTTTTCATAATGTGGCACCCTAGTAGCGTTCTAACCTCTCTGTTATCCAGTAGTTGCGCCTAGAATGCACTGGCAAAATCCGTTAGGCGGTATGGTACTGAAATCTTCGGGGATTCAGAGTAGACTCCGGACCTTGCACCACATTTGATCTTAGATCCGTCGGTATAGGTTCGTTCTTCTTCCACTGAGCTCTGGTAGGAAAACTAAAGTTGAAATCATTCTTGAAACTTAGTGTTGGTGTGATGTAGTATGTTGGGAACGTGAAAATGCCGTTTGGTAACGAGTCCAGGATATTACTATGGCCATAAGGCCTTGCAGTCCAGAATCCTCAATCCTTGAGTCTTACCAAAGATTATGAAGCCATACAGATGACGCCCTGCATACAAGAAAAATTCTTCTATGGCGGGTCGCACTGGCACAGTCCACCATACCAACCCATGATACCCAATACCTAGAGCTGGAAGATTGTGGACGAAGATGGGTGAAATCGTTTTTGGTTTTGGTGGTGAATAGCATTAATTCCGTTTTGCTCGGCCTTACACCTAGGCCACAACTTGCAGTCCATGTGCTTACCTTGTATAGGCAGCCTCCATGATTTCTCTTATCACGGATGGGAATTTTCCTGATGCTTGTATCATCATATTATCCGCGTACGCGACAAGTTTGACGCGTTCCTCGTCTAGTTAAACTAGAATGTTATTCATAACCATTAGCCTGAGTACAGAGGAGATTACGCCACCCTGTGGTGCTCCTCTTTGGGCAGATTTGGTTAAGTGACTATTGCCAAGTGTTGCCTGAACAATTTTAGTTCCGAGCATAGAGACTATCCATTGGCTTATACCCCAGCTGGATCAGAGATTCAAGAAAAGCTCCAGTCAAGACGTTGTTGAATGCTCCCTCTATATCTGGGAAGGAGGCTAGAGTGTATTCCTCATGGCAAGCTGTTTTCATTGGTCTGCCCTTGAGGTAGGCGTGCTGTGATTAAAATAGCGAAGATTCTTCCAGAAAACTTCCCATATGGATGTCTAGAAAGCGCTTAATGATTTTTAGCACAAAGGAGGTTAGACTGATTAGTCTGAAGTCCTTCGCGGTCTCGAAGCCGCGTTTGCCTACCTTCGGTATAAATACCACTCGAGCGCGTGTCTACGAGTAAGGTACGTGCTTTAGTATTAAACAGCTTCTAAGAATTGTCACCAGACATGGCACTGTAAGGTATCGCCGTCAGGAATCGGAGACTTTAACGGAGAGAAGATGTTAAAAGCACAGGAAATCTTTTTCTAGGAAATTATTGAATTGAAATTGCTGTGTAGCGCAGTTTGAACTTTCCAAGATCTCCCGGCTTCCGTATCACTTGCTTCCGGAAAAGTTTGGATTCCAGGGTCTCCGCGGAAATCCAATCTCCGTCTGATCATCTCAGAATAAGGGGTTGGAGTGTTCCTTAGACAGCATTTTGCTAAGCCTGGCGGAGTAAATGAGGGTTTCAATGGAAAGTCAATAATCCATAAAGGCCTCCATTTTGGATATTTTTATACAGACTTAAATAGTCCAAATAAGGCCGCCAGAAATGTTTGTGGCAGATATTGAAGACTGATCTGGTCGTCAGATCTTCATTCCATCACGCGGAAAGTTTTGTTTTTTTGCATCGCTTAACTGGACACGAGACTTTGAATGGAATGTTCATCGCATTCTCAAAAGTCTCTACTTGTGCGTCAAGTTCTTCAATTGCAAGGGTGTGGATTGTTTCTTTTGTGGTTAGACATTTTCCAGTTATCAATCCTAAAGCTATCATTATTTGGCTTAAATGTGATATCCAGGGCTTCATTTCACCCTCTAGGTGTTTCTACAGTCGGAAAGACGAAGGTTGGGGTAGTGCCCTTGTAGCGGACTGATCAATTTTTAGTCAAAAGAAATTCAAAAAGGGACTCAGCTCTTTCATATCTTCTGAGCTTCCCCATACTGTATGCCTTGCGTTGTCATCGCAGCCCATCAGCATATTATCCCATCTGGTTGTTGAGTTGCTGCACCTCCTCTGGCAGTGCTGGTCTGTCATGAGCCATGTACGCTGAGGTCACGACCTAATATTGAGACAGAATGAAACTTTGATGTGTTTTTTTAGCGAGCATGTTCGAGGCCTACCAGTAGCCTGCTGTTTGTAAAACAGGGTATATTGATTGGCTCCTGGATAATGCTGATGTCTAAGTTTTCCTTCCTTTAGGAAAACCATCAGATTATTGGAGGCACACCTCTAGTGCTTCAAATTAATCTGAATGACGTTTCCCATTTTCGGCGATCATGAGATCCTCCAACAGCTTGTCGGAGTCTGCCTTCTCGAGAGCCGCCAGGCACTCGCTATTTATCAATTGCAGGAAGGACATTGTGTTTTTTGGCGTTCCTCCTCGTTGATGACTGACCAGTTATACATTGGAACCGCAGGGTTATGGATTTGAGGACATTGGAGGAGACTTTCTCTTTCTATCATTAAATTGGGCAATCGAATGCGGCCCTAGGTCTTCTTGGGGTTTCTTTAGCTGGGAAACCCATGAGCTGCAAGCCATCTCAGGCGTCACTTCCCTAAGCAACGCACTCGCTAAGGAAATCTTTGGAAAATTGGTCATCGCATTTGATTACCCAATATAGCCTCATGACCTTGGCAGAGTTAAGGCTTGGGAAAGGTCCCCCCTTGTTTCCATTCATATGGTCTATCACCATGTCCGAAAGTTTAGCCCCACGTCTGGGATATGGACTTCCCATTTGAGGAGTTCTCATCAATTAATGCCACCTGAATTTTATCTCTGGAGGGCACTAGCCGACGTACTTGGCTTGGATGTGGTTGTGGTTGCTGCACCTGCGGCAACCTTGGGTCATTTTAGGGCCGGGCGCTGGGATGTCTCCTCTTTACCCCTGCCTTCTTCTACACCTGCCTTGGATTGTTTTTCAGGTGTTTGTCGTATTCATCAACAATTACCTGGTACTTGATTCTGTCCGACTATTCCCTTTCGTGGACTTCTTCGGTAGCCTTATTTTTGACTATCATGCCTAAAATGAAGAGGGCCACCTGGTAATTGCTGTTAGTGGCTTTCCTTGCGGACTTTATTTTTTTTCTCGGGGTTTATTTTGCGATTGAGATATTAACCTTAGCACTCTCGTCGCTTTGTGGACGGACGAATATCTCCTGACTGAAGTCCAGCAATTCGTCTTCTGATGAGGTGCCTACCACAGGCATCATCAGCTGGTCTTTTTGTTTTATTATTTTTACTTTGGTTTTTTTCGTTAATTTGTTTTTTTTTTCAATTGTGATTTCGTTCCCACGAATAGGACTGGAAAATATTGTCCATACTGGCAGAGCCGTCTTACCAAAACAAGGCACTTATACCACCGTTCCCACTTGGGCATCTGGGGGACCGTTTGCGACCAGATATGATTAGCCACTTACTGGCCATACAGCCATCAGCACGGGTGCCTCGACACTTTGGCTTAAAAGTGGGATTTGGAATGTGGTTAGCTCCCGGCACCTTAAGAAAGAGGTTGAGTTGCGATTAGTTTCGTTCTAGAGGAAACTGGGTGGCTGCACTCATTCTGGGGGTGGCTTTGCAACCGATCCACTACTGTATACGACTGAATTAGACTTACTACAAGACCTCCCGCCCCGTCAAGGCGACAACCCGTTGGAAGTTCCTATTCGAACTGTTGAGAACAAAAAACTGAAATTTTGCTCACCAGCTTCTTGGTAAGGGCGGGCACACCGCTGGATCCCTGGATGGCAGTAATGTCTGCTATGTAGCAACTTGTACCTTCTGCCTTTGGAGTTCTAGCTTTGAACCTTAAGGTATGAGCTCGATGCACATTTTTTCCGTTAAGCATGGTCGTCAACTTTGACTCCATGTTTGGAATTCTTTCGGAAGAGGTTTAAATATAAGGGCACGTCCCAAATGACCACCAAGACTATGTTCAAGTTATATACTAGAAATCCAGTGGTTGCATCTTATAGACTGAAAAACAAACAAATTAAGAAGAGAACAGTGCTTACAGCTAGGCTGGGGTTCAAACGCACTCCATGATGTAAAGGGTTTCAAAATTTTTTCGTAACTTCTAACGAAATATAGATTTAGTATAACAAGGATTGAACTATGTCCTCTATGTTCATCACAGGTTATTGGACAACCTATCCTAGATCCTAGATTTATGCTCTAACTATTACAGGTTAGGTTTGAGGGGTTTTTGATTCTCAGGTGAGGCGTAAATCTAGTAAATCTAGTTTGTCGTTGCCGATAGCGTCTCCCCTTATTGAAATTGACAAGATATCTTGGCCCAGCAATACTGTCCATTTCAATAAGGGTACACCAATGTGTTCTTAAGCCTTTGGAAATATGGATTTGCGTATAATTTTCAGTTCTATTGATTGCTCCTTAGTCATTGCACCACTACCCAACAAGGTGTTGAGTCTGCCATCCCTGTTCTGAGTAATCAGGAAAGATTGTTTATTCAGGCAAGCTTTGCCCAAATTAGGATCAAAATAAGATTACCACGCAAACTAAATAGAGTTTAACAAAAAAACACAAAAAAGCATTTCAATTAAATTTAGCGGCACCGTTTAATATCCAATCAGACACTAACACCACCTTCAAGCAACGGTTCTCACTATAAAAACAATTTACCAAACTGGATGTCCCAATCCATGGCCACCGAGTGCCAAACCATGTCCACCGAGTGCCAAACCATGCCCACCAAGACCCAATCCATAACCGTGAGCACTTAATCCAATTGGAGCAGCAGCGATATGTGATCCATATCCCAATCCCAAGTGTCCACCCAATGGAGCATAAGCTGGAGCAGCAATTTTGGTAATTGGAGCAGCATACGAGATTGGGGCGGCAATAGAGTGTGCATATGGTGAACCATATCCTCCCAAAATTGCTCCATGTCCCAAAGATGCATATCCTGGTGCAGCGGCAACACAGGCGATCATAGCAACGGCAACGGTGATCTACACAAAAATTCAAATACGAGTTCATTACGTCGTCGACCTGGGTCCAATAAATAATATCGTTAACTTACGAATTTCAGCATTTTTATTGTTTTTACTCGGACTGGATGCAAGTTGATCACTAGAGAACTGTCTTGAACGTAGTATGACACTAGAGATCGTGGCTAAGGCTTTTATATGAAAATCGTTTGTGGTGACTTTTACTTTTTTTTTTCCTCTCGTCAGTCGCTGCATCTCGAGGATACCATGTTGTAATAGGGGTCCAAGAGAGCACTTTACCGCACCTATGATTCAATTGGAACCTTTGAGCACCGCATATAGAGTATAATCGCGGTTGCGGGTTGGTAACCTAGGGCAACCGGCATGGTCGTAGATATATGATGCCAGTGGCTAGGAATAAATTACTGGCAATACAATTTGGGCGTCTCTAGTGGCACCGCTTGCAGAAGTTTGACCACCAACTTGCATGCGATTAAAGTCGACTAGAGTGTTGTGCTTCGCACTTGATTCTGGGATACGAGCTTGAGCTTAGTCACCCCATGGATAGTAGAGATCGCACGATAGTAGCTCGCTTCGAGTGCACATACGTTGTGCGATTATGCGTGCGCAATCGTTTAATGCAATTATATGTGCTTGGGTTAATTGTAATCGGACTTGCGCCAGTGTAACGGAAATTATTAATTGTGTTTTATGGGGCAACCAAATTATTACGATCGAGTAATTAATGAAATTGATAAGGAATGTGCATGCAGGTATGTCTTTAAGGTGGCCGCTTGGCGAAAATTGATTGCACGTGCATGGCAATAACGGGCTAACGGAGGTAGTAATCAAATTTTTGATTAATTTTTTTTTTTAATTTTAATCACTTTTTAGTGGACATGTTTAAATTTGCAGTGTCTCCCATTAATTTTTGTAACTTACACGTCTGATATACTTTTTACGACCAACGCCTTGCCAGGATTTTTCTGTATATTCGTCAACTATTGGGCTAATCCATCTAATGACATGCTGCAGGGATCAATACTGACTGAAATTTTGTGACGCCCTGAGTAGCTCAATTTGAGCCGCACGGCTGTCCTATATATATTTTCATGTCCATAGTCCATAGTACGGTCACAAAGTCCTTACTTACTTACTTAAGTAGCGCTACATTCCGGAATGAACCTGGACCTCAACCAACATGCCTCTCCAATTAGCCCGGTTCTTAGCTAACTACCTCCACTTGCGCACTCCAAGTTGGTTGAGGTTGGTTTCTACTTGCGCACGCTAATTAAGTCGAGGCCTTCCTCTACTGCGTCCGACGTCTGGCTGGGAATCGAAGACTCTGCTAGCCGAAGTATTTGTGTCCATTTGTCCTTCATTACCTACCCATCTTAAACGTCCAATGCGGAGTTTTTTGACCAGGGGCATGTCGCTGTACAGCTCGTATAGTTCTTGGTTGAATCTTCGTCTCCATAGCCCGTCAACGCAAACGGGACCGAAGCTTTTCGAAGAATTTTCCTCTTAAGTCGACCAAGGATTTCTTCATCTGTTTTTGAGACGGTCCATGCTTCAGCGCCGTAGAACAGGACTGGGATGATCTGGGTCTTATATAAGATCTCCTTAATAGTTCGAGTGAGGGCTTTACTACTGAATTGCATTCTTAGCACGAAGAAACAGCGGTTGGCAAGAGCAATTCTTCGTTTAATTACGGACGAGATGTTGTTGTCAGAATAGCAGAGCCGAGATAGATAAAGTCCCGTACTACCGCAAAGTTATATCTGTCAATGGTGACGTTCTGCCCAATTCGTCGATGTTGTCCTTTCGTGTTGACAGCATATACTCAGTCTTGCCCTCTTTTACTGCTAAACCCATTTTCACCGCTTCCTTCTCTAGACTAGCAAACGTGGCTATGACATCACGTTGGGTCCTACCAATGATGTCAATATCGTCAGCGTATGCTAGTAGTTGTACAGACTTTTTTAAAATTGTGCCTCTTGTGTTGGCTCGTGAGTTTTGCACAATCCTTCCAAGTTACAAATTGAAGAATTCCCATGACAGCGCATCGCCTTGCCTAAATCCTTTTTTGGTATCGAATGTGTCAGTGAGGTCGTTTCCGACCCTGATGGAGCAGCAAGAATTCTCCATCGCCATCATACACAAACGGACGAGTTTGGGCGGTATACCTAAACTAGACATGGCTCTGTATAGTTCGTCTCTATAAATGCTGTCGATTGCGGCTTTGAAATCGATGAATAGGTGGTGGGTATCGATTTGGACTTCTTGGGTTTTTTTTTAGCATCTGTCGAAGTGTGAAGATTTGATCGGTTGTTGACTTTTCTGGCCTAAAACCACACTGATAAGGGCCGATCAGGTTGTTGGTAAACGGTTTCAGGCGTTCACATATAACGGCAGATAGGATTTTGTAGGCGATGTTGAGGAGACTTATACCTCTGTAGTTGGCGCAGTTTAGAGGGTCTCCTTTTTTGAAGATCAGGCAAACGATGCTGAGGTTCCATTCTTCAGGCGTACTGTCTTCCGACTAGATTCGGCTTATGAGTTGGTGGATGTTACTTACCAAGTCATCTCCACCGGCTTTATAAAGCTCGGTGAGAAGGCCGTCATTTCCGGCAGCCTTATTAAGCTTGACTTTAGATATTTTGCTATCATCACTTCACTCAGGTCGGGTGGTTGGCAGTTCTCGCTGTCGTTGCCAATACTGAACCCTTCGTTCTGCCTGACAGGGGATGTTGGTGGTCATCGCCGTTTAACAGTCTGCAGATGTGGTTCTTCCATATCCTCAGCAGTGTCTCAACTACAACATTTCCTTGTTCATCTCGACAGGATTCTGTTCCAGCCTTGTATCCTTGGCTTTGACGTTTTACACTTTGGTAAAACTTGCGAACATCGTTCCTGGAGTGGCACCTCTCTATATCCTCGATCGCGCGCTTTTCTTGCTCTTTTTTCTTCTTTTTAAAAAGCCGTTGTTCTTCCCTTCTTCTCTTCTTATAGAGCTCAACGGCAGCTCTCGTCTTCACCTGCAGCTTAGCCTTGTAGGCCTCGTTCTTAGCCGCGAGCATCTGCCGGCATTCGTCATCAAACCAGGGGTTTCTTGCTGTTGGCCGCGAGAAACCTAGCACATCAGTTGCGACTGATCTAATGGCTTGTTGGCATCGTTGTCATTGTTCTTCGACATTCGATGTGGTGGTATGGTGTTAATCGAGAGGTTAAGGGATAATCGTTGCGCGAAGGTCTTGTCGGTCTCTTGCGATTGCAGTCTTTCGACATTAAGTTTTTTCACAATGTTCGGACATCCAAAATACTGGATGCATGGCGCTTGTCTATCGCTATGTGATCATATTGATTGACCGTTCGTTGATCTGAAGACCGCAATGTCCCCTTATGGATATCGAGGTGAGGTAACCGTGTGCTGGCTATAGTGGCATTTCGTTCCGTAGCGAAGTCAATTAGCCTAAGTCCATTACCAGACGTGTTGTCGTGTAGGCTATGGTTTCCGACAATACTGCTAAAGATGTCTTCTTTTCCTACCTTTGCGTTAAAATCTCCCAGCACGATTTTAACATCGTACTTCGGTAGTCGCTCATAAGTTTTGTCAAGGAGCTCATAGAAGCAGTCCTTAGCTATATCATGTTTTTCCTTCGTTGGGGCGTGAGCGCATATAAGGCTTATGTTGGCAAATTTGGCCTTGATGCGGATATCTGTTTAAGGGGCCTGACTTACCCTTGAAATTCCTAGACAACCTGTCATCCGAATATGTCGAAGACTCAAGCATAAAAAGTCTACTGGAAATGACTGCCTTCCTGATGATCTTTATAAAGCCGTCGGAGATTACTTGCTAAGTTACATTTGTCAAATTATAAGCCAAATTTGGTCTTATGAAAGTATGCCCGAAGATTGTAACTTCATTCTTCGTCTGCCAGACCTTCAAAAGTAGACTCTCTGGTGTTATATGTGAACGCCTGAAACGGTTTACCAAAAACCTCATCGGCCCTTAAAAGTGTGGCTTACGCCAGGAAAGTCCATAACTGTTCAAATCTTCATACATCGACAGATCGTGAAAAAAAACCCAAGAAGCCCAAAGCAATACCCACCACATATTCATCGATTTCAAAGCCGCATAAGACAGCATTTATAGAGCCAAACTATACAGAGCCATGCCTAATTTTGGTATACCGCCCAAACTCGTCCGCCTGTGTAGGATGACGATGGAGAATTCTCGCTGCTCCATCAGGGTCGGAAACGACTTCACTGTCACATTCGGTACTAAAAAGGATTTAGACAAGGCGATGCGCTGTCATTTGACTTTTTTAATCTGATTCTTGAGGGGATTGTGCAAAACTCACGAGCACCAGGCACAATCTTCAAAAAATCGGTGCAAATGTGTACTAGCAACCGCCGGCGGTATTGACTTCATTGGTAGGACTAAACAACGTTTTCTAGTTTGCTACATTGACAGATGTAGGTTAGCTTAGGTTGATGGGTTGATGAGGTAGTCGGTGTGCGTCTTTCAAATCTCACTCAGGTCAATATGGACCCATTGTGATGCCCGTTGTGGTTCCACGTGTGTAGTTGGTTCCTTCGTTATCTCTTAACTGTCCACTGTTGTTAGTCCCTATCCTACCATCCAGATGTTGTTGAAAACCTGAAAAGAATAGAGAGAGGGATTTCGGATGGATCCGCGAGGTCATGGAAAAAATATTTTCCCAAGGTTCTCGTTCTTCATAGCTGAGGACTGGGCAGTGGCAGAGAAGGTGCAGAGGGTTTCCTCGTCTGTCTACAGAGGTCTTCGTCTATATGATGCATTTTCAGTTTGTGGCTTTTTAGTAAATTGTGTCCAGTAGGAATCCCTACTTCTTCGAAGTGGTTTATGGGTTCTGACTTCGTCATACTCAGAAAAATTTCAGATTTTTCGAGGGACTTCCACCTTTTTTTTGGCAATATTCAGTGTTCTCTGTCCCACCCGAGATTTGAGATCACATAGTGGTGGTTTGACAGAACGGTCTGCCTAGTCAATGTTGGAGTCAGATCCTTTACTCGCCAGTTCATCAACAATTTCATTGCTCTGTATGCCTCTGTGTCCCAACAGAGCTTAACATTATGTTGGAAGCCAAGAGCTTTTAGCTCTTCACGACAACGCTTTATAAGCTTGGATTTCATTTTGACAGCAGAGATGGCTTTTATTGCAGCCTGACTTCCAATAAAGATCGTGATATCATCTGTTTTTATCGCCTCTGCTACTGCCAATATCTCGGACTGAAAGACAATGCTGTGCTCAGGTTGACGAAAAGTGTTGTTTCGTGTCTCTGAAAGCACTCCAGCTCCAACGCCTACATCCATTTTTGAAACATCAGTGTAGATGGATATGGTTTCTCTGCCCAGTTCGTTCCTCTCCCACTCCTATCTGATTGGAAAGATGCAGGAGAATGGTCTTTGAAAGCCATGGTGAGGCAGCATGTAGTAAGAGGATACAGCTGAGCCCAGACATCTGTGTAGAATTTGGGTTTGTTCTCCTGAGTTCGTTTTCCAGCAGTTGAGCTGGCTGATTCTTAGAGGACTTTTGGCTGCATGTAAAGGTCTAGCGATAGCAGGTTAATAATGGTTTCCAGTCCCGCTGTTGGTGTGGTTCCCATTGCGCTAGTAGCACCCACACATGCTATCATTTATACCTACCTTTGTCATATTTTTCAGATGGGTGACTTTATTTATGAGTGACGGGCTCAGTGGCGCGATGGTAAGTGCGATGAACTACCGCGCAGAAGGTCTGCTATCGATTCCCAGCGGTAGCAACACCTAAATGATTTTTCACTGGCCCTCCTCTCATGATGATCTGACAAATGATCGTTCAAATCATCGCCGTTCGGAGTCGGCATAAAACAGGAGGTCCCACCATCATGCAAGAAGTACACACGCACACATGAATGGTTGTGAAAAAGCTCGGCCTTCGGTACTAACGAGCTTGTTGCGCCAAAAATTTGTATTTTATTTGACTTTATTTGTGGATTGCCACCAGACAAGCCCTCCGTATGTTAGGGCGATGGCCGTGGACCCCAGTTTTTTTCCGCATATTCGGTTGCACGT
The DNA here is from genome assembly GCA_949824845.1 of Rhingia rostrata. Classification (NCBI taxonomy): domain Eukaryota; kingdom Metazoa; phylum Arthropoda; class Insecta; order Diptera; family Syrphidae; genus Rhingia; species Rhingia rostrata. Next base: position 30,893,840 of record OX463757.1, read on the forward strand.
ATAGAAAGCGACCCTGGCATTTTTAATGCGTTCGCACACTTTAAGATTCCAGTTGAGTTTTCTATCACCTATGCCACCCAGATATTTTGCACTGTCGGATAGTTAGAGGGTATTCCCCTCGATAACCGGTAAATCGAATATTCACAGATATAACTTTGAGGTAGTGCGGGACTTTTTCTACCTTGGCTCAGCTATCAACTCTGACAACAACATCTAGTCAGAAACAAAACGAAGAATTACTCTTGCCAACCGCAAGAAAAGGGGCTGAGAAAGCAATTAAGTAGTAAAGCCCTCACTCGAACTACGAACGAGATCCCAAATAATACCCTGATCATCTCAGTCCTGGTCTATGACGCTCAAGCATTGACAGTATCAAAAGTAGATGAGTAGAGATCCTTGGCGGATTTGAGAGAAAAATTATTTGAAATATCTGCGGTCCCGTTTGCGTTGATGGGCTATGGAGACGAAGATTCAACCAACAACTATATAGGCCTCAACAAGATGCCTCTCCAGTTATCCCGGTCCTTAGCTAACTGCCTCAAATGGCGCACTCCAAGTTGGTCGAGGTTAGTCTCAACTTGTGCGCGTTACTTAAGGCTAGGTCTTCCTCTACTGCGCCCGACGTCTGGCTTTGAATCCAAGACTCTACGAGCCGGATTTGAGAGAAAAATTCTTTGTAAAATCGTAGGTCCTGGTTGCCCTGACGGGCTGGAGACAAGGATTCAACCAAGAATTATACGAGCTATACAACGACAAACTTACTTAAGTGGCGCAACATTCCGGAATGAACCTAGGCCTCAACAAGATGCCTCTCCAGTTATCCCGGTCCTTAGCTAACTGCCTCAAGTGGCGCACTCCAAGTTGGTTGAGGTTAGTCTTAACTTGTGCGCGTTACTTAAGGCTAGGTCTTCCTCTACTGCGTCCGACGTCTGGCTTTGAATCCAATACTCTACGAGCCGGATTTGAGAGAAAAATTCTTTGCAAAATCGTAGGCCCTGGTTGCCCTGACGGGCGAGAGACAAGGATTCAACCAAGAATTATACGAGCTATACAACGACAAACTTACTTAAGTAGCGCAACATTCCGCAATGAACCTAGGCCTCAATAAGATGCCTCTCCAGTTATCCCGGTCCTTAGCTAACTGCCGCAAGTGGCGCACTCCAAGTTGGTTGAGGTTAGTCTTAACTTGTGCGCCATACTTCAGGCTAGGTCTTCCTCTACTGCGCCCGACGTCTGGCTTTGAATCCATGACTCTGCGAGCCGGAATAGATATTGATGTTCATTCGTTCTACATGTCGTAGCCATCTCAAACGTCCATTGCGGAGTTTTTTTTTTTTTTGACTCGTTATTTGTCACTGTACAGCTTTAAGTCAAAAAATCCTTGCAACTCACTTCCTTTACATTGAAGGCACTTCCTCTTTTTATCGCTCCTTATGACGGATACATATTGGACACTTATATTGGTCCATATTTTGTTGCTTTCTTAAGCGACTTTTCAATGACACTATGGACAGTATCACGCCTTCATTCCGTGTGTGGCCCGGAATAAGAAAACTATGTGTTCTGGATTTTATTAGGAGATTTTCTACAGCTTACAAAAACAAAATGTTTAGTCTGAAATAAAGGTCACGTAAAATATTTACTGTTCTGACCAAGTTTACATTTTTTTTTCTAACCTATGCTTCTGCTGGTGGTCCGAATTGTCAGTGTGAAACACAATGTTAGGGAAGTGACTGATAGCTCTTGAAGAAATATAAATACAGAAGATCGTATCTAAAACCACGTGAATTGGATTAAGATTCGTCAAAGATATTTCGAGACCCTAAATCAATCAAAAAACAGATATTTTGCAAAACAATTTTCCGAACCATTTAATAAATTCAAATCAAATTAAAAAAATCCAGCTCTGGGAGTGCCTTTGATAATATATACCTTCGCAGTTGAGTGGCAAATCCGACTCAACCAGTTGGCATGTCAAATTTCACTATTTGACTACAAACTACGATCAGTTCTGTTCTGATTATGTCTGAGTTAATCTTAGCACTCACGGTCACATGTTTTCTAGCTTCCAGCCTAATGGGGCATTGGTTCACATTAATTAAACAAAAAAAAAATGCAAAACGTTTCAATCGGGTCTTGAGATTTCAAAATTCCACCAACCCATTGTAGTCGGCGCGTGAGATACGATAACAGATAAATCTACAACATTGTCGTTGGCCATTAATAAGGCCCATAAAGACGACCGACCGAAAACAAAATGCCCGCTTAACAGAAGCCAAAGCCACCAACATGGTGAAGACTGGAAGCGCTAAAATCATTCGTCACACTTGACTGCATTACAAGTTTGCGATTAGCCGCCGCTTACCCCGACCAAAGATATGACAAATGACACATAGTGCAGGTAAACGATGTGTCGATGATCGTGAAGATGGGTCTTCCAAGACACACCATTGCCTCGGTTCGGTATACCGCGTAAAGAATGTCGATAGTGAAATTATGTAAATTTCTAGACGGCGGCGGCGCACCATGTTTAGACTTAATGAAAGCGAATTCGGACATGAGAGTATTGGTTGCATGCGACTGAAGTTGTGATTGTTAAATTAGGATAAACGGAGGAGTGCTGGGCATTGCATAATACGGATCACGGACACAAGCCGATTCGCATGCGAAAAGGGGGAAGATGAAGTCTGGAACGTTTTTCTTCAGATTTAGAAAGGAACTGGTTTTTGTACGTCGCGATTATTCCCCAAGTCATGTTAGGTGTACGAGTGGCTTATATTCCGTGAAAAGGAGCAATTATTGTCATCGCTACTATTATACGGTCCAATGCGCTTTTGTGCGATTTAAATGACAGTGAATTAGATTGGGATTGGTTTCATTAAGAGAGTGTTCATAACCACAATTGTGGGAGCAATAGTGATTCAGATATCTAATTGTTTAATAGGCACATTAGCGTGAGACTACTTTGGCCTTTTCATTCTATACGCTGGCATTGTATTTAATTGCACGAGTATACGCCTCGTCAAGGTGTTGATCTGAGATAAGCTCAGGAACTGTTAAAACGTGTTCTCACTGAACATTTTTTCAAAAGAAAATACATTTCTCGTTAGTGGCACCTAGGGATATGAAAAAATACAGGGTGGGTCATCATAGGTTATTTTGAAACTGACAGCTGTTTCCCGCTCGAAATCTTGACAAGAAGTCGGTATCATACCTCCGCGAAACGAAATAAGTCGCCTTACGCTTGAAAACGTTGGCAAATATTGAAAACTTATTTCCAAAGTGATTGCTGTGTAGCTTGCGTTATTTGAAAATACGTTTTGGGCGACATGAAACACACATCGCCCCTGAGACTGGTATGTTTTAGTGGACAAAACTAATGTTCCACGTCATCGTACGGTGCTCAAAGACGGAGATGACTTGGTAAGTAACATTCAGCAACTCATAAGCCAAATCTAGCCGGAAGAAAGTATGCCTGAAGAATGGCACCTCAGCATCGTTTTCTCTATCGACAAAAAAAAATTGTGCCAACTACAGAGGCTTAAATCTCCTCAACATCGCCTACAAGATCCTATCTGCAGCAATAAGTAAACGCCTGCAACCGTTCGCCAACAACCTGATCGACCCTTATTAGCGTGGTTTTAGACCAGGAAAGTCCACAACCGATCAAATCTTCACACTTCGGTAGTTCCTTGAAAACAAACCCAAGAAGTTTAAATCGTAACCCACCACCTTTTCTTCGATTTCAAAGCCGCATACGGCAGCATTTATAGAGACGATGTAAGATGACGATTGAGAATTCTCGCTGCTCCATCAGGATCGGAAACGACCTCACCAACACATTCGATACCAAAAAAGGATTTAGGCAAGGCGATGCGCTGTCATGTGATTTCTTCAATTTGATTCTTGAGAGGATTGTGCAAAACTCCTGAGCCAACACCGGAGGCACAATTTTCCAAAAATCGGTGCAACTACAAACATACGCCGACGATATTGACATCATTGGTAGGACGCAACATGATGTCATAGCCACGTTTGCTGGTATAGAGAACGAAGCGGAAAAAATAAATTCACTAGTAAATGAGGGCAAGACTAAGCTTATGCTGTCAACACAAAAGGACACACAACAGCGACGAATTGGACAGAACGTCACCATTGACAGATATAACTTTGAGGTAGAACGTGACTTCATCTACCTCGACTCCTATATTAACTCTGACACCAACATCTCGTCTGAAATAAAACGAAGAATTACTCTTGCCAACCGCTGTTTCTTCGGGCTTTGAAGGCAATTCAGTAGTAAAGCCCTCACTCGAACTACTAAGGAGATCCGTTATAAGACCCTGATCATACCAGTCTTGCTCTACTGCGCTGAAGCATGGACCGTATCAAAAGCTGATTAAGAAATCCTTGGTCGATTCGAGAGGGAAATTCTTCGAAAAATCTTCGGTCCCGTTTGCGTTGACGGGCTATGGAGACGAAGATTCAACCAAGAACTATACGAGCTGTACAGCGACATGACCCTCTTCAAAAAACTGCGCTTTGGACGTTTAAGATGGCTAGGTAATGCAGGACATATGGACACAAATACTTCGACTTACAGAGTCTTCGATTCCAAGCCAGACGTCGGACGCAGTAAAGGAAGACCTCGCGTTAAGTGTCGCCCACAAGTAGCAACCGACCTCAACAAACTTGGAGTGCGAAACTGTAGGCAGTTAGCTAAGGAGCGGACTAATTGGAGAGGCATGTTTGTTGAGTTCCAGCTTCATTGCGGACAGAAGCAATATCACCTTTTTAAGCTTGAGTTTAGATATTGCTATCATCACTTCATTCAGGTCGGGTGGTGGGCAGTTTTCGCTGACGTTGCCAATATTGAACCCTTCGTTCTGCCTGACAGCGGATGTTGCTGGTCATCGCCGTTTAAAAGTCAGCAAAAGTGGTTCGTCTATATCCTCAGCATCGATTGTGCCTCAACTACGAGCTGAAGCTCGACAATTTTATGTTCGAGCCCTGTATCATTGGTTTTGGCGTTTTACACTTTGGTAAGACCTGCATACATGGTTTCTTGAGCAGCATCTCTCTCTATCTTCGATCGCGCGTTTTTTTTTACTCTTTTTACTTCTTTCTGAAAAGCCGGTGTTCTTTCCTTCTTCTCTGCCTAAAGGGCTCAATGGCAGCTCTCGTCTTCACCTGCAGCTAAACTTTGTACGCCTCGTTCTTGGCTGCGAGCATCTGTCGGCATTCCTCGTCAAACCTGGGGTTCTTGCTGGTGGGCGCACATCAGTTGCGGTTGATCTAATCGCTTGTTGGCATCGCTGCCGTTGTTCTTCGGCATTCTATGCTGGTGGTATGGTGTTAAACAAGAGGTTAAGAGATTCGCGTTGCATGAAGGTCTTGGCGGTCTTGGCGGTCGTTCGACATCAACATTATTCACAGTATTTTTGAATTGTTGTGGCGTTTTGGATACCCATATTCTAACCTTAATGTTCGGACATCCAAAATACTGGATGCTTGCCTCTTGTCTATCGCAATGTGACCAATTTAGTTTATGAGGAGAACGCCATGTCCCCTTATGGATATCGAGGTGAGGAAACCGTGTGCTGGCTATAGTGGCATTCCGTTCCGTAGTGAAGTCAATTAGCCTAAGTCCGTTACTAGACGTGTTGTCGTGTAGGCTATATTTTCCGAAAATACCGCTATAATGTCTTTTCTTCCTACCTATGCGTTAAAATCTCCCACCACGATTTTAGCAACGTACTTCGGAAGTCGCTCATTGGTATTGTCCTTTTTTTTCCTCCGTGAGCGCTATAAGTCTTATGTTGGCGAATTTGGCCTTGATGCGGATTTTTATAATAAGTTCGTTAATGTCTTGGAAACATACAACTTTTTGCCTAAGTCTGGCACTTATAACAAATCCATATCCGAATAGTCGCTATTTCTGCTCACTATGACAAGATCCGTAGTAGATGTCACAGCTATTCATCCTCTTTTTGCCGGGTCCATCCCATCGTATTTCGTGGATGGCAGAAATGTCTGCTTTGTAGCAGTTTAGTGCTTCCGCTAGTTGTTCGCTTTCACCTCTTCTGTTTAATGTTCTCACATTCCAGGTGCATATACGAACGTCGTTGTCCTTTTTTCCTTTAGCAGGGTCGTCAAAAATAAAATTGGTTGCTTCGTAACTAGTGGATTTTTTCCATGGATGGGTTGTCAACCCATAGCACAACCCCCAACCTGAAGGGCCAGTTCAAATTTAGTAGACACCCCTAGGACACGAGGCCATAAGTATCCACTACGGGATTGAGCGCTGCCGTTGGACTTTCGGTCTCAGCATCTCTATTCAAGGGATCTGACTAACCTTTGAAGTTCCTAGACATCCTGTTGTCCAAATATGTCAAAGCAGCATGTCTAGGTTCGCCTGGGACAGCAGGCCGCGTATTCATTCCGTGCCATTCTCACCAGGCTGTTTATAGTGTTGCTGTTTTTCTTTTTGTTATCAACCCTCGCACTTATCGTTTAGCATGTCAAATCCGGTTGGATGAGACCAGTACCCGATGATTACCACTTGGAGGTTAAAAAAAACACTTGATGTGTTGTCAGAGTTATAGCCACTGGGCATTGCCAAGTTAAAGCCAATCAGAGTCTACCCTCGTTCTACAACACCCAACCATCGGTGTGAGCATTCGGTGTTTCAAAAAATCCAAGAAAATACAGCTTTTCAAGGCATTAAGTACCGATTTTGCTTGATTTTGAAAGGAGACCTATATGGTAACATAATCATATACATAAAGTTTTGATCTTCTAAGTCTTGCTGGTAGATTTTTGATCCTGTTTTCTTCATCGACGACAGCTATTGCATACTTCGCTGCGGCGGCGGTGGTCTGGGCAAATATGCGTTTGGTAAGTACTGCACGCGGTTTTTGTCTTTTTATAGCGAGCACTGGGACATAAGAAGCACCCTGCTTGGGAATCTTTATTTGGGGTTGTGTTAATAACAGAATGAATCTCTATGTTTCATAGTACGTCCGAAGATAGTTTTAGGGTGCAATGATTAGCATTCATGGCATGGAGAGTATTACGGTTGAATATTTAAAGGGCCGGAATGCCGCTGGTTATTTAATTTCAGAATTTTCTATTATAATAGCGGTAAAAGAGTGTAAGCATAGATTATAAAGCCATACAGATGACGCATTGTGTAGACAAAATAGGGACTTTTGCTCACCAACTTCCTGGTACGTGCGAGCGGTGTGCACGTCTATGCATGAGAAACTAGATCCAAACATATGGCGGGCTGTGCCAGTACGAAATATTTCTTTCCCCAAAATAGTTACAAATTCTAAGCACTTGGAAGTACTATGATATTTCCTAAATCCAAATTGTTCTGTTGTATAAATGTTAATACATATGACATTTGTATTTTTTTTTAAATCAAAAACATCACCTATGTAGTCTTTCAACTAGTTTGTATTTTTCAATTTTTTGGTATAACAAATACAATTAGTATCTAATATATAAAAATGCACACATATTGGTATGTTGACTAAAAGATGTATAAAAAGTCTAATAAAAGAAAATTATCTTGTAGGAGCAGCAGTCTGGTTATAATCGACTCGCTCATCTGACACAAATTACCATCCATGACCATATCCATAACCGCTATGACCATAGCCAAGGCCATATCCATGTCCAAAACCTCCATATCCAATACCATGACCAATTCCTGCAGAAACCTTCACAACTGGAGCAGCCACAGCAACAGGAGCAGCAACTGCCGCAATACCAACACCATGTCCGATGCCATGTCCCAGACCAATTCCATGTCCGTAGCCAAATCCATGTCCAATACCATGGCCATATCCGCCATATCCGTATCCATGAGCGATGGGAGCCGCCACAATCGGTGCTGCTACTTTAGTTATTGCAATCGGTGCTGCTATTTTAGTTATGGCGGGTGCAACGTAGCTAGTCGCAATACCATATCCATGTCCCAGGCCATATCCATGACCTCCCAATCCATATCCTCCATATCCGTATCCATGGCCATATCCACCACCATAGCCGCCACCATACCCACCCAAGAAACCTCCCACGCTGGAGTGAATGACGCACACCAACAATGTGAAAACAGCGGCAATCTGAAAGGCACATTTAGTCCTTATTCCACATGGTCGGATGCGAATGTCTTCAAAATACTTACGAATCTGAACATCTCAATGAATATGATGTGAATGATGAATCTGAATGGAACTCCTCGGGTGATAGACAACCGTTGAATGATATCATTGAACCGACACTACGGGCAATTTATACCCTAAAGCCCAATCATACCGCCGTCCAAATTAAGTGGACAAAACTAGGAATTGCAATCGTGTATCTAAAGTAACGACTATCTGCTGCGTAAATCACTGCAATGCGTACCATACGTGCACGCGGAAAACATGTTGGTTGCGCGACTTTGTCGTGCATCGTCTCGTCGTCGTCATCAACGAACCGTTGTTGTCACAGTCTGGCTAATCAGCACCGGCTTTTGCCCAATGCTCTCATTTGGAGCACCTCGTACCTGTTGCTGCCACATTAATCCAATTACTTAACCGAGTGCCACCTGCCCGAGCACCAAATGCAGTTGCCTCCTCCATAACATTCCCATTTGGGGTACACCTAAATTCTTGCTCCTTGACGAGTCTGGTCTGGTGGCGGCTAATCTAGTTGTGCTGCCCATCTAACCAATGTTTGGTGGCTGCATGGCTGGCGAGCTCTTTCCATGAAACCTGATGGGCGCGGTGCACGGAATACGCCGATTCGTGTTCGATTTGTTACGGCATCGGGAATTAGGTAATGGCTGGCTAGGAGATGTTGTGGTAGATTTAGTTGTACATACGTGTTGCAGAGGGGAAATTCGGTGAATGCTGTGGTTGTCTAGGAAAAGTCGTGATCCAAATGGGCTATTGTTTCAAGAGGTATCGGCAAAAATAATCCATCAAAGGCAATTGTTCTCCAAAACGATTAATTTTGTTTGGAGACCGTGGGCGGATTGAATTAGATAAAAGGTGAAAAACTTAACTCATTCTGAGAGTAGGTTTAGGCATGTGGGCATGTGAATATCCTGAATCGATGGTCAAGTTTTCAGTTTTAAGAACTACGTGCCCACAATGCAATTTGATTGCTCCTCGATCTGGTGTTCACACGCAGCTTGTACCTCAATCAACCGAACATGTATCTATCGCTATTGACACTTGAATTTGCATAAATTTTTGAATAATTCGTTTGAATATGATGTTCTATGTGCGGAGTCGAACCACTAACCTCACAACAAATCGATGGCGAATCGATTAGGAAGGTATCGTTCCCTTTCTGCATTAAGCACGTTTCTACAAAACCACAATTTTTAAGGAAAAAAAAAACAATGGTTTCCTTTAATCGAATTCATATTTCACTTTTGTTAATGATTAACCGTTTGCATACTCGTTTGAATATAAATGCATTAGGGTGTCCGTTATTTGTATGGACAAATTTATCTTACGAAAATTTCCAAGTCTCACCCCCCAAAAAGTTGAGGCTTGATGCCAAAACGACTTTCCAAAAGTCTTAGGGGAAGCCGTGCTCATAGGAGCACCACGCCTTCCCGTGCCAACTCAAGGTTGAAATTTTACTCAATGTCCCTCAAACGCCATGAAGACCTATAACATGAAAATTTTCCTTAAATCATAGAAAGCATTCTATGCAGCCAGAATTATAATTCGAAAAGAGTTTGATTTCATAGATTTATTGCTCTCACTCCAAGTTGGTTGAGGTCGGTTTCTACTTGTTCGCGCCACTTAAGGCGAGTTCATCCTGTACTGCGTCCGACGTCCGGCTGAGAATCGAAGACTCTGCTAACCGGAGTATTGGTATACATCCTTTCTACATATCCTAGCTATCTTATAAGTCCAATGCGGAGTTTTTTTTTTGGCCAGTGGCATGTCGCTGTATAGCTCTTATAGTTTTTGGCGGAATCTTCGTCCCCATACCCCGTCAACGCAAGCTGGACAGAAGAATTTTCCTTTCAAATCGACCAAGGATTTCTTTATCCGCTTTAGAGATGGTCGATGCTTCAGAGCAGGACTGGGATGATCAGGGTCTTATAACGGATCTCCTTAGTAGTTCGAGTGAGGGCTTTACTACTAAATTGCCTTCTTAGCCCGATGAAACAGCGGTTGGCATCAGTAATTCTTCGTTTAATTTCTGACGAGATGTTGTCCCGATGTTGTCCCGTACTATCTCAAAGTTATATCTGTCAAGGGTGACATTCTCCCCAATTCGTTGATGTTGTGTATACTTTCGTGTTGACAGCATATATTTCGTCTTGCCCTCATTTACTGCTTAACCCACTTTTGCCGCTTCTTTCTCTTTACCAGCGAACGCGGCTATGACATCACGTAGAGTCCAACCAACGATGTCAATATCGTCGGCGTATGCCAGTAGTTAGACCAATTTTTGGAAGATTGTGCCTCTGCTCAGGAATTTTGCACAATCCTCTCAAGAATTTGACTAAAAAAGTCGTACGACAGCGTATCGTCTTGTCTAAATCCTTTTTTGGTACCGAATGTGACTGTGAGGACGTTTTCGACCCTGGTGGAGCAGCGAGAATTGCCCATCATCATCTTACACAAGCGGACTAGTTTGGGCGGTATACCAAAACTAGACATGGCTCTGTATCGTTCGTCTCTGTACCTGCTATGGTATGCGGCTTTGAAATCGATGAATAGGTGGTGGGTATCGATTTTGACGTCTTTGGTTTATTCAGGATCTGCAGAAGTGTAAAGATTTTATCAGTTGTGGACTTTCCTTGTTTTAAGCCACATTGATAAGCACAAATTTGGTTGCTGTGAACATATTACGGTAACGGTTAACGGTTTTGTAGGCGATGTTGAGCAGACTTATTCCTCTGTAGTTGGGCCAGTTCAGAGGTTCTCCGTATTTATGGATCGGGCAAACGATGCTAAGGTTCCATTCTTCAGGCATACTTTCATCCGACCAGATTTGGATTACGAGTTGGTGGATGTTGCTAACTAAGTCATCTCCGCCGGCTTTATAAAGCTCAGCCGTCATTTCCGGCAGCCTCATTAGGCTTGAGTTGAGATATTGCTATCCTAACTTCTCTCAGATTGGCTGGTTGGCAATTTTCGCTGTCGTTACCAATATTGAATCGTTCGTTCTGCCTGACAGCGGTTTGTTGTTCGTCATCGCCGTTGAACAGTCTGCAGAAGTGGTTCTTCAATATCCTTATCATTGAGGGTGTCTCAACTATTATATTTCCTTGCTAATCTCGACAGGATTCTAATCGTGCCTTGTATCCATGTCTTTGACGTTTTACACTTTGGTTAAACTTGCGAACATCGTTCCTATAGTGGCACCCCTCCATATCCTCGATCGCGTGGTTTTCTGGCTCTTTTTGCTTCTTTCTGAAAAGCCGGTTTTCTTCCCTTCTTCTATGCCTATAGAGTTCAGTGGCAGCTCTCGTCTTCACCCGCTGCCTAGCCTTGTATTCCTCGTTCTTGACTGGAGCATATGTCGGCATTCCTCATCAAAGCATGGGTTTTTTGCTGGTGGGCACGAGAAACCTAGGAAATTAGTTGCGGCAAATCTAATGGCTTGTTGGAATCGTTGGCATTGTTCTTCGACATTCTATGCTGGTGGTATGGTGTTAATCGAGAGGTTAAAGGATACGCGTTGCGCGAAGGTCTTGGCGATCTCTTGCGATTGCAGTCTTTCGGCATTAAATTTGGTGGATATCCGCATTCTTACCCTGGCTGCAACAGGCTAGTGGTTCGAGTCGATGTAAGCTCCTCGGAATGTTCGGATGCGTGCCTCTTTTCCATCGTAATGTGATCAATTCGATTGACCGTTCGTTGATTTGGAGACCGACATGTCCCCGTATGGATATTCGTTCATTTTTTTCGTTTAGCAGGGAGGTCAGCAATAAAATCAGTCCTTTTCAAGGCTATTGGTTGCTGCGTAACTCATAGTTTTTTCCATGGTTGGCTAGGTAGTCCAAACCACAACCTTCAACTGTTAGGCAAGTTCCAATTTATTATATACCCCTAGGACACTCGGCCATCAGTATCCACTACGGGATTGAGCGGTGCCGTTGGCCTTTCGGCTCATCCGCCACCATCTATGTTCAAGGTGCATGACTTACCCTTGAAATTTCTAGACAACCTGTTGTCCGAATATGTCGAAGCAGCTTGTCTAGGTTCACCTGGGACAGCAAGCCAGTACCCGATGGTAACCACTTCGGGATTAAAATTAAGGACATTTGAGGCATTGAGAGTAGCATCGCGTAACTCCAAACTTCAACTATTGAATTATTAGTGTTTAAATAATTTACAATAAAATAAATCCGGCTTGATATTTTCTTTTAATAATTACTGAAAAACGAAAAGTTTAACACAAAAAGTGACACTTCCGCATCGAATGAAATATTTGTATTCGTCACGAACTCAAAATTGAGAAACTCCTGCTATCTATGCATCATTCGATGTGTAGTAACGGTTACAACCACTGGGAATCGCCAAGTTAAGTCCAATCAGAGTCTACCCTCGTTCTGCAACACCCAACCATCAACTCAGAGATATACCTTATTGTTCGACTTAGAATCACTAGCTGAGTTTAGTTAGCCAAGTCTGACCGTCAGTCATATGTCTTATAGCCTTAAATTTTGAGCTAGAACGTTTAAATTTGGTTCGTGTACTTTTCGCTGTTCACAGTAGAGTAAGTGTAAACATATGAGAGGCTACAGAATTGGAGTAAACTTTTTCAAAATCCGCAAACCGCCACGCTCACTTTGTGGAAAAAAGTTATTTTTGGTCAAACGGTTGGGAATTTAAAAAAAACTCACCGAAAAATTTTTTTAAATGGGAAAGTTTTTAGTAAAAAATCAGTTTTTGTACTAATTTTAAAGAAATTTAAGAAAAAACTTTTGATGCAATACATTCGTATAGCAAAATAGACATATGGCACATATATCATTTTCTTCCACACCCATATTTTGGGGGCGTTTTTTCAACAAAAACCATTACTAATCCTCTCCCCAAGGCATATGCAATAGAAATATTTTTTCTTATCGTCGAACCACAAAAGATTTTGATTGCCTGTCTGAACAGTATGTTGTGAAAATAAAATTTTCAATATTTTCATCCCTAGAAAGCCCACAATATGGATGGAATAGGATAGGGTATTAAACGATTCGCACAGCAGATTGTGGCCTTCTCATACGGTTATAAAAGATCTTGATAAACTCTTTGAGCAATACAATGTATCGGGTTTTTCAACAGGGACGCTATGAAAGTTGAGCGATAGGGACAGCAAACGACGCCATATTTCTTGCCGCTCTTTTGATATTTCTCTTCAGTAAGGGTTGCCATTTCATAATGGAAAGATAAACGATCCAACAATGAGTCGAAATTATTAAAATTTACCACCGAAATTCGGGGTCAGTGGCCTCAACGTTAAGAGCGCTACGTCCAATTTATGGTCGTTATAATCATCCTAGCAGATCAACAATTGAGCGTCTAGTGGAAAAATTTGAATCCACAGACAAAGAAGTGCCTGTAGTGTCGATAATATTGCTTCCGCTGAGGCTTCAGTTGAAGAAAGCCGAAATGTGTCTCTCACACGTCGTTCTCAAGCGTTGGGCATCTCTGTGACGTCGTTGTGGCGAATTTTGCGAAAAGATCTTGGCCTACATCCTTACAAGATTAAATTGACGCAAGAACTGAAGATGCTTGACCACCAGAAGCGTCGTATGTTCGTTAATTGGACTGAGCATCAACTTAAAAATGATTCGGATTTTCATCGAAAAATCATCTTCAGCGATGAGGCTCATTCCTGGCTGAATGGCTTCGTCAATAAACAAAATATGCGATAGTGGTCAGGCAGCAATCCACACGTACTCCATGAGTCATTATTGCGTCCCGAAAAAATTACGGTTTGGTGTGGTTTATGTGCCGGCGGCGTCATTGGGCCATACTTCTTCCATGATGATCAAGACCGGCACGTTACTGTGGATGGGAATCGCTACCGTTCAATGATAACCGAATATTTTTGGCCCCAATTGGATGATATGGACTTGGAGGACATGTGGTTCCAACAGGACGGCGCCACAAGCCACACAGCGAATGCCACAATCAATTTATTGGAAACCAAGTTTGGAGAACGAAATGGTCCAGTCACTTGACCGCCTCGGTCGTGCGATTTGACGCCGTTAGACTATTTCCTGTGGGGCTACGTCAATCCTATGGTCTATGCCAACAAGCCAGCGATGATTGAAGAACTTAGTACGAATATCGAACGTGAAATTGCAGCAGTGTCGGCCGATTTATGCTTGAAAACCGTCGAAAATTGGGTTCAGCGTCTGGACTTCTGCAAGCGTGCCCGTGGTGGCTATGCAAAATAAATCGATATTCATATATAATGGCAACGTCCTTTCACAGGAATAAGGAATATCATTGATATCCAAAACCGTTTTTGTTTTATTAAAAAAAAAACTTTTGTAGCACTCTTATTGAAAAACCCTTTACAATATTCGTAAAGGTTCTAGTCACGCCCACCCAACTAACGATTTCGCTTCGATGAAGCAATATCAAAGCTATTTCCCTCCCAGCATTATTACCTATATAGACCAAGAGCCCTAATAAAAAATGAATTAAAAAGTAAAAGACCAAGAGCCCACAGCAAATTTTGGGTGTGATATGATAACCAAAATATGCGTATATTAGTGCGAAGGTATGCACGGTACGATATCAAATCCGGAAGTCTGGCAGCGATTCGTCGAAGCTGAGATTAGTAATATTAGGTTGAAAAAGTGAGTTTTTCCAAAGTCTAGATTTTTCTGATAACCACTTGATTTTAGTATCAAACGAAAGAATAGACTGCCCTGATCACAAAAGTGTGGGTGCCAGACGTTTTACGCGCAGCCAAACCCTTGCCAGACGTGCTAATAGTATGCAAAAATCACTTTTTGAAATAATTGTGATAACCAAATGTGGAGTAAATATATAGAAAAACATTTGACCTACTTTTGGTAAACTATATACTTCTATAAGACTTCTTTAAATACTACTAAAAAGTTTACAGAAAAAATGTTGTTTGCCTTAAAGGAGCAAAATGTAGTCTTCGCATAATGTCTTTCCGAAAATGTTTGCAAGCCATCTTGATAACATAATTTTTTATTCTTTTCTTTTTGTTTTTAAATGTTTTTACTTACTTTTATTAATTTCAATTAATTAAATAAAAACTCTGATCTTACTGGGATTCGAACTCGCGTTTTATCGCAAGGTAGTCCAACACGCTATCCACTAGGCTGTACTCTGGACCATAAAAGGAATAGTGAGTACAACTAAGTTCTTGAGTGGTGTTGACTCATTCTCAGGTAGGCTATCGAGCTTTTCACCTTTTTCCCGATTTGTTACCTTAGTTTTTGTAAGCATTCTTTCGTAAGCTCTGTACATGCCTTGCTTCGGATTAAATTCTTTTAAAGTTCTACCGAAACATCTTAACGTATGTTACTTGTACACACATTTCTAGAAGCAAAAAAAAAAAACCTTACAGAAGTTATCCTATCACAACTTCGGTTATTCTTGTGAACTGTGCTGCATAATGTCTTAAACAGGCTTTTCTACCCAAGCAATCGACTGCAAAAATGCTCAACCTCCACGCCTAAGTACTGTATAATAGATCTACAGAAATAATTGCTTGTATAAAATAAAAATGTATTGCCTTATACAGGAATAATTGTTAGTTGGGCACTTTGGGTATGCTTAAGGATGGAATGGGATTCGCACATCGGATTTTAACCTTCTCTTATGTTTTCTTTTTACTCAGCAATCAAAATATTCGCTAGAAATAATTTATATGGCAAAACAAGGTTTGCCGGTTCAGCTAGTATAAAAATAAAATGTGTCCTCAAATTACTGAAACTACAAATGCCGTTTATTCTTTAAATATAAATGGGTTATCTTCATCCTTGTAATCCGGAAATTCATGAGCAAAAAGCTTTATAAATGTCTCCGGATCGATGCTTTGGTTATTCGAACGAATTGAGCCTTCCGCATCCTCAACAGATTCATCTCCAAAATCTAGCTTCAGCACGGATTCAACCTGACCTAGGTGATTCCAATTAAGTCCCTTCAGGGTGTACGGAGCATGACGTAGTGGTATGGGCAATGAACTATAAGCACTCAATGCTCCATAGCCATAGGGCACCACAACAGTATAAACTTGATAATTGGTTTTCCTCACCGCCCTAAATTTATTCCCCGATGATACCGGACATGACATCAAAATAAACACCAAGACGATGTACCTATTAACAATCTACACATGGAGAAGATAGTTATGTTAAATTACAGTTAAGTGATGTGCCATGAATATGTCACCTACCTTAATGGGAGTGGATTCCATGTTTCTTGCTACTTAACAATCAAATCGATTCCATGTAAGCTCACTTTTATAGATTTCTTTAGAATAACTTTCTCAGACTCACACTTTCATTTCGGATGGCAGAATTTATTTATCTGTTCCTGTCAGCTGCAACTTATGAATACGATTTTGTATCAGAGAATATCATCATCGTGGAGTTGCAAATTCGTAGCAAAGAAGATTGAATTTTCGGATTGACCCAGATCTTGTACATAATTAAGTTTTTTTTTTTTTTCTTATAGTGGAAGACAACAAATGCTACTGAATGAAACGATCTTATAGGTCAATACACTAAACTAATGTGCATGAGGTCTTTAGCGTCTTCTTTGAGCAAGTCAATGGCGGTTTGATTGGAAGTCGACTGTAGAGTGGTTTCTGAGTGAATAATATAACCTGTCGCTGATACCATGGAAATATGAAATCCAATTTGAAATTATACGCTTTCTGAGTATTTTAATTCATGCATAATGTGACAGAATTAATTTGTTTTTTTTTTTTTGTAATTATTTAATTTAAATTTAGTTTTTGTGAAAACTGGTCACGCTTTGACGATTTTAATATAACAGATGAGTAGTTTATTTGAATGACAAAAAAAACTACATGTGACTATTTGAAAAATTGTCTATTCCAGCCTTTCTGGGTTACTTGAGCAAGAGTTAAGATTTACAGGTTGAACTCAATTTTGACCCTGTTGCTAAAAATATGCAGAAAACTTTTCAGCAATTCTTTAAACTCAAAAGAAAAATGAAATAGTCTTTCCGATAGTATAATATTTTACTATTGAAGGAAAACTGAGCATTCTCCTACAAAGGTACAATCGAAGACTCCGATCGTTACGCAACAAGAGAAACAAATTATGGTCAGTTTTCCTTCGAAACAAGTCTTTTTCTGACTTTTCCAACTATCTCGGCTCATACCTTCAATTCACTCAGGCTTATAACTCCCTCTATCAACGATATGTTGACAATGCGCAAGTCAACCTTATAAGCGACCCTAAATCTTTTTTTCTGATTCGTTAACTACAAGAAAAAATCTGACGGTTACCCTCCATCCCTCTCTTACGAAAACATATCTTCAAGTGATCCACACACCATTGCTAATTGTTATGCCACCTTTTTTAAACAATCTTTTGCCGACAACTCCTTTGTTCCAGATCCCTTTTATTTCAACTACCTACCTGACTACTCCATTGGTCCCTTTCCCTCTCAAACTTTCGAACCTACTGTAATTGAAAATAAATTACAAAAACTTAATGATGAATACTCACCAGGCCCAGATGGTATACCCGCTATTTTTCTTAAGAAGTGCTCCCTCGTGCGCTCCTATCCCCCTTTCGCACCTCTTTAAACTCTCGCTATCACAAGGCGTCTTTCCTCATATATGGAAGTCCTCCTTCATAACGCCAATTCATAAAAAGGGATTAAAGAGCGAAGTTACTAATTATCGCCCGATAGCCAAACTTTCGCATATACCCAAACTCCTGGAAAGTATTTTGTACGAATCCTTAAGCTTTCAATGCAAGTCTTTAATTTCTCAAAACCAACATGGCTTTCTAAAAGGTAGATCAACCACCACAAACCTCGTTGAATTCACGTCCTCTGCGCTGTCGGCCTTAGAAAGTGGTAAAGAAGTCGATGTTGTTGCAACCGATTTTAGTAAGATATCCCACAAATTAATCCTTTTCAAATTGTCTACCCTTGGTTTTGAACCAATACTGCTGAAATGGATATCCTCTTATCTGGAAAACCGTTTCTATAGCGTTCGCTTCAGGTCCGTCCTATCTGCCCCATTTCTGGCCACCTCTGGTGTACCACAAGGCAGTCATCTAGGTCCCCTTCTCTTCATCTTAACTATAAACGATTTGGAAAGGGTTATTAAATACTCCTCTATCTCTCTCTATGCCGACGACACCAAATTTTATAAACACATATCTTCATCACAAGACCCCTGCTTGCTTCAACAAGATCTAGATTCTTTTTCTATTTGGTGTCTCAAAAACTGCCTAGAGCTAAATGTTGCGAAATGCCAATCCATCACCTTATCACGTAAGTACAACAAGTCCCCTCCCCGTCTTTACCATCTTAATGATCAACCTATACCCATCGTACAGTCTCTTCGTGACCTTGGCATATTGTACGACCGGGAACTTAATTTCCGTTCGCATATTGACGAGATAATTCGTAAAGCCAATTCATCCCTTGGGTTTATTAAACGGTGGTCAAAGGAATTCTCTGATCCCTACGTAACCAGATCTCTTTACATCACTTTCGTCCGCCCCCTCCTCGAATACGCCAGCCAAGCATGGTCACCCTATCAGCAAGTTCATGTAGCCAGAATCGAAAGCATACAACGACGTTTTCTTCGATTTGCCCTCCGCGGTCTTTCTTGGAACGATCCCCTAATTCTGCCTCCCTATCATGACCGCCTCAAACTCATTAACCTGAATAGCCTTGAGGACCGGAGAGATGCTGCAGACATTCTCTTCATTCATCGCCTCCTCTCAGGCTCTATCGATTGCCCGTCTCTTTACAGCTCCATCTTCTTTAATACTAACCCTCGTAATTTAAGACACCCCCGTCTCTTCTATCTGCCAACCCACCGCACGTCCTACGGCTCAAACGAACCAATTTCCCGTATGCTACGGAAAGTAAACTCAAACATTTCCATTTTTGATTTCAACCGTAGCTCTTCCTCCATTAAACTTAGCCTCCTTCTACATAAACCCTGGCTTTTACTCCTAGTTATAAGTCTTTGCTTTTAGTTCTAGTATTGTAAGTATTGTATTGTTTTTTTTTTTCTAGCTTGTATTGAGCCAAATAAATGGGACATTTTGCCCCACCAAAATTAAAAAAATTAAAATTAAAAAGTAAATTAAAGTTGACATAACACCCATCCAGGAAATACGATGGGATGGGAGCGTGATGGTTGGACGTTGTAGAACAAGGGGAAATTCGGATGTCTTTTAGTTTGGCAATGACCAGTGGTTGTAACTCTGACTACACATCAAGTGATTATTTTTTTTCATTGTTTAGTTTATTTATTTACATCAATTCGAGATCTTTTAAATCTACATTTAGACTACAGAAAATTAACAATTCAAACAAAAATTAAAATAAATAGATAGTTCTTAATATATAATCCTATGTATGTGCATGTATGTATAATTGAATATAATTTACTAAATTAAGAAGTGCAATAAAAAGTTGTTTCTTAAATTAAGTCTACTTGTGTGGAAGTTAAAATCTATAGTGTCAGATATTAAATTGGTTTCTCTAACACAGCGAGTTATAGGTTCATTTCGTGCATAGTTAACCCTTATGTTCATTTTCGCGGAGCAGACAACGGTCTCTTAGCTGTCGAGATGGTGCATAAAGATCAATCAAAGATAATAGAAAAGGGCATTTAATATGGTATGATAAAATATCACTTACAAACATAATTGAGTAAATTTTCCGTCTATTTTCAAGCGACTGAATGTCGAGATGTGGACATCTAGTAGAGTAGGAAGGAGTTTCGATGTTCCAACCTAGTTTCCATATAGCAAATCTAGTGAATTTTTTTGTATATTTTCAATTCTTTTCGAATGAACGTTGTAATATGGATTCCAAATCACACAGCTAAATAGAGATTTTGTAGTCAATGGATCCTTAAAGTCTTTGGAATAGCGTTTAATGAAACCTAACATTGAGTTTGCTTTGGTTACAATATACTCCACGTGTTTCACAAAGTTCAATTTTTGGTCAAAGACTACACCGAGGTCTTTTTTCTCTGATACTCTTTCAAGAACATTGTTTTCAATTTTGTATTCAAAGAAAACTGGTGACATGTTACGAAAAAACGAAAAACATTGACATTTAGAAACAGTCAAGAATAATTGGTTAACACAACACCATTCTGTTAGCCTTTGAAGGTCATCCTGTAGAAGGAGACAATCATCAATCGATTTTATACATCCAAGAAATTTTAAATCATCTGCAAACAGAAGTCGAACTGAATTTTTTAAAGATTTCAGGCATGTCATTCAAAATAAGAAAAAGAAGTGGACCATGATGGCTTCCTTGGGGAACACCTGATGACACGGAAACGGGATTTGACAGTATTTGTTTTTTTTACTTTTTAATTCATTTTTTTATTTACTTAAAATATTAACTTAATACTAGACAAAAATGCTTAAATCTAACTTATCAATAACATATCTACTTAATCTAACTTATCGGCCCATAGCGGGCGCTGTAAGCTTATAACTAACATTTTTCTTTTGCTTTTCAGCCTAAATTTGTCATTTGTTTCTTATTGTTAATATAAAGACATTTAATTGATTTTTCAAAGAAAAAATTAAAACTTTGAACAGTAACCATTTTTTTTTTGTTTTATATAAAAACTTAATCTAGACTAAAACTAAATTAAACTACTTAATACTAGTTAAACCTAACTAACACAACTTAAGACTACTTAACTACTTAAACCTAACTTAGTTATAATCGGGGTGGCAAGCACTCGTTGCATATGCCCCAAGGGTTTGCCATCCCGATTGCGTCATTGGGTCCAGCAAGCATTTATGCAACCATATTAAATAAAATATGGTGCATAAGCCCAGCCCCAGACCTTGTACCTAAATTTAATTTACTTAAGTACTAAGGGGTGGACTAAAAGTCCGCAAAGACCTGAGGAACTGCAGAAATACTTTCCTCGTTTAGCCACCAAAACTCGGTGCGCTGCTTTTCAGCGTCGGTCCTATCGCGATCCGATACCGCCGTGCTAAAGCGGAGGAGCTCCGGAGCATTGTCGACGTACCCATCGCGGACTAGCCGCTTGTCCCGCGCGTCACGGTAGCGATGGTATAAAACCGGGATACCGTTCCTGACAGTATTTGGTCAATAGATACAAATTGTATACGATCTTTCAGGTAGGAAATTAACCATTTCAACATACTTGAATGCGAACCCAATCTTTCCAATTTTTTGATTTAAATAAGGCGGCTGACTCTATCAAAGGCCTTTGCAAAGTCGGTGTAAATTACATCGATTTGGTAACCTTCCTCGAGTTTATTAAGAATAAAATTTGAAAAAATTGCAAGATTAGTTGTTGTAGATTTTCCTGCGACAAAGCCATGTTGAAACGGTGAAATATATTCCCTGAGTAAAAAAGCCAACGTAGTGCATACAATTTTTTCAAAAAGTTTTGGTATAGACGTTACTTCGCAAATTGGACGATAGTTAGATATTTCCTGCCTCGGACCAGTTGTGTGAATTGGAATAATAAAGGATTTTTTCCACTCTGAAAGAAAATCTCCACTCACAAGAGAGCTATTAAAAATGTAAAATAGGGGCTCAGAGAGAGCAGTTGCACATTTCTTAAGAACATTGGGCCTCCGCACATGAGATGAGTTGAACTCTGGTGTGAAACTGGTTTCACACCATACTCCAAGCGCACACGAGATGAATATGCCGGCAGAACAAATTGTATACATGAACCGCTTTTTATTGTGTTAGTAATTCTATAGAAATTGACATTTGCCTTGAGTACTTTTGACAATTCGCAAACATCTGGGATTTGTGTGAGAATTTACGTTTAAATTGTTACATTTATGTAACGTGCCATGTAAGTTATTTTATTTTCGGTAAATTTATCCCAAATTTTGGTAAATTTATCTATCCATTTTATTTCAAGTTTCAATAATGAAGAATAATGCTAAAATACTGGCATCAGCTGGATTTCTTGTGGTTAGTTCCTTGGCCATAGCAGTAAAGTTGGCAAAAAGAAAAAGGCAACGATTGCGATCCTGCTGGGTGCAGCCTTGGCGAGAAGAACGTCATAGGTGCGGCAACATTCAAGCACTCCTAGAAGAATTTAATCTCTCAAATGATTTCAAGAGTTACAAATCATACATTTTAATGGACGAAATTTGTTTTGGAGAGCTTTTGGCATTTGTTGAATCGGATATAACCCGCAAAGACACATCAATGAGAGCATGCATTCCTGCTAAGGAGAGATTGGCAGCCACTCTTAGATTTCTGGCAACCGGTGAAACTTTCCAGGAATTAAATGAGAACACAAGGTTGTCTCCTTCATTTCTGAGGTACAACGTTCTTGAAGTTTGTGAAGCAATTTATCAAAACATGAAAAATAAATTTTTAAAGGTAAGCATAAAATAATTCAAATTAAAACAATAAAATAATTATTTTTACATATATGTATGTATTTCAGTTCCCTGATTCGAAAGAAAAGTGGTTGGAAATCGCTGAAGGATTTCAAACATTGTGGCAGTTTCCGCATTGTCTAGGTGCTCTCGATGGCAAGCATATCACCTTTAGTCCACAAAAGAATGAAGAGACTTTATTTTACAATTATAAGGGCTTCCATAGCATAGTACTTATGGCGATATGCGATGCGAATTGTTAATTTACTTTTGTGGATGTTGGCTGCAACGGTCGCATAAGTGATGGTGGCGTGCTAATGCGCTCCGATTTGATGGTTATTCTTAATAGAGGGAAAACAGTGTTTCCTAAACCAGATATAATTGGGAATAATAGAAGAGTACCTTACGTGATTCTAGCAGACAATGCGTTTCGTCAAAACAAAGAAAGAGCTTTCGGCGTGTTGGCAAATAGATTTCGAATCCTCCGAACAACTATTAAATTGAATGCCGAGAAGACAACGAAAATTGTTCAGTGCTGTTGTGTACTTCACAATTTATTTATTTATTTATTTATTTATTTCATCTATAAGTACATTTTACTTTCTTAGACTAGAATGATATAGTAATATTATATATAAAATTAAGTAAAACATAATCTTTATTATTTAATTGCTTCGGAAATCTTAATCTTAAAAGCATTTCTGCTCAAATTAAGGTCGATTGCATTCGCATATTGGTTAAAATAAAGACATGCGTTTGTGACAGGTTCATTACGACCATAATTTGTTTCATGTCTTGGTATGGCAAAATAACACTGCAGCCTAGGTCTAAGTGGACGTGCTGGAACATAAACATTAAACAAAGATAGTAAGGGGATGCAATCAATATGACCCGTAACAACATCCCTTGCAAGTGAAATAAAGAAGAATTTCCTTCTTATATAAAGAGGTTGTAATTTTATAAGAGCGCATCTATTTACATAAGGTGGCAAAGGCAGAGACCAATTTAACTTACGAAGAACAAACCGAGTAAATCTTTTTTGAATTTTTTCAATACGAATCATGCTATTATTATAGCATGGACACCAAACTACGCAGCAATATTCGAGTATAGGTCTAACAAAACTAATAAAAAGCGATTTCAATGTGTATGGGCAGCGAAAATCATTTGAATTTCGAAAAAGGAACCCAAGCATAGAATTTCCTTTGGAAATAATGTAATCAAAATGCATTTTAAAATCTAATTTTGAATCTAAAATTACTCCTAAATCTGTTTGATTAAAAACTCTTTTAAGAGCAGTGTTTGAGATCGTGTAATCAAAGATAATAGGACAATGACACCTTGTGAACGTAAGGACAGAACACTTAGATATATTAAATGGCAATTTGTTTATATCACACCAATTTGATAAGTTACTAATATCTTTTTGTAGGGCGATACAATCCGACAAGGAATTTACCATTTTATATATTTTAACATCGTCGGCAAACATTAGACACTTTGAAGAAGTTATTTGTGAGGGCAAGTCATTTATAAAAAGAAGAAATAAGAGAGGTCCCAGGTGGCTACCTTGAGGTACACCGGAAAAATTAAATATTTTTCTAGATTTGCTTGAACCGATTTTAACAAACTGAACTCTATTTGTTAAGTAACATTCAATCCACTTTAATAAATTAGAATGAAAACCTAGCATTTTAAGTTTTTGAACTAAAATTGAGTGGTTTACTCTGTCAAATGCTTTTGAAAAATCCGTAAATATAACATCTACTTGTTTCCTATTTTCCATGCTATTAGTGCAAAAATTTGTCAACAGGGATAGATTTGTGGAAGTGGATCTTCCACTCATAAACCCATGCTGAAATATTGAAATCTGATTTCGAACCATAACATATAATCTTTTTTTGACAAGTGATTCAAAGACCTTTGGGATCAATTGTAGTTTGGCAATGGGTCTGTAGTTTTCTATACATTGCTTGGATCCTGATTTATGTATGGGCGTTATGAATGAAAACTTCCAACAATCTAAAAATATCCCAGAATCTAGAGACGCATTAAAAATTTGTTCAAGAGGTTTTAATAGATTAAACCTACACATCTTTACGAACATTGCTGGAATGTTATCCGGTGCAATGCTAAGATTTGTGTCTAAGTTACCTAGTTCATTGAGAATTTCATCTTTTGTAATCTTATTGAACCAATGTCAACAATTTTAGAGACATTCAATGCATTTATCGACTTTAAAGAATCCAAAGTAAAGTTTGATTGAAAGAACGATGCAAACATGTTACATATATTAGAAAGATCGCTACTAACTTTAGTTTTATACGACATATTAGCAGGAATCCCAAATGATTTCCTTTTAACATTTATATGCTGCCAAAAGGCCTTTGCATCATTTTTAATTCTAGATTCCAATGACCATAGATATTGCTTATGCGTAAAGTTTTTTTAAATATACATATTCTTTTCGAAAACGACAATATTCACTACGATAAGTTGAATCAACCTTGCTCTTACCACCTAATCTGGTCATTGCAGTTTTTAAGCGCGATAGACTTTTGGTGAACCAAACTGGTTTGTTATTTTGCTTTACCCGCTTTAAAGGAACAAATTTTGAAAATATGTCTTCTATTTTGCTTTTAAATGAACAATAATTTGATAATAAATCGGTATGACTTAAAAGTACATCCCAATCTATTGAGCATAAATAGTTATTGATGAAATTGTAATCGGCCTTAATAAAATCATAACTATAATTCACAAAAGAACAATTACTATTAATTATATCAAACATATTACAATTAATTAATATACCTAATGCTTTATGATGTATGCTATTACTTAAAAGTGGGAATTCTTCTTCCTTTGATAATAGACGGAGAGCGGTGCATTTTCTTCAGGCAGCACAGTCGTTGCATTGTTTATTGAAATAGCATCAACATCAGTAGGAAAAACAGCTGGAGCACATGGACTTGTGTTGTTTACATTATTTAATTGTACGTCATCTAAGTTGATAACGACGTTCTCCTGGTTACTTCGTTTTTTGGAGTGTAAACGAATTCTCTTACTTGAACTCCCATCGGCCAAATTGATGAATTGAGTGCATTAGGAATTATATTTGCAGGAATAGCAACTTTAAAATTTATATATGAAAGTGCAGTTACGTCTATGTCTTTCTTTATGAGCTTTTTACATTTTATGAGTGTTGGTGCAATTTCTAATTTATTTGCAACGTAAGATGTAATTGTCTCTTCCGATGTGTTGTTAGCGAAGCGAGACAGATGCAAACATTTCATGGTTGGAACTATTTCTAATGTTGTGCAAGAAGAGTCACTACCAATAACTTTTGGACGGCGACGGGACATATGATTTTTTTGTCGTTGCACAATCTATCCATTATTATCAGCATTGTTGTTGTTTCCACGAGAAAATGCAATTACATTGTTGTTGTTCTTCGTCACTACGGCATTAGCGGCAGAAAAAAGAAAAAAGCCTGTGGTACCGAAATAATTTGAACGACATTGCGATTTCCAATGGACTTAATTATGATGACAATGGACTGGAAGACAACGATATTACTACCGAAGAAAATCAAAAATTTACCCAAAAAGAAATCGAAAACATTCGAAAAACCTTTTCTGAGTACTTCGCAAATGAAGGAAATATCAAAAAATAATGAATTTACATCTTCAAGTCCATATTTATTACATTACGCAATTTCAACAAAATATTAAAAATAAATAAACGAAGTTCAGCATTGTTTTATTCAAAAAATTCCTTCAAGAACTTCACTTAGAATATCGGTTGAAGAAGTCGAATTTGAATTTAAGACTTCGATGTTTGGTTGTCGCACTAATTGATTGCTTATAATGATTGGAGCGTGTTTGCTTTGATTAAGTGGATTAGATGTAATTTCATCCAAGTTGCATATTGATTCAGTTGAGCTCCTGGAGCCTGAATTAGACAGGCTGTTACTTGTAAAACTAAACGTTGTCGGAGTTGAAGTTCCTGGTGGTGAATTATAATTCCAGCTGGCATTGAAGAAATTCCTTTCTTTTGCTTTAACCCTTTTCAGTGACACCAACACATCAATATGAATCTCATCGAAGCTCTCCTCCAATTTTAATTCCTTGAGTTCTTTTTTTAGATACTCGCAGAACGCATCTTCTTTTGATGTATTTCCACTATTCTGGGTCAGTTTCTGCATTATTTGCAAGGATATATCCGCTGTTTTTTTGCAACATTCTATATCGCTTTCTAATTTCTTTTTTTTTTTGGGCTGAAAAAATCGAAATAAGCTAAGTAATGTTTCACTCACATAGATAGAAATAATAAACATACCTTTCTGCAGTTCGCCGGTTCCTCTGCTCCATCTAGATGGTCCCAGACATTGGTTGGCGGAATGTCAAACACCTGTAAACATTGCAATCATATAATTAAAGCCACAAATTCCTTACAAAGTTTCTTACCTCTGAAATGTTCACATTTGATGTTCCAGTGCATTCATCGTTTGCATTGTTCAAAAATTAAAGCTGGTCGAAACACCAAAACTTAGGTTTACACACCGATGGCGTCCCTGTACCACTCTTTTTGCTGCAAATTAATTTTTTTTTTCGGCTGCCAATTGTTGCGCCAGCGTTTTTAATTTATTTCGTACCAATTTTTCGGTCACGTTTGGCTTATATTTTTTTTACAGCATCAACAATAAATAAAATAGCTTCTCTTTTTTTGTTGCATTTTAGATGGTCTGGGTGCTGTGCTTTATATAGGATTTCATGTTTCCGGTATTCGTCTATCAGCACCAATGTCTCTTCTTTTGACCACAAATGTGTAGTTTCATTCTGCTCCATTTTTTTATTTGTGATGTCAACAGTTCGACTCACAAAACGCGTATGAGAGCCGAATGACATAAAAAAAATGTCAGACCTTAAATGGTAAGAAATGTGTATGTATTTGTTGTCAACCTTGTTCCACCGCAAAAACTCGGTTGAAAATTTTCAACCATTTTCTGTCCGTATACCTCAGTCCCCTCGCCCATAAAACCGGTTTCACACCAAAATATTCATCTCATGTGCGGAGGCCCAATTGGAGGAATTCCATCCGGACCAGGATTGTTATCACAGTTCAAATTCAAAAGACCATCTTCGATTTCAGAAATGTTGATTTCTAATTGACCAATGTCAACCATACACTCGATACTAAAATATTCAGCTATTCTTGGATGATCTCTATTTGAACTTGTGTAATTGGATTGCAAATAATCAGCAAATAAATTGCAAATAGTTGAAAGATCAGAATATGTAGAACCCAAGTATTGCATACGACTAGGTATTCCATTTGATTTTTATCTACTTTTGATGAAGGACCAAAAATATTTACTATTTTTTTAAGGTTGTTGTTGTTAACTTGTTAAGAACATCGAATTCTCGCTCCAACCGGATATAATTACTTTTACTACCAGAATTACAAGCGATTTTGTAAGCCTTGTTTTTTTTTGTTAGTTAAATTACAAAGCCTTTTATTAAACCACGGAGGCTTTGAATTATTATTAATTTTGACTTTAGGAACGTATATATTAATTGCCTCTTTCAGATTATCAGTGAAAAAGTTGTAGAATTCCATCAAATTTATCGAATTAAGAAATGAAAAATGGCACCTCAACGGACAGCCCATTGAAATTGTGAAAACCTATAAATATCTCGGGGTGACAATATCTAGTAATCTTAGTATGGAACCACATCTAAAGGAAAGACTAATAAAAGCTAAAAGTGCCATATCGGCTACATGGAAAAAATGTTTTTCAAATCAACTAATTGACCACAGCGTAAAATACAAGGTCTTTCAAGCTCTATCAGAATCTGTTATGATGTACGCAGCGCAGTCTTGGGGATATTGTCAATATGAAACAGTAGAGAAACTCCTTAGATACTACATAAAACGATGCTTTAACTTACCAAGCACAACACCAAACTATATGATTAATATCGAAACAGGACTATCACCGCTTTTCATTAAATCATTGAAATTGCATGTAGATTATGTAATTAAAGTTTTAGAACTGTCGGACGATAGACTTCCAAAAATAATTGCCAAGAAGGTAATAGAAAGAAATACGCTCTGGTATAAAAAACTCGAGGAGCTAGCAACATACTGCAGTTTCGAATGCAATTTAGCTTATGGAAATGAAAGATACCAAAAGGATGTGATTGGCAATCTTATTGCCAAAGTAGATGAACAATACAGAGCGGATTGCGTAAATATGGCTTCATCATCCGTTCACCGAGCTACATACAGCGTTTTAAAACACAATCTGTCTGAAAAAAATTACTTCCACAATGACAACAGCAATGAACTGATTTCGGCTCTCTTTAAGATGAGAGGCGAACTAATACGACTCAAATATATCCCACATCGTCTAGATCTACCAATTTATTGTAGTCTTTGCAACTTATCCGCGAGAGAAGACGTTTTACATTTTATAGGAAGATATCCCATCCTTAAAGAAATAAGAAGATATTTTCTAGGAAACGACGTAAAATCTCAGGAAGAAATTATAGCCTACCTAAACTGCGAAAGCGATGTAAAACAACTCTTTTATTTCTATAAAGCTGCAACTAGTTACCGTTGTAAAATTATATCTGAGAACTTTTAACTTTTTAGTATGTTTTGCTTTTTATATATTTTTTCAATCTTTTTAAATTCAAGAATATAATATACATTAAAACAAACTTGTTATTAAATGTTTATTCGCATGTCAATCAAGCAGACGGCAAAGCCATGCTTAATGATTTTTGTAACATAAATTATTTGTATTATAAACAAGAAAACAATAAATCTAAAAATCTAATCTAATCTAATCTAATCGAATTAAGATGTAAACGCTACGGAATTTGCGACATATAACTCGCTATGCCTTCAAAATTTGCTTTTGAATAATTTAACTTGAGTTTACTACAATTACGTGATTTAAAATACTCAAATGAAAAATTAACACACAAAGCATTACGGTGAACAGAATTGGGAAAAATTGGATACAATGACTTATCAACCGATATTATTAGTTCTCTATCCACAAAAACAAGATCAAGAAGACGATTAAAATCATTTTGCCAACAATTAATTTGAACTAAGTCATGACTAGCAAAAGAGTCAATTACTTCAATTTCATAATCATTATTTACTTTGAATGGTAAAAGCTGAAATTCTTCAGGATCAAAAACCCAATTAATATTTTGTTAAATTGAAATCTCCAAGTATTATAATGTGTTCATTGTCCTTCAGCTTCGATAATTAAAATTGACAGTTGTTTACATGAATTTTATAAAGATCAAATGAGCTTTTAACTTTTAACCCCCGAGTACGTAGTAACCATTTGGTACTGGTCTCATCCAACCGGATTTGACTTGCTCAACGATAAGCGCGAGTGTTGATAACATGACGAAAAACAGCAACACGATAAACAGCCAGGTCAGAATGGCACGTAATGAATACCCGGGTTGAAGTTCAAGGCCAACCTACACAAGCTGCTTCGACATATTCGGATAAGTCAGACCCATGAACAGAGGTATCAAATAAATTGGAACTGGCCTGGAGGGCTTGGAGGGCTTTGGGTCAACTACACACCCATATAAAAAACTATAATGTTAAGAAGCAACTAATAGCCTCGGAAAGGACTGATTTTATTGCTGACGATAGGTGGGATAGGTGGAAGCAAACAACTAGGGGGAGCCCTTAACTGCTACAAAGCAGGCATTACTGCCATCCAGGGGATATCAAGGGATGGGTCGGGCAAAAAGAGGATGAAAAACTGTGACATCTACTATAGACAGAGTAATAGAGAGCAGAAAAAATGACTATTCGGATGCGGATTTGTTGTAGGTGCCAGACTTAGGCAAGAAGTCTAATGTATCCAAGACAGTAGCGAACGCATTGTAACAATCCGCATCAAATTAGCCAAATTAGCCAACATAAGCCTTATATGCGCTCAAATAGAGGAAACGAATGAAAAAGCTAAGGATTGCTTCTACGAGCTCCATGGCAAAACCTATGAGAGACTACTGAAGGACGATGATAAAATCGTACTGGGGGTTTTTAACGCAAAGTAGGAAGAGAAGACATATTTAGCATTATAGTCGGAAAACACAGCCTACACGACAACAGGACTGGTAACGCACTTAAGCTTAGTGACTTCGCTGCGGAACGAAATGCCACTATAGCCAGCACAAGTTTTCCTCACCTCGATATCCATCGATGGCGGTCTCCAGATCAATGAACGGTCAACCAAATTGATCACATTGCAATGGACAAGAGGCACGCGTCCAGAATTTTGAATTTTTTTTTCGAGTAGCTAATATAGTCGCGGACCACTGCCTTGTTGCAGCCAAGATAAGAATGCGGATATCCACCACGCTACAACAATCCAGTTATACTGTAAAAAAAAAATTATGTCGAAAGACTGCAATCGCAGAAGACCACCAAGGCCCTCACGCAACGCGTATTCCTAATGCACTCGATGAACTCCATACCACCAGCATCGAATGTCGAAGAACAATGGTAACGATGGCAGCATTAGATCAGCCGCAACTGATGTGCCAGGTTTCTTGTGCCCTCCACCAAGAAACCCCTGGTTTGATGAGGAATGTCGACACATACTCGCAGCCAAGAACGAGGCCTACAAGGCTAAGCAAGCTTTTGGCAAAGTTTGGCATTGAGGGCTTCAATGAATGCTAAGACAACTTCTGCCTGAAAAATTATATAAAATCCTCGTGTCGTATCTTGACCATAGACTCTTCCGTGTGAAACTTGGAGACGAATATTTGGAGTTCAAATAAATATTGTCAGGAGTACCCCAAGGAGGCGTCCTTGGACCACTCTTGTACCTGCTATTTACACGTGATTTCCCACAAACAAATAGTTGTCACGTTTGCTGATGATACACCTATACTAGCAGTTGGCACAACAATAGAGGAAACAAATATGAAATCACAAAACGCTCTTAACGAGATTTATGAGTGGACAAAGTCCTGTCGGATTGCACTAAACGAGAGCAAATCGATTCATGTAGATTCGTCGTATAAACGGACAAACAATTTGCCAGTATTTCTCAATACGGTCTGTGTCCCTTTTGCAAATGAAGCGAAATATATCTGAATGACCCTCGATGCAAAATTAAAATGGAAGCTCCATGTAAAAAAGAAATGCGAAGAACTTTAAAATAAATACAGACAACCGTACTGGTTACTCGGATAATATTCGAAGCTTAACCTTGATAACAAGCTGCTATTATACAAACAAGTGCTAAAGTCGGTCTGGACATATGGTATACAACTTTGGGGTTCTAAAAACTTTTGAAAACAAAATGTTAAGATCATTCGTCAATGCGCCGTGGTATATAAGGAATGAAGATCTACGCAGAGATCTGGGTATTCCCGCGGTTAAAGATTGAACGAAAAATATTGCACGCAAACATAAAAAGCGATTATTGGGACTCGTTAACACAACGGTGTAAATTCTTGACGAAACAAATTTACTGTGGCGTCTTCAAAGAACTAAGCCCTTAGATTTGGCCCGATAATAACAAACCGCGCTATTAATTGCGGAAAAAGCAGGAACTCTCACATTACAAACATTCATTACTCGTGATAAAAAAATTGCTAGATAAGTCGCATACTTGGTTGCAATACATATACAAAAAGGGGTGGTTTTAGTGGGTTAAGGTCTCACACTACCTTGGGCATGTGCTCATCCTATCTTTTGAGATTTCCACCAGCCCTCGGGGGAAAAAGAAAAAAAACAAGGGTAAGCTGCAGGTGAAGACGAGAGCTGCCTTAGAAGGCAGAAGGCAGCCATGAAGGAAAAAACACCAGCTTTTCAGAAAGAAGAGAAAAGTGCAAGGAAAGCGAGCAATCGAGGATATAGAGAGGTGCAACTCCACGACTGATGTTCGCAAGCTTTACCAAAGCGCAAAACGTCAAAGCCACTGATACAAGGCTCAAACAGAACGCTGTCGATATGAAAGAACCACTCCAACGGAGATGACGAACAAAATTCCGCTGTCAGGCAGAACGAACCATTCAATATTGGCAACGACAGCGAAAACTGCCAACCACCCGAACTGAATGAAGTGAGGATAGCAATATCTACACTCAAGCTTAATAAGGCTTTTGGAAATGACAACCTTCCCGCTAAGCTTAAAAAAGCTGGCGGAAATGACTTGGCGATGCCTATAGAATGGAACCTCAGCATCGTTTGCCTGGTCCACAAAAAAAGGAGACCCTATCAACTGCGCCAACTACAGAGGCATAAGTCTCCTCAACATCGCCTACAAGATCCTATCTGCCGTAATATGTGAACGCTTGAAACCATCTACCAACAACCTGATCGGCCTTATCAGTGTGGTCTTAGGCCACAAAAGTCCACAACCGATCAAATTTTCACACTTTGGCAGATCCTGGAAAAAACCCGAGAAATCCAAATCGATACCCACCACCTATTTATCGATTTCAAAGCCGTTTGTGTAGGATGACGATGGAAAATTCTCGCTGCTTCATCAGGTTCGGTAACGACCTCACCGACACATTCGACTCCAAAAAATGATTTAGTCCAGGCGATGCGCTGTCATGTAACTCCTTTAATTTGATTCTTGAGAGGATTGTTCAAAACTCACGATCCCATACCAAAGGCAAAATTTTTCAAAAATCGATGCAACTCCTCATAAGCCTACTATGTATGGACTCAACGTGATGTCTTAGCAACTTTTGCTAGCATTGAGAAGGAAGCAATAAAATTGGGTTCAGCAGCAAATGATTGTAGAATTGTCAACAAGAAAGGACACACAACGTCGTCTAATTGAACAGAACGTAACCAAGGACAGATATAACTTTGAGGTAGTACGGGTCTGGGTCTTCCTCGACTCCGCTATTAAAACTGACAAAAACATCTCATCAGAAATCAAACAAAGAATTACTCTTGCCAACCGCTGTTTCTTCGGGCTAAGAAGGCAATTTAGTAGTAAAGCCCTCACTTGAACTACTAAGGAGATCCAATATAAGACCCAAATCATATCCCAGTCCTGCTCTATAGCGCCTAAGCATGGACCGCATAAAAAACGGATGAAGAAATCCTTGGTCGATTCGAGAGGAAGTTTCTTCGAAATATCTTCGGTCCCGTTTGCGTTTACGGGCTATGGAGGCGAAGATTAAACCAAGAACTGTAGGAGCTGTACAGCGACATGCCACTGGTCAAAAAAACTCCGCATTGGACTTTTAAGATGGCTAGGACATGCACAACGAATGGACACCAATACTCCGTCTAGCAGAATCTTCGATTCCCAGTCATACATCGGAAGCAGTACAGGATAACCTCGCCTTACGTGGCGCGCACAAGTAGTAACCCCCTCCAACCAATTTGTGCGCAACGGGAGGCAGTTAACTGAGGACCGGGATAATTGGGGAAACATGTTGGTTAAGGTCAATGTTAACAACTGACTGTAACGCTACTAGAGTTAAACTATTACTTAGACAAGATGCGCTCATAAAGCCAAACTTTAAGTAGAGAAAGGCCATAACATATATAATGTCCAGACAATGCAGACCCCAATTCAACCAATACAACTCTCTCAGTTTGAATAAGCTGAAAAAAAAACACATCAATACCATCAGTGGACACTGCCAAATAGGCTGAAATGCTCAAAGACTGGACCTCAACAGCAAAGACTACTGAAAAAGATGCCTGGGTGAGACCAAGATTAGGAGGAGAGCATTCCCCACTTCCTCTTATCTTGTCCAACTTTGTCCAATGAAGGAATACTACACGTCGTGATGGCAGAGTACTGTTTCGACAACCTAGGGAGTGTAGTTAACCTTAACCTTTAATCGATTTATAAAATTCTGTGAATGGTTCGCATAACCTTACGATACATTCACTAGGTACCACAAAAAATCCTCCTCATCAAATACCACTAAAATGCTGAACCTATCCCAATCGATTGAGAATGTTGCATAAACACCTTTCCAAGTGCCTCCAAACTCTTAATGACATTATGTCATCAAGTCTTGCCTAATTGTCTTACATTAAATATTCAATTAACCGAAGGCCCCCCCCCTAACGAGACGTGACCAAAACAGTCGACAAATTCGTGCGGATCACCAATCGATTTGCAAATCGACATCACTCGTCTCTGCCGTCACGTTCTATGCAGTATAGGCCTAAATAAGGGAAAGTCGTTCCTTTCTGAATAAATGCGTCAAAACAAATCAAAAGCCAATTTGTCTGCTAAATTTATTTCGTAATAATTCCGTCAGTATTGTGTAGACGTAATGCGAAGGATTAAATAACGGTATTCTGGGGAATTGCTGTTTCCAAACAGGGATTGACGACATGGTAGTGGGTGATGTCATTAGTACTTGACAGATGGTATGTTCCCCAGTGGATGAGCATGTATATGGTAAACTACTGATGGTGTCCTGGGAGGTAGGCGTATTCTATGAATTGCTAGTATGTGAGGATATGCAACAAGGTGCCTGACATCCTTGTTATACCCAAATGCCTTGTTATTTGCAAGTCCCTGGTTTTGATCAGCTGCTTGCTTAAAGTCGATTTCTTGGTTGGATTTCTTGGCCTGGGCATACCCAACCACCGAACTGTGTATAGTCGGAGTCAATTGGGGTTGATGAAGGATTGGATGGTATTTTATCAAATGAGGATATGCAGCCGACTCTACAATTTCTCCTAGTTCAGGATCTTGTGGATTATTTTCAAGACAACCATTGCTATCCTCCTGGTGTGGATTTTTGGTACGTTGTAAAAGTGCAACTCCCTGATATAGTGGTAGTTGGACAGGAAACGCACGTGACTTTGGAGAACTTTGATACAAATCATAGCCACTTGAGGAGTGTAACAGGCTTCCGTGAACCACAAAAGTAATAGCGATCGTCATTATCTGAAAAGGTAGCAAATAAATTAATCAATAAAGGCTGTTCGTGTAAAGTCCTACCTTCATCATGTTCCGAGGATAAGAGTTGCTCAGTTGATTGTTTATGAGAACGATGACCGTGATGAAGTGTACATGGTACATCAAGTGTTCCTCCTTTTATATGTGGACATAGTCGGACAGTTCCCAAATATAGAAATCACTTTCCAACTTAATCCAAATTCGAATCCATTTATGCGTACTAGTCATCTTCGTGAAACGGAACTGACATCCTCTACAGGGCTTACTTCTGAATTGTATGCTCAGTGATCATCGATCATCGGCCATGTATGGAGAAGTTTGACATGTCGCTGTTATCTTATGGACACGTCATATGGAAATAGGGATGATAATGATTAAGAGGAGAGTCACCTGACTGGATTTTGTCTGCCTAGTTTAATTAATTAAAATTCCACCATTTATATCATGATTTTCCGAAATGGCCATTCATTACGAGTATTTTCAGATTTTGGTAAAACATGTTACGGAATACCCATAACGTCCTAAAAATAATGTCGATGATATGATCTTCCAGATTTCACTTGTCGGCTGGCATTCGAGAGATGTCGCTTTGGATGACTTGGCTTCATAACATACCATTAGGTTTGTCAATTACGTGAAAAAACGTTTTATCCCTAGCTGTTCGTCGGTAGCTGTTTCTGGGTTATTTGAAGTTCCTTTTACCAACAAGTCACTGATCTCAGAAATTTCGAACACAGACCTTGGAAGGATAACTATTTCCAACCTTAGCTAGCGCTTGCTACTTACCTACTTACTTAAGTGGCACTTCAGTCCGGAATGAACCTGGGCCTCAACCAACATGCCTCTCCAATTACCCTGGTCCTTTGCTAACTGCCTCGAGTTGCGCACTCGTAGTTGGTTGAGGTCGGTTTTTACTGGTGCTTGCCACTTAAGGCGAGGCCTTCCTCTACTGTATCCTATTTGTAGCTGAGAATCGACGACTCAGCGAGCCGGAGTATTGATGTCTTTTCGTTCTACATGTCCTAGCCATCTTAAACGTCCAATGAGGAGTTTTTTTTTTAACAAGGGCCAGTAACCGTAAAGCTCGTATAGTTCTTGATTGAACCTTAGTCTACGCAGCCCGGCAACTCAACCGGGACCGAAGATTTTTCGAAGAATTTTCATCTCGAATCAACCAAGGATTTCTTCAACCGCTTTTGAGATGGTCCATGCTCCAGCACCGTAGAGCGAGACTGAGATGATAAGGGTCTTATATAGGATATCCTTACTAGTTCGAGTTAGGGCTTTACTACTAAATTGGATTCTTAGTCCGAAGCTACAGCGATTGGCAAGAGTAATTCTTCGTTTTATTTCTGACGAGATATTGTTGTCAGAGTTTATAGCGGAGCCGAGGTAGATAAAGTCCCATTCTACTTCAAAGTTATATCTGTCAATGGTGTCGTTCTGTCCGATTTTTCGATGTTCTGTGACCTTTCTAAGCCCATTTTTGCCGCTTCCTTCTCTATACTAGCAAACGTGACTATGGCATCACGTTGAGTCCTACCAATTATGTCAGTAACTTCAGCGTATGTTAGTAATTGAACTGATGTTTGGAAAATTGTGCCTCTGGTGTTGGCTCGGGAGTTTTGCATAATCCCATCAAGAATCAGATTGAAGAAGTTCCACGACAGCGCATCGCCTTGCCTGAATTCTATTTTGGTATCGAATGTATCGGTGAGGTCGTCTCCTACCCTGATGGAGCAGCGAGAATTCTCCATCGTCATCATACACAAACGGACGAGTTTGTGCGGTAAACCAAAACATGGCTCTGTATCTTTCGTCTCTACAAATGCTGTCGTATGCGGCTTTGAAATCGATGAATAGGTAGTGTGTATCGATTTGGGCTTATTGGGTTTTTTCCAGGATCTGCCGAAGTGTTAAAATTTGATCGGTTGTGGACTTTCCTGGCCTAAAACCATATAAATAAGGGCCGATCAGGTTGTTGGAAAACGATTTCATTCGTTCACACATTACGGCAGATAGGATCTTGTAGGCGGTGTTGAGGAGACTTATGGCTCTGTAGTTGGTGCATTTCAAAGGGCATCCTTTTTTGTGGACCTGGCAAACGATGCTGAGGTTCCATTCTTCAGGCATACTTTCATCCGACCAGATTTGACTATGAGTTGTACTTCCCGAATTGTACTGACCAAGCTCGGCGGGATGGCCTTCATTTCCCGCAGCCTAATTAAGTTTGAGTTTAGATATTTTGCTATCATCACTTCACTAAGGTTGGGTGGTTGGCAGTTCTCGCTGTCGTTGCCAATATTGAATGGTTCGTTCCACCTGACAGTGGAATGTTGTTAGTCATCATCGTTCAACAGTCTGCAGAAGTGGTTCTTCTATATCCTCATTATCGACTGTGTCTCAACTACGATATTTCCTTTATCATCTCGACAGGATTCTGTTCGAGCCTTGTATATTTGGCTTTGACTTTGTACACTTTGGTTAACCTTGCGAACATCGTTCCTGTGGTGGCACCTCTCTATATCCTCGATCGCGCGCTTTTCTTGCTGTTTTTTCATATCTCTGAAAAGCCTCACGCTCACGTCTTCATTTGCAGCTTAGCCTTGTAGGCCTCGTTTTTGGCTGTGAGCATCTTCCGGTATTCAACTTCAAATCAGGGATTTCTTGCTGGTGGGCGCGAGAAACCTAGCACATCAGTTGCGGTTGTTCTAAGGGCTTGTTGGCATGGTTGCCATCGTTCTTCGATATTCGATGCTGGTGGTATGGTGTTAATCGACAGATTAAGGGATACGCGTTACACGAAGGTCTTGTCGGTCTCTTGCGATTGCAGTCTTTCAACATTAAAATTTTTCACAGTTTTTCTCTATTGTTGTGGTGTGGTGGATATCCGCATTCTTCCCTTGGCTGCAACAAGGTAGTGGTCCGAGTCGATATTAGCTCCTCGAAATGTTCGGACATCCAAAATACTGAATATGTGCCTCTTGACATTCGCAATGCGATCAATTAGGTTGATCGTTCGTTGATTTATAGACCGATGTCCATAGACCGATACCATCTCGATATCCATAAGGGTACATGGCTATGGATATCGAGGTGAGGAAACCGTGTGCTGGCTATAGTGGCATTTCTTTCCGTTGCGAAGTCAATTAGCCTATATCCGTTCCCAGACGTATTGTCGTGTAGGCTATGTTTTGCGACAGTATGTCTTCTCTTCCTGCCTTTGCGTTAAAACCCCCCAGCACAATTTTAACATCGTACTTCAGTAGTCGCGCATAGATTTTGTCAACGAGCTGGAAGATGCAATCATTAGCTGTGGCGAATTCGGCCTTCACGCGGATTTTTAAAATGCGTTCGGTTGTGTCTTGTAATTATAAGACTTCTTGCTTAAGTCTGGCTCTTATAACAAATCCGAATCCGAAGAGTAGCTATTTCTGCTCGATATAACACGTTCCTTAGTAGATGTCACAGTTCATCCTTTTTTTTCCCGGCCCATCCCATTGTATTTCCTGGATTGCAGTAGTTTCTGATTTGTAGCAGTTTAGGGCGTCTGCTAGTTGTTCGCTCGCACCTCTCCTGTTTAATGTTCTCACATTCCACGTGCCTATACAAACTTTGTTGTCCTTTTTTTGTTTAGCAAGGTCGTTAACAATAAAATCAGTCCTTTCCGAGGATGTTGGTTGCATCGTAACAAATACTTTTTTCCATTGGTGGGTAGTTAACGTAAGGCACTACCTCCAATCTTGAGGGCCACTTAAAATTTATTAGATACCCCTAGGACACGGGGACATCAATATCCACTACGAAATTGAGCGCTACCGTTGGCCTTTCGGTTCATCCGCCACCATCTCTGTCTAAGGGACCTGACTGTCCCTTGAAATTCCTAGACTGTTCGAATATGTCGGAGCAGCTTGTCTAGGTTCGTCTGGGACAGCTTCAACACCATATACCAGGACTGAGTTAATCATGGTGATATATTAAGTTAGGGGTTTGCTACAAAATGTTCTTTTTAACCAGGAGAAGCAGCTGTTAGCAAGATTTCTTCGTCTTAGAGGTATAAAAAATCTGCAGAAGTAGTTTTTTTTTGTATTATCAGCATCTATGTCTCAACTTAGGTCTTTTCTTGGCTTTTGAACAGAATTCTGTCCAGGCCTTGTATCCCTGGGTTTGACGTGTTATACTTTGGTAAAACATAGCAAGCAACATACCCGGGAGTGCTGGCTAACTGCATCTTTGATCGCACTGTTTTCTTCTTTTTTTCATCTTTCTAAGCAGTTTGTGTTTCCACTCTTTTTTTTGTCTAGAAAGATCAATGACAGCTCTCGTCTTTAACTGCAGCTTTGGCTTCAAGCTTAGTTTTTGGCTCTATCTGCATTTTTCATCAAACCGGGAATTTCTTGTGGGTAGTTGATGTTAGATTTGACCACAGAATTTCGCATTTGTTTTTGTGTTATGGAAGTCCACTCTCGTACCTTGGGATACGCTTTATGCAAAGTTCTGGGGTCTCATGCGATAACAGTCTTTTGACGTTCGATTTGTTCACAGAATTTCGCATTTGTTTTTGTGTTGTGGAAGTCCACATTCATATTTTAGTCGTTATGGTGGTTTTCTACTTGAGCACGCGATTTAAGGCTAGGGGTTCCTCTACGTATGTCCTACGTATGCCTGAGAATCGAACACTCTGTGACCCGGAGTTTTGGTGTCCATTCGCTCTGCATGGGTTACCCTTCCTAACGCCCTCAACTGGAGGCAGTTAGCTATGGACCCCAGGCTAATATTAGCTAGCAGTGAAGGCCCAAAGTTCCATTATGGACTTTATTACCCCTGAAATAACTTATTTTGTTGAAGATAAAGGTACGTTCTTGTTGGACATTGCTAAGTTTTCCCAAGACATTAGTAACAAAATAAACAGTTTATGCCTTCCAATTAAACACCAGATCTCTTTTCAAACATTAAGATCCCATAAACACGAAATGCAACCAAAACACTTTATAAGAAGCTCAAGGTTATGCCTCTCCATTACGCTCGTAAAACCTAAAATTGGCGTGTAATTAACATTAAGTTGCCGTTCATTTGATTACCATCGCATCTGGTCACCAGAAGTTCATTTCCACTCATTCCATCCACCAAAATTAGCACAACCATGCCGAGAATTAATGACATAACAACCACCACTTAGCCCCTACACGACCTTAGGTTCAACAACTTTTACTGGATTCTGGTTTCATTTTCTGTTTTCAATTTTATTCTACACCAGCTCCAGGCGGCAGGAAATGATCTCTGTTGGTGTGTGCTTAACCATTTCAGTCCAATGAGTCATATTGTGGTCTTGTGGCTCCTCCAGTTAGCAGACGATGTTAGACTGGTTATTTGGTGTGGTGCACCACATTCGTTGTTCCACAAAAACGTGACCAAAACACGCATGCCGGGAAGGTCTTCATTGCCATAACTAAGGCTGTACGGTGCATAATAAATCCGATTTTCAGTACCTTTCGATACCTTCAAAGCGCTCATGGCTTGCGGTACGTTGTTATTGTTGGGAATATTATTTGAAAGTACTCGATGGCTTTTTGGCATAAAAGCCAAAAGTTGATTTGTTGACAGCACACTCTTCCGCAAACTTCCAACAAGTTGACCGCAAGCAATAACCACAGATATGTTCACATACGTAAGTTGATACTTCAGGCCGAGTTAACAAACCTAGTTTACATCAGCATTTTATTTTAGGCCGCAGTCCTTTTCTCCATATTGGTGTCCATGCAGTCAGCGCTTGGAGGATTTTTACATGGGGAATCATACTCGGCTCTTGCTGCTCCAGCTGCTTATGGGTATGCAGCTTCATCACCGTACACTAAGTTGGCTGGATACACTTCTCCATTGATCGCTTCCCGTTTGGCTACATCCTACGCTCCACTAAGTGGTGCATACGCTGGACGATATGCTGCTCATTCGGGTTATGCTACTGCCGGTCCTTTGAGCGCTTCCTATGCCGCTGCTCCAATTGCTAAGTACACTGCATCATTTGCTGCTCCATTAGCACATGCTTCATATGCTGCCGCTCCTTTGGCGCATGCTACATATGCTGCATCTCCACTTCAAAGTTACGCAAGTTATTCCGCTCCTATCATTGGACATGGTTCATATGCGGCTGCTCCAGTTGCAAGTTATGATGCGGGCTTTGGAGGGTACACTGCTCCTTTGTCTGTGCATGAGTCATATGCTGCCGCTCCACTTGCCAGCTATTCAGCTCCATTGGCTGGTCATGCCACGTACGGATCCATCGGGCATGCAGCTCAGCTGTCAGCTTGGTAAATGATTTTTGAAACTTGCAACACTTTATGTTCACTGACAATAAAGATACGAATTTGGAAGAGAATATTTTTGGCCTATTTAATATTTAAAGCCTCAAGCTTGATTTCTGTTGCTAGCC
Source organism: Rhingia rostrata (assembly GCA_949824845.1). Taxonomy (NCBI): domain Eukaryota; kingdom Metazoa; phylum Arthropoda; class Insecta; order Diptera; family Syrphidae; genus Rhingia; species Rhingia rostrata. The sequence goes on from OX463757.1 coordinate 30,935,816, forward strand.
TTGTGAAACACCAACAAAAAACCATTCAATAACTTTTGCAGATGTCAGAACCGTTGAAAGAACTTAATCAACCAAACGTAAGGTATACCCATCATTGTATCTGTTGGTATATCCATGTTCCAATCCAGGACTAAGGCAAGAAACGGGGCTCGTATTTAGTTCATAATTAGTTTTCTTTTTGCTGCTTTATGTTCATAGGGCCAAAAGTGTAGGTTTTCCTCACAAGAATTCATACGTGCTTGTGTACTTCATGCAAGATAGCGTGAATGACCATTTTTGGATAAAGCCGAATGGGCGATAGACAAGTGGTACAAATCCGACCTCTACCTTGTTGCAGTCAAGGTAAGAATGCGGATATCCACCATGCCACAACAATCCAGAAATACTGTGAAAAAATTTAATGTCGAAAGACTGCAATCGCGAGAGACCGCCAATACCTTCGCGCAACGCGTATCCCTTAATCTCTCGATTAACACCATACCAGTATAGCACCAGCATCGAATGTCGAAGAACAATGGAAAAGCGCCCACCAGCAAGAAACCCCTGGTTTTATGAGGAATGCCGACAGATGCTCTCAGCCAATAACGAGGCTTATAAAGCTAAGTTGCAGGTGAAGACGAGAGCTGCCATTGAGCTCTACAGGCAGAGAAGAAGGAAAGAACCCTTTTTTTTAGAAACAAGAAAATAGAGCAAGACAAACGCAGAACCGATAATATAGAGAGGTGCCACTCCAGAAACGATTTTTGCAAGTTTTACCAAAGTGTAAAACGTCAGAGGCAAGGATACAAGGCTCGAATAGTATCCTCTCGAGATGAACAAGCAAATATCGTAGTTGGGACACTGTCGATATTGAGGATATAGAAGAACCACTTCTGCAGACAGTTAAACGGCGATGACGAGCAACATTCCGCTGTCAGGCAGAACGAACGAATCAATATTTACAACAACAGCGAAAACTGCCAACCACCCGACCTGTAGGAAGCTTTGAAATCGAGCCTTATAAAGCCGGGGTAGATGACTTGGTAAGTAACATCCCCCAACTCAAAAGGCAAATCTGGTCGGCAGAAAGCATGCCTGAAGAATGGAACCTCAGCATCGTTTGCCCGATCCACTGAACCAAATACAGATGAATAAGACTCCTCAACATAGCCTACAAAATCCTATCTGCCGTGAACGCCTGAAACCATTTACCAGCAACCTGATCGCCCCGTATCAGTGTGGTTTTATGCCAGGAAAGTCCACAACTCATCAAATCTTCACACTTCTTCAGGTCGTGGAAAAAACACAAGAAGTCCAAATCGATAACCACCACCTATTCATCGATTTCAAAGCCGCATACGACAGCATTTATAGAGACGGACTGTACAGAGCCATGTTTAGTTTTGGTATATAGCCCAATCTCCAAGGATATCGATTGCTTCTTCATTAGGGTCGGAAATGACCTCACCGACACATTCGATACCAATAACGGATTTAGGCAAGTTAATGTGCTGTCATGTGGCTTCTTCAATTTAATTTTTGAGAGAATTGTGTAAAACTCTCGAGCCAACAACAGAGGCACACTTTTCCAAAAATCGGTGCAACTACTAACATACGACAACGATATTGACATCATTGGTCGGATACAACGTGATGTCAGAGCCACGTTTGCTAGTATGGAGAAGGAAGCGGGAAAATTGGGTTTAGCAGCAAGCAAGTATATGCAGTTGACACGAAAGGGCACACAACATCGACAAATTGGACAGAACGTCACCATTGACAGATATAACTTTGAGGTAGTACGGAACTTTTTATACTTCGGCTACGCTATTAACTCTCACAACAACATCTCGTCAAAAACTAAAGGTCTCAGTAGTACGGCCCTCACTCGAACTTTTAAGGAGACCCTATATAAGACCCTAATCATCCCAGTCCTGCTCTACGGCGCAGAGACATGGACCGCATCAAAAGCGGATGAAGAAATCCTTGGTAGATACGAAAGGAAAATTCTTCGAAAAATGTTCGGTCCTGTTTGCGTTGACGGGCTATGGAGATGCAGATTCAACCTAGAAATACACGAGCTGTACAGTGACATGTCCCTGGTCGAAAAATTCCGCATTGGACTCTTAAGATGGCTGGGACATGTATAACGAATGGACACCAATACTTCGGTTCGCAGAGTCTTCGGTTCGCAGAGTCTTCGGTTCCCAGCTAGACATCACGCAGTAGAGGAATACCACGCCGGGCTTATAGGAGAGGCATGTTGGTTGAAGCCCAAGTTCATTCCGGATTGTAGCGCCACTTAAATAAGCAAGTTAGGTAGAGTTGAGATAAGCTTTTCTTGACAATTGATACTACTCGGATGATTTGTCAGATCATTACTAAAGGAGGGTCAGTGAAAAATTGGATATCGAACCCAGAACTTCTGCGAGGCAGTTCATCGCATTAACCATCGATCCACTAACTGAGCTCGTACCATTACCTCAGCCGCAAGAATTCTCCTTTCTCATCCTGCACCGACCAACGAGTTTCGACCTAATACCGAAACTAGACATGGCTGTATATAGTTCCTTTCACACATGGCTTTGAAATCGATGAATAGGTGCCGGGTATCGTTTGCGTTTTGTTTTCCAGAATCTCGTAAAATGGGAAGCATTGATCAATTGTGGGCTTTTTTTGGTGGTCTAAGACCACACCGAATTTTGTGTAATAGTCACAGAAGTGGTTCTTCCATATCATCAGCATCGACATTATCACAATTACGATCTTTCCTTGTTCATCTGAAGAGGAATTTGTTAGCGCCCTAAAACCCTGGTTTTGACGTTTTACACTTTGGAAAAACTTGTTAACATCTTTTCTGGGCTCTCACCTATCTATATCCTCGTTGTGATTGCTTTTTTTCTGCTTTATAAGAAGTCGGAGTTCTTTCCTCCTTTTCTGCCTATATAGGTCATTGCACCTCCCGTCTTCACCTGCAGTTTTATCTTATAGGCCTTATTTTTAGATGCGGGCATCTGTCGGCACTCTCCATCAAACCAAATGGTTTTTGCTGGTGGACTTGAAAAACCCAGCAACTTAGTTTACGCTGACCTAATGGATTGTTGGCATCATTGCCATTGTTCTTCGATATAATATGGTTGTGGTATGTTGTCAATTGGAAGGTTAAAGGATACGCGTTCTGCGAAGGCCTTGACAGTATCTTGCATAGCAATAGCAATGTTTTGACATTAAATGTTTTCAAAAGGTAGTGTTCGGAGTCAATATTAGCCCCTCCGAAGCTCAGTCTCCCCAACAACTGGATGTACGCCTCTTGTCTAGAGCAATGTGATCAATTTGATTGATCGTTCCTTATTCTTGAAACCGCATTGTCTCTTTTTTAATACCCTATGCTGGCTAAAGTGCCATTTGGTTTCGCATTCCACTGCCAGACTTGGTGTCATGTAAGCACTTATTTACTACTATAATGCTAAAATTGTCGGTTGTTCCATCTTTTGCATTAAAATCTCCCAGCACGATTGAACATCGGTATCGCAATATCTATCGCAATATCTTTATAATCCTCCGTCTGACAGTGAGCGCATATAAGGCTTATGTTGACGAAATTGACCTTGATGTGGAATTTAACTATAAGTTTGCTAATGTCTTGCAAGCATACGACTTCTTGCCTGAGTCTGTCACTTGTAAAAGATCCACATCCGAATAGTCAATGTTTCTGCCCACTATAGATTGGACCGCTGTCAATCAAAATTTTTTTATCCCATCATATTTCCTGGATGGCAGTAATGTTTGCTTTGTAGCAGCTTATGTCTTTCTCTAACGTTCGGCTGCTTCAGCTCTCCTGTCTCACATTTCCGATGCTCACATCGCAGATGCGTTATTTGTCGTTAAGTGGCAGTGCAGTCCGGTATGAACCTGAGCCTGAACCTCTCCTATTAGGGCGGTCCTTACGTAACCGCCTCCACTTGAGGTCGGTTTTTACTTCCACACTTAAGGCAAGGTCTTCCTCTACTGCGTCCGACGTTTTTCTGGAAATCGAAGACTGTGAGTCGGAGTATTGGTGTCCATTCTTTCTACATATCCTAGAAATCTCAAACATCGAAAAAAGGGTTTTTTTTGACTAGGGGCATGTCGTTGTACAGCTCGTATAGTTCTTGGTTGAATCTTCGTCTCCACAGCCCGTCAACGAAAGCCGGACGGAAGATTTTTCGAAGAATTTTCTTCTCATATCGATCAATGATTTCTTCATCCGCTTTTGAGACGGTCCATGCTTCTGCGCCATAGAGCATGACTGGGACGATCAGGGTCTTATATAGGATCTCCTTAGTAGTTCGAGTGAGGGCTTTACTACTAAATTGCCTTCTTAGCATTCGTAGCTTCGTTTAATTTCTGACGAGACATTGTTGCCAGAGTTAATAGCGGAGTCGAGATAGACAAAGTGCGTACTACCTCAAAGTTATGTCTGTCAAGGGTGGCGGTCTGTTCGACTCGTCGATAATGTGTGTCCTTTCATGTTGACAGCATACACTTAGTCTTGCACCCATTTACTGCTAAACCCTTTGTTCCGGTTCCTTCTCTAGCAACCGTTGCTTTTAATATCGTCGGCTTTTGCTAGTAGTTGGATGGATTTTTGGAAAATTGTGCATCTGTTATCTCCTCGGAATGTTCGAACATCCAAAATACTGGAATCGTGCCTCTTGTCTATCGCAATGTGACCAATTTGTTTGATCATTCATTGAACTACAGACCGCCATGTCCCCTTATGTATATCGTGGTGAAGAAAACGTGCGCTGGCTATATAGGCATTTCGTTCCGTAGCGAAGTCAATTGGCCTTAGTCCGTTACCAGACGTGTTGTCGGGTAGGCTTAGTTTTCTGTAAATACTGCTAATGATGTCTTCTCTTCCTACCTTTGCATTAAAATCCCCCAAATAGGATTTTAACATCCTACTTCGGTAGTCGCTCATAGGTTTTGTCAAGGAGCTCTTAGAAGCAATCCTTAGCTATATCAGCTTTTTCCTCCATCGGGGCGCGAGTGCATATAAGGCTTTTATTTTCGAATTTGGTCTTGATGCGGATTGTTACAATGCGTTCGCTTGGAAACATAAGACTTCTTGCGTAAGTCTGGCCCTTACAAATCCGTATCCGAATAGTCGCTGTTTCTGCTCACTATAACACGGTCCGTAGTAGATGTCACAGTTTTTCGTCCTCTTTTTGTCCGGCCCTTCCCATCGTTTTTCCTGGAGGGCAGTGTTGTCTGCTTTGTAGCAGTTAAGGGCTTCCGCTAGTTAGAGAGGTGCAAGCGAAGACCTAGCGGAAGCCCTAAACTGTTTAATGTTCTTATATTCCATGTGAAGATACGAATGGTTTTGTCCTTTTTTTTGTTTAGCAGGGTCGCCAACATCAAAATCAGTCCTTTCCAAGGCTATTGGTTGCTTTGTTTTTTTTTTTAGATGGGTGGGTAGTTAACCCAAAGTAGAATCTCCAACCTGGAGGGCTATTGTCAAATTATTAGATACACCTTGGACACAGGGCCATCCTTATCCACTACGGGAAGGCTACGCTGCCGTTAGCCTTTCTGTTCGTTGATGTGTAATCAGAGTTTCAACGACTTGGCATTGCCAAGTTAAAGCCAATCAGAGTCTACCCTCGTTCTAGAAGACCCAACCATCGTTTAGCATGAGCGTCAATAATAAAATCAATCTTGCCTAGGCTCCTGAATGCTTCGTAAAAATATTTTTTGTACGTGAGTGGATAGTTAATCCAAGGCGCTCATAGGATGTGGGACTATCTGTATTCTGTATCCACTACAGGATTGAACGTTGCCGTTGGATTCTTGGCTCTTCCGGACACCATACCTTATCTCGAGGGCTGACTTCTCCTTATGATTCCTAGATGCCCTGTTGTTCGAATATGTCAGAGGCGGTCAAATTGGTTGACTACTTTGTCCACCGTAACTTTGCATTTAGACGCCACCTTTGACTTCATCTTGCGAATTTTTTCGCGTCTCCGAGATTTCTTTATTGCAGGTCCTGCTAGTTTTGGTCCGCTAGTGTTATTTTATTTTCCACCTACACCACATATCTGCATAGAAATCTTCTATCCGCCACCCGAGTACGCAACCGATGGGACACTCGCAACTCCATTCAAAACTGAAGATATTTAGTTGCTTTAAAAAATGCGAAACTTTACCAGAAGTCCATATCCCGAGGCATTTGTATCAGTCTAATGGTTTGAACAGCTGAAATCAATCATTTCCCCTATTTTTCTCATAGAAGTACGAAGGTCCGTGATCATCCGAGGTCTGCTCTACGGACCGTTTTCAGCAAACAATTTTATTGATAATCATTGGCTCGATTTGCGTTGACGAACTATAGAGATGAAGATTCAAACATTTTCCTTACAAGCTATACAACGACATGCGACAACGACTCCGACCCATAGAGCCTTCGATTCTGAGCCACAAAGTTGATGTATTAGAAGGCGACCCCAACATATGTTTTGCGCAAAAGAAGTATCCCACCACAATCAAGTTGATATATACAACTGAACGCATTAAGCTCAAGACCGGGCTTATTAAAGACACATGGTGGTCTTGGCCCTAAGTTTACTCCAGAGAGTAACGCCATTTATGTAAGTATTACACGCAAAAATATTGTAATGTTGAGAATTGGAACACTTTTTACACTCTAAATTGTAATTCATTAAGCCCACCTAGTTTAAAACGTCGATATAGTCACTTTCACTTTTCCCATTGACATAAGATGTGCTAGGCTAGTGTTTTTTTGGACAGCAGCCCAATTAGCTTTTAAAAAATGAATACGTTTGCATTTTGACCTATTTTTTTCAAATTTAACGGTATCAGCATTCAACGAAGCCTATTCAAGGTATTAAATAATTAACCCCTGACGATAAGCCCACTCCTAAGCCTACGATTTTCTCACACATTAAGCATCGATATCATAAAACTGTCAAGCCTGTTAAATGTATTAAAGCACCTACACAATGCTCAAGAACTCCTTTACCAAAAATAAAACCACAGCCCTGGTCTATGCTCACACTCACTTACCATTCACTTTTCGCATTTCCTCCAAACCACAAGTCCAAAATGCGATTTGTAAACAAAGTTCCCAATAAGTTGCGGAATTGGCCAGATCATAACCGATTAATTAGTAAGCTCCAAACAAAACACTTTACTTTCACAGACTGTCACATTCCACCGGCTCAAAGCCAAATTAGCTTTTGGTTTATTGCAGATAAACACTTTTAATCACACATACCCTCCTATGGCGCGAGCAGCTTAATTTTAATGAACAGGTCCACAAATTGCCTTCCACACCGGACACAAATTCACAAGCAACAACAAAATGATGGCACACACAACACGATTAAGATGATTAAACTTATTACAATAAAATTCACATGTTCCCACAGATATAGGTAGCTCCGATAGCATCAAATTACCTACCAGTTGCAAACAGCTAATGAAACTTCCCCCACGATATGCGGCAACAGTCCACTGAGTTGGACCCGTCTAGCCACATCGGAAATGCAAATTTCAATCACACATTCATCAGAGCAGACCATCCAATTTAAATTAATCATAAATTTAATTACAAGTCCCGAGGGTACACCCGACACAGCGCATCGTCTTCATTTATCAAAATTAAAAAAAAAAAAACAAACGAAAACAACAAAAAATGTATCTGTGAGTTTCTGTGCGTATCTATGGGTATTGCGTAATAGTTGGCCCTAAAGTTGATGTCACTAGAAAAGTCCCACCAATGTCCCAGAGATAAAATTGGCCATATTACTTAATCCGAGTGTTAATATAGATACGTGGAGACTGTAGAGGGTATCTGATTTTTTGTCATCTTCTTTATAGATGAAGATCGATGTTTGATACTGCTCGTGGATTATAAAGTGCGGTTTGCTGATGGCTATAGAAAAGTGAGAGTGCGACGAGATCGACTATGAGTGGGGATACGAATATAAAAACATAACTGTAATATTTAACAGATCATTTCGTCGGCAAATTTGAAGGTGGAGGCTCACGAAAATAATATGTGGGCCAAGGTAGGTTGTATTCGAAATGAAAACTACCAGAGATAATTATCTGCATTCATTTTTTTTTTTTTAGACAATTGTGCTGATGGCTCTTACAACGAGTGTCAGGATCAATGGATTACAAAATGATCCTGTCACTGGATATAGCTACTATCAACCCTATGAAGGGGCATCTTCAACAATCAAAGCATCTCTAGCGTATTATGTGAGAATTCCAGCGAATCATAATCCTGGAGATCATTTTCATCGGATTTCAAGTACCGGTAATCAGTTGAACCAGATTCCATTCGACTACAGTAGAGTCCCTCCACCGGATTTAGGAGGTCACTCAATTCATCAGCATCGCAATGTTGCACCGTCATCTGTCATCACTTCAAATCACATTCAACAGCAAATTGAACCTCGAAATCATCCGCAGAGCATTAGCAACGAGTACAGCATTAACGCACAACACCAAGTGGAACAGTCATCAAGGAATAATGTAAAAAATCATATCCAGGAACGCCGATATGTGTCGTTACCATACACCCAACATGTGACAAATGAACCACCGCCATCAGAGCGGGGTTCTACGTCAAAGCACAACCGCATAGTGCCATATACGGCATCTCTTCCGATGTCCTTCAATGCATTGTTGCCATTTCCCATTGGAGCAGTTCCAATTAAATTTAAACCGTTCCCCTTAAAGACTCATCTGCGGCAAAGTGGACTATTGCCTTTAACTTCATACCAAGCCTTGGAATCTTATAAGAAATAGACAAGTGCGTTTGTGGTGAAAACTGTGATTCGGTGTTAACTGTAGTATACCATAGAAAATGTTACTCGAACTAATATTTATTTAATTAAGAATAGGATAATGAACCTCGTTGTGCTTGAAGAAACATCTGTGTACGACATGTGTATCTCCACGAAATGAAAGGATATTTCAAATCTCAATGCAAGTTGCAAGCAAAATATAAATTAACTCACAATACAAAAATGAAGCTAGCTACTGTGACCTAGAATTAAAAGTGAAGTTCACAAATGATTATTACTAAGCCCTAATGTGAAAAAACTTACATGGCTAAGCCAACAGATAGCTTGAAAGTTTGTGCTAAATAAAAAAAAATATTTTATAAGTAACTAGCTGACCCGGCAAACATTGTTTTATCATATAAATTATCTCGAGTGGTTATTTTCGTTGCTAATTAAACGAGTGGTGAGTGCACGACTGGGTCGTACGCAACTTTCTCTTTCATAGCGAGTTGGGCGTTAAACTAAATCCAAGAAACTGATGCTAAAAATGATATAAATAATCTCGAAATGTGATTATACGAACGTTTATTCTGGATTTTGAAGGAATCAGTGTTTATGTGAATAATATTGATTTTCCGTTATTGGCCAAAGTTGAAAATTCTGTTAGCAAATATTTGGGTCAAAACAAATAACGCGTTGTAGTTGTAAAAAGCAAAAGTAATATATAAACAAAATTTCTTTCATTTTGACCAAATATTTGGCGCGGAATTGAAATTTCTTTATATGGCCTAAATGAAAAAATCCGTTTTTATGGATTTTCTCAAAAAAAAAAAACTGAGTATGCAGTTTTCTTGGAACTTATCAGCCCTTGCGAGGTATCCATCGGTGCGAAAAATTCTCCGATTTTGTATGATTCGGAGGATTTTAGCTTCGAGGAAATCTTCCGGAAAACTTTACGAAACATTTCCCCGAATTTTTGTAACGCATGACTGCGAATTGCGTTAAAGTGTGTTAAGGTGCATTTTTCATGCAATTTTTGACAGCTAAGTGTAATTCTCTTTCCGATTTACTCCAACACAAATTCTTCGTGGAAATTATTGACGAATTGTAGTGAAGCGATTTTTGTTCCGATGACACATACCTTGAATGGAATTTCAACCTCCGACGAAGTATGCGTTGCGGAAATTTGTCCGCTCCGCTAGGGCTGATAAGTTCCAAGATAACTGCATACTCAGAGTTTTTAGGGCAGTATATGTTCAAAGCACAAACAAATTTTGATCAAAATCGTTAGAGCAGTTTTTGAGAAAATTGTGGTTATAAAGGGTTTTGAATAAGAGCGCTACAAAAGTTTTTTTTTAAATAAAACAAAAACGGTTTTGGATATCAATGAAATTCTTTATTCCTGTGAAAGTAAGTTCGATGCCATTATGTATGGAACTCGACTTCTTTTGCATGGCCAACACGGGCACGCTTGCAGAAGTCCAGACGGTAAAACCCAATTTTCGACGGTTTTCAAGCATAAATCAGCCGATACTGCTGCAATTTCACGTTCGATATTTGTACGAAGTTCATCAATCGTCGCTGGCTTGTTGGCATAGACCAAAGACTTGAAGTAGCCCCACAGGAAATAGTCTAACGGCGTCAAATCGCACGACCGAGGCGGCTAAGCGACTGCACCATTTCGTGAGATAACACGTTCGCCAAACTTGGTTTCCAATAAATTGATTGTGGCATTCGCTGTGTGGCTTGTGGCGCCCTCCTGTTGGAACCACATGTCCTCCAAGTCCATATCATCCAATTGGGACCAAAAATATTCGGTTATCATTGAACGGTAGCGATTCCCATTCACAGCAACGTGCCGGTCTTGATCATCACGGAAGAAGTACGGCCCAATGACGCCGGCGGCCCATAAACCACACCAAACCGTAATTTTTTCGGGATACAATGATGACTCACGGAGTACGTGTGGATTGCTGCCTGACTAATACCGCATATTTTGTTTATTGACGAAGCCGTTCAGCCAGAAATGAGCCCCATCGCTGAAGATGATTTTTCGATGAAAATCCGAATCATTTTCAAGTTGTTGCTCAGCCCAATTCACGAACGTACGAGGCTTCTGGTGGTCAAGCGGTTCAGTTCTTGCGTCAATTTAATCTTGTAAGGCTGTAAGCCAAGATCTTTTCGCAAAATTCGCCACAACGACGTCACAGAGATGCCCAACGCTTGAGAACGACGTGTGAGAGACACATTTGGGATTTCTTCAACTGAAGCCTCAGCGGCAGCAATATTCTCGACACTACGAGCACTTCTTTGTCTCACTGGAACGGGAACATTTTGTACTGTGCCCGTGGATTAAAATTTGTCAACTAGACGCTCAATTGTTGATCTGCTAGGACGTTTATGACGACCATAAATTAGACGTAGCGCTCTTAACGTTGAGGCCACTGACTCCTAATTTCGGTTGTAAATTTTAATAATTTCGACTAGTTGTTGGATCGTATATCTCATCATATCTCATCATATATCTCATCATTAAATGGCAAACCTTACTGAAAAAAATGTCATAAGAGCGGCAACAAATATGGCGTCGTTTGCTATCCCTGTCGCTCAACTTTTGTAGCGTCCCTGTTGGAAAACCCGATACATAATTTTTATATGGCAGGTGCAGTCAATACGGTGACGAGCTCAGTGGCGTGATGGTAAGTGCGATTAACTGCAGCGCAAAATGTCTGGGTTCGATCCCCAGCCGTAACAACGCGTAAATGATTTTTCAATGGCATTCCTCTCGTGATGATCTGACAAATCATACGAGTAATACCAGTTGTCAAGAACTGCAGTTCCTTAATTCGACGTTCGGAATCGGCATAAAACAGGACGTTCCGCAATCGTGCAAGAAGTCGGCGGGTACTAACGAGCCTGTTGATCCAAAAAAATGTATTTCAGGTACCGGTATTAACATGGCTAAAATACAAATAAAGATAATAAAAAACATATGAGAAGGTTACAATCCACTGTGTGGATCGTTCCATCTCATCCTTAGAATGAATGCACCTAAAATGTGGGTTTTATGGCAAAAAAATTGAAATTGACATTGTCACAACAAATTGTTCAAAATATTTTAAGGTGCAACGTTTTTCTACTGGATATCGTATGGCGTAGGGCATACAAATGGATTTTGTATGAAAACGCCACCAAAAGGAGTTAAAATGATATATGGACGAAATGTTTATATTATGACAGCCAAGGATTGTGCATCGACATTTTTTCCGAATAATTTAAAATTAGACCCAAAAACGTGTTTTACTGAAAACGCCCACAAAAAAGGGGGCATGGCAAAAAAACTTTTTCGATACGAAATATAGACATAAGGATTGTCTAGATATGTTGTTTGGACACCTTTTCAAAGTTTTTTTTAACGGTTTGGCCGAAAACAAAGTTTTCTAAAAAGAGGGCGTGGCATTGAACGAATTTACATTTTGTTTAAACATGTTCTTGCTGAGAGCACTAACGAGTACATGTCCCAAATTGCATCATTCTAGCTCAAAATTAAAGGCACGAAAACTGGTGACGTACGGACGGACGTACGGACAGACGTGGCCTTATCGACTCACCAATCGATTATGAGTCGATCCATATAACTGTTTTAAGGTATTTTTGGCTAAATTATCTCCCTATGTTACAAACCTATGTATCAAAATTAATATGCCCCTATGGGATATGATATAAAAATGGCCTAAAATTATCACCAAAACAAACTTGGATATGAAATTCGAAAAAAAAAATTGTCGATGCGTTTTTCGGGTTCCGCTATCATAGTAATGTTAGAAACAATCAAAATCTGGAGGTCACGAAAACAATACTTTACTCTTTGTACTCTTTTGCCTAAGAAGAGGGTGTTGCTTGAATCTTTACAAAGTTGAGTTGAGATAGTTTATCAAATTCTTATATGGTTGGACAAGAAACAAAACGTTTTCTATTGCATATGCTATGGGGTAGGGTATACAAATCCATTTAAGAAGAAAACGCCAAAAAAAGTGGGCGTGGGTCAAAATTATCTTTAGATAAAATGCTCACATTGATCTAACCAAAGTTTTTTGCTACGAAAATTTCTTCGAATTTCTTAATAATTGGACTAAAAATCATTTATTTTTTAATAAAGGAAGCTATTTACTTCTTAAAATCTTTCTAATAAGTCTAACAGAAAAAACCTTGTTTGCATATACAATAAACAAAAAAAAATGCAGGTGGCCATGGCTCAGAGGAATGCGTAGTTGACTGCTAAGCCAAACGCTGCGGGTTCAACCCCCAGCTTCGGCAGCATTTGTTTTCTAGGAAAATTGCCAGCTTATCTGAGGCCACCTGTGCGATAATATGTATTAGACAATATTAATCTTTGTCTCCTTCTCTGTGCCACGTAGGTGTATGTTATATGTCTTTCCTTCTATGTATCTATCTGTCTCTCTCTGTTGTATTAATGTCTTGATCTGTCCCAGCCGATTGCCTCAGTCGCCAGTGCTCTTACGTGTCTGTAGTTCGTGCATTCATGTGCGAAGTACTGTGATGTGTATTAAGCTCCAACGAACAACTGACAATACAAACATACTTTTGACAGCAGGAATTGATCCGGGGGAAGCCGTCTTCGACGACGATTTCTATGTTATTGAAGATCCTCAGGAGAAAGTGGAGGCAGTGGGGGCTGTCTTTCAGGAAGTGTATAAGGTGAATGATAGCATTCGCCCGAACCGCGTCCTGGAAAACAATACCCTACTCCATCATTTCTATCTCCGAAACGACATAACGCAATGGCGATCTGAGAACCGTGGTTTCACCCGGTTTGATGACGAAAACTTGGCAAACGCCATAGTCGTCGAGCGAAGTGGGTCTAGTCCCCTGTTAATCTCGAAGGTGGAACTCCAGATCATCTTCGATTCCATAAAGAAAAAGAAGTCAGCGGGAGTCGATGGTACATCCAACATTGTACTGCGACACTTACCACCTGAAGCTGTGGACATTTACGCCACTCTGTTCAACAACGCGCTGAATAATGCAAATTATCCAGTGCGTTGGAAGACGGCGGTGGTTCATTCCTCCCGAAAAAGGGAAGGGAAACTCCAATCGGGCGAATTTCCGGTCGATAAGTCTCCTTCCGAGTATCAGCAAGGTTTTCGAAAAGATTCTCAATCGAGCACTGTTCAAGTGGTCTGAGGACAATAATATTATACCAGAGAACCAATATGGTTTCAAGGTAGGACATGACTGTATTCATGCTGCCTCCAAACTCGTCTCTGATATACAATGGAACAAAGCCAAAAAACAGTGCATGGGTGCATGTCTGGTTGATTTAGAGAAGGCTTTTGACACCGTATGGTTAGAGGGCCTCTATCTAAAGCTGACCAGACTTGACATAAGTAAGCCGCTGATATAAATGCTTCATGACATGCTGACTGGTAGAACGTTTGTTGTCAAAAGTGTCAATGTAACTTCAACCACAGAATCTGCATCAGGGAGCGGTAAACTCGCCGATTCTCTTCAGCATTTACACCAGTGATAAGATAGGTAGTCTTACTCAGGCAATTGCGTATGCGGACGATCTTATCGCGTACAGACCAGCCTCTACTGTCGAAGGGACTTCGACAAAATCCAGAGATATTGTGATGACTGGAAGTTGAAAATCAACTTTCAGAAATCAGAAACTATCCTCTTTAGGACATCTAGGGCCTCCAGGGATACGAGAATGAACTGGCCGAAGCTGGTGATCGTTGGACCAAACGGACAGCCACTGGCGAGTAGAAGTGTAGTAAAGTACCTTGGCATCTGGTTAGATCAGTATCTATGTTTCAGAAGACATGTGATGCTGCTCTGGCGAGAGCTAGGGGAGCATTTGCCCTGACAAGACGATTGTTTTATAGCAGTCGTCTTGACAGCAGGGTGAAGGTGATTTGCATTGCCTATGGGTGCCCGGTGTGGTTCAACGTTGCCCATCTCAAATGGAAAAGATACGGGTGTTTGAGAGGCAGTGTCTGAGGAGCTGCCTTGGACTTCACAGAACACCAGTATCTGACTAGTGACTACACAAAATACTATTCCAACCAGGTCCTATACAACGGGGCCAACATAAACCGAATAGACAATTTTCTGGTGAAACTCATTCGGTTTCACGCTGCAAGAGCGATGGCTTCGAACAATAGTCTCATCTTTAGGGCCTTCTATCCCAATGATGAATATTTTGTGAGTGCGCGTTTAAGCGGCTTTATTCCACCCGAACTTTCCTGTATTTGGATAGTCGAGGGCTGATACAGGATAGATCGGCGGTTCCGCTAATCTACCACGTCTTCCGACGAACTGTGGATAGGCGGCTCCTATACGACCTAGACGTCGTCGCTCAGTCCGGAGGAGAGCGCCTGCGGTTCAGCAGGAGTGTGTCCGATTGGGACCGTCGGAGTCGGAGTAGGTCACAACAGGAGAACCTGTTGTGGTGGTTGAATGATAGATAAGGATAGTTGACTTAAAATTGTTATTTTATGGCCGACTTTCATAGTTTTAGTCTTAGGTTTAGGTTTTAGGTGCAAAGCAGCCATGGTGGCACAAAAAAAAAAAAGGGCTTGCTGTGGCTGTTCTAGTTTTTAAGTTATTTGTAGGTAGATAGTTTTAATTAATTTTAAGTAGTTTAAGCTAGTCGATAAGTAGTTTTAATTAGTATGTAAGTTTAAATAAAATAAAAAAGACGAGGAACCAAGTTTTTCAAAGTTTTCTTGGTAAACATTTTGTTACTTTATATTTTTATATATTAGATAATAGGCCGAAAGGCATTAGAATTAAGTTATCGTATAATTTAGGGCGCCCGCATAGAGCAAGTAAGTTAGTTAAGTAGTTGATAAGTAGGCTAGTTTTTTTCATGAATTTTTGTCTAGCATTTAAGTTAGGTTTTAAGTAAAACAAAATAAAAATGAATTAAAAAAAAAAAAAAATGTGATGTCCAATGTCCAATGCATATAAAAAGCCTTAAAGAAGCAAAATATCTATAGAAATTCTGTCCAAAAATATTTGCAAGCATTCCCAAAGTTGAAATATAAAATAATTCTTTTTTATTTTCTTTGTTATTATATTGTTTACTTTTTTCAATTTCAATTTCAATCTCTTATAATGAAAACCCAATTCGTTATTATGAAAGTAAGAAATTCATTGCAATTAATTATATAAAAAATATTATCTGGCTGGGATTCGTTCTCGTGTTCTCTCACATGGTAGTTCAACACGCTCTCTACTAGGCTGTACTCTGGAACATCAAACACCAGTAAGTACAACGAAGTACTTGAATTGTTTTGACGCATTCTCAACTAGGTTCCCGATCGTTTCACCTTTTTTAACTTCGTGCAAAGTTCTACCAGAACATCTCAACGTATGGTACATGTACACACATTTCCGGAAGTTTAAAAACAACCTTACAGAGGTTATACCATCATAATTTCCGATATTCTAGTGAATTTTCCTGCATAATGTCTTCAACAGGCTTCTACCCAAACAATCGACTGCAAAAAAGCTCAACTCTGCGCACAAGTACTATAGTATAACGCTTACAGAAATAATTGCTTGTGGAAATTAAATTTAATTGCCTTATATAAGAAAAATTATTGGTTGAGTAATCAGTTAAAAAGCATCTCAAGGCAGCTTTACATGTTGATACATGTTCGCGCACGCATTTTAGTGTGCAATATATGGGAGTACCAAGGTATTTTGACATCATATTCAAGCCCATTTCAACAAAAAAATTCTGAATAGCTTATTTCGCACCGAAATGTTCTTAGGAAGGTACTGAAAGTACTGACAAAGCATTTCGATGAAACCTTTTTTTTGTAAAATTATGTTGACTTAATACCCAGGGTGCAGTGTACTAAGCATAAATAAGCCCCATGGCGCTTACTTCACAACAAAAAAAAAAAAAAATAGCCCCCGCGTGTGGCTTGTTTTTTTTTGGAAATAGAAATAAGTCCTGCGGCTGTTAATGCCTTTCCCTTGTGGGTTTTTCCCGTTGCATGCATTCAAACTCGAATACACCCCCAAATCCAACAGTAAGCCATAACACCTGCAGATGTTAATGCTTTATGGTGGCGATGCTTATATTTGTTTGCAAAGGAAATAAGCCCTGTGGGGGCTATTTTTTTTTGGGGAATAAAGCCCCACGGCACTGCACCAGTACCCAGGTACCTTGACACCTACACAAGGGTTAGCGCAGTCCTTACCACACTGCCTCCAGTTGCGCACTTTAATTAGGTTGAGTTGGGTTGTTTCTTTTAGTTGCAAGGGCTCCCACTAAAGCATCGGACCTCTCGCTGGCATCGAAGGCTTTAAAGCCTGAAAATCGATGTCCATTCGTCCATTTCGGAGTTTTTTTTTGACCAGGTCAACGTTGCTGAAAAACTCGTAGAGTTCTTGGTTGAATCTTCGTCTCCATAGTCCGTCAACGCAAATAAGACAAAATATTTCCCGAACAATTTTTCTCCAAAAGCGGCAAAGAATTTCTTCATCCGTTTTTGATACGGTCCATGCCTTGGGATAGTAAAGCAAGACTACTAAGATCAAAGCCTTATACAGAACGTAGTCGGTCGTGATAGGGCTTTTTATCAGAACTGCCTTTTCAGCCCGAAGAGTACATTCTTGATTTATATTTTGTCAGCATTAATAGCGGAGCCAAGGTAGATAAAATCCTTTACTACCTCAAAGCTGTATCTGACATTCAAAGCGATCCGTCGATGTTGTGTGCGCCCTCTTATTTCACATTTTGCATTCCAGCCAAAAGTTGAGCACTACAAATGATGTCAAGATTGTTGACGAATACTAGTAGTTTCAATGATTAAATGAAGATTATGACTCCGGTGTTGGCTAGGGCGTTTTTGCACAATTCTGTCAAGAATGATATTAAAGAAGTCGCATGACATTGAGTCACCATGCCTTAGTGTTGTTGTATGTTGCTTTTTATGCCTAGGTTGCCGATTTGGACTTTCTAGGTTTTCCACACTCTGGCGATGATTTAAGATTTGGTTAGTTGTGACCTTTCCTGGCATAATGGTATTTTAGGTGGATGGTAAACTGTTTTTTGCGTTCTTTCTTGAAGGCATGTGTTCTTCCTTCTTCCTTTGCCTTCAAAGTTCAATGGTCGCCCTCGTATTTAACTGCATTCATGCCTTGTAGATCTTGTTTTGATATTCTTACCTCGTCTACTAACATCTTTGCAAAGGAGATCTTATACAAGGACTCTGATCATCCCATTCCACCTCAACGAAAAAATTCTTGGTCGATTTGTGAGGAAAATTCTTCGAAAAATCTTCGTCCCCGTTTGAGTTGACGGGCTATGGGGACAAAGATTCAACCAAGTAATAAACGAGTTGTTCAGCTGCATACCTCAGAGTTTCAGAAGACTAGGACATGTAGAGCGAATGAGCCCCATTGTTCAGTCTCGCAGAGTCTCCTATTCCCAGCCAGGTGTTGGACGCAGTAGAGAGAGAGACCTCGCCTTTAGTGGCGCTCACAGGTTGATACCGACCTCAACCTGGCAAATGGAGGGATGTTGGTCGGGGCCCAGATTCATTGGGAATGTACCGCCACGAAGTGAGTAAGTAGTCTTAACTTTTCTGCAACAGGGTATTTGTTCGAGTCTATGGTAGCCCATCAGAATATTTGCACATCGAAAATATTGGATGCGTTACCCTTGTCTATCGCAATATGATCATTTGGAATAAACGATCGTTGATCTAAAGACCGAAATGTCCCCGCCGATATCCATATTGACGTGATGAAAGCATGTGCTGACTCTAGTGGCGTTCCACTTCGAAGTCAATTGTACTAAGTCAGTGTCCATATTAGCATCTTCAGTGACAGCCAATTGGCAATCAAATCCCTGAAAGCAATCTCGTTCAATTCGAAATCAGCCCACGAGTGTCGACTGTCTCTTAAAATCATTTTAGTTTCCAGATTTTGCCACGTCAATCCGTAACAGATATGCTTCGCCTTTTATACTGTTTTGAGGCCGAGGTCTACCTGGTGTAAGTCGAGTGGTCAAATCAAGAGTTGATACGCTAGAACGAAAAAAGCGAAGCTCGTGGTACAATTTTGCCATTCGAGATTTCATTTTCTGGTTTTCGTCAAGATTTCATGGTAAATCCAGGGCTTGACTGGCTGAGAACATCATCATATACGCTCTTTATACTTTGCCCAACAAATCGATTAAATAACTGAAACATAAAAAAATCAAGTTTGACCTTTGTATTGGAGTTAATTGTTTTCTGAACACGTATGGTGTCAGTAGTTTTCTGCCCTATATAGCCTCAAGGTATGCTAATGCTAATGACAGCGAAAATGTTGAAGTTCAGCTAAAATTTAAAATTTTTGAAATTAATTAATCCAAACCAACACACTCGGATTTTGTTGCGTATGATTATTTTTTTTTTATTTTCATCGCCCTAAGCATATTTGTCACTGTTCCTGATTTATTATCCTAAGCAAACCAACAATCTTTTACTTTCAACGGCTTACAGATACACTGGAGCAGCAGCTGGACCGGCGGCGATGGCGTATGGTGAACCATAAGCAGTAGCATATGGAGATCCATATGCAGCGCTGTATGGGGCAGCGTATGGGTTATATGCAGCAGCTGCATATGGGGCAGCATAAGCGGCGACTGGTGAAGTGTACTTGGCTACTGGAGCATTGTATCCGAATGGAGTGGCAGCATACTTAGTCACTGGAGCAGTGTAGGCAAACGGACTAACTGGAGCAGCGACTCTAGTTGCCAGGGGAGCAGTGTAGCCCAAGGATGTTGTATATCCACCATTGTAGCTATTGCGGATATCCAATTGAGAAGTACCTGCTGAAGCGTACCCTGTTGCACCGTAGGATAGAGGTGTAATGATCACTGGCTTGGCTGCGCTGCAAGCAACAAGGGCAAGGACAACTGCAATCTGTTCAAAAATAATAATATCCATCAACACTGCCCTGGATTCGGATCAATTTTACTAGTGAAACTTACATATTTGTACATGGCGATAATACTTTCTTACGACTTGAGTTGAACTGAAATGGGAAGCCGTTACTTAAAGGCTGTGAAGTGAATTATAGCTTAGCCGATGCGCCGCATTGATATTTATAGCAATACCTAGTATTTGCTACTGTCAATCACAGGTGTTACTATTTTGACAATCACTTTTTCGCCCGCCACTCACCGTAGAATTTGCATGGATACGTGATCAGAAAAAAAATTCCCAAACGGAATTCGGCACAAAGATTTACCTCTGTGTTGATGGATAAAGCCGGGTTTCATCAGCTGATTGCCGGGGCTCGACCTAATTTAAACTCTCAAAAGCATTTCGCGAAATGCCCATAACATGGTACATCAGTTACAAATACCTATTAAGGCCGCGAAGAGATTTTTAAATAAGGTTTATACTTCTTTTGTAGTCTTGCCAATATCATGGGAGTGGATCCACCATTAATGCCTAGTAACAATAGCACAAGACTGAAATAATAAAATCTATTATCTGACTGGTGGCAGTGAGCGGAATGGTCAATTCGAAGCATGAGTCGCATACGAGTATGTATCTTCTCTCAAACGAAAGTAAAGATACAGACGCATAGGAGATTTCTGGAGTCTTTTTGACGTCATTGGGAGGCAACATTGAAAATAATTTTTTTTTTTGTAAAATGCTTTAATTTTTTGAGACATGGCTGCTGAAGCAACGCATCGAAAGATGAAGCCAACAAATAATTTCTTTGTCCCATTTAATTGCGTTGACTACAGGTGAACAATGCTTGATGCTTTCAACCAGAGAACACATTATTTAACCTGCTGACATCAGTGCAAAACATGGGTCTTGCTTTGGGGGAACTAATATCTTAAAGAAGCACCTAAGATAAGACATGACTGAGAGCCTCGAAGGGTATCGATTTTATTTTTGACCATAATGCTTAGCGAAAAAAGAAAAAATACGTTCGTATCTGTACCAGGAACCAGAATTTTAGAAACCGAAATAAATATTTGATGTCCTAAGCTTGTTCAAAGCACACATTACTACCATCCAGGAATTACAAACGATCAAAAAAAATGAGGAAAACACTTAAATTTCCGTAGGTCCATGTTAACGATAGCGGATACAGCGATTATCGTATGTGAATTGGCAATAAGTGTTAGGCAAGAAATCATATGGTAAACGCATTGTAGCATTCCGCAACAAGCGCAAATTTGTCAACATAAGCCCTATATGTGCTCGCGCTACGACACGACGACGCACACTGGGGTCTTCGCGGCAAAAAGTAAAAAATCCAAAGTTCTACCTTGAGAACATTAAACAGGAGCGTTGCAATCGAATAACTAGCGGAATTCCTAAACTGCTACAAAGCAGACAAAACTGCCATCCAGGAAAAACAGCGACTATTCGGAAGCGGATTTGTTATAAGTGCCAGATTAGCCAAGAAGTCTTGTTGTCGAAGAAGTCACATTGTAACAATACGCATCAAGGCCAAATTCGCCAACATATGCTTTATATGTGCTCAAGTCTCAACTGGGAAAAAGATGATATAGCTAGGGATTGCTTCAACGAGCTCCTTGACAAAACCTATGAACGACTACCGAAGTACGATGTTAAAATCGTGTTGGGAGATTTTAACGTAAAGGTAGGAAGAAAAGAAAACATAGCCTATACGACAGCACGTTTCGTAACGGACTGAGGCTAATTGACTTCGCTACGGAATGAAATGCCACTATAGCCTCACCTCTATATCCATAAGGGGACATGGCGGTCTCCAGATCAACGAACAATCAAACAAATTGATCACATTGGTAAAGACAAGAGGCACGCATCCAGTATTGTGGATGTCCGAACATTCCGAGGAGCTAACGTCGACTCGGACCACTAACTTGTTGCAGCCAAGGTAAGAATGCGGATATCCACCACGCTACAAAAATCCAGAAATACTGTGAAAAAGTTGGATATCGAAAGACTGCATTTGCAAAAGACCTCCTAGACCTTCGCGCAACGCCTACCACTTAACCACTCGACTGGTGCTCGTCGACCAGCATCGAATATCGAAGAACAATGGCAACGATGCCAACAAGCCATAAGATCCGCTAAGACCTTTGCGCAACACGTATCCCTTAGCCTCTCGATTAACACCATGCCACCAGCTTCGAATGTCGAAGAACAAAGGCAACGCTGCCAACAAGTTATTAGATCAGCCGCAACTGACGTGCTAGGTTTCTCGCGATCACCAGCAAGAAACACCTGGTTGATACTGACAGATGCTCGCAGCCAAGAATGAGGCCTACAAGGCTAAGCTGCAGGTGAAGACGAGAGCTGCCGTTGTGCTCTTCAGACAGAGAAGATGAGAAGAACACCGGCTTTTCAGAAAGAAGAAAGAAGAGCAAGAAAAGCGTCCGATCGAGGATATAGAGAGGTGCCACTAAAGAAACGATGTTTGCAAGTTTAAAAGTGTAAACGTCAAAGCCAAGGATACAAGGCTGAAACAGAATCCTGTAGAGATGATCACGGAAATATCGTAGTTGAAACACAGTCGATGCTGATTGTATAGAACAAACACTTATGCAGACTGTTAAACGGCGATGACGATAAACATTCCGCTGCCAGGCAGAACAAACCTTTCAATATTGGCAACGACAGCGAAAACTGCCCACCACCCGACCTGAGTGAAGTGAGCATAGCAATATCTAAACTGAAGCTTAATAAGGCTGCTGGAAATGACGGCCTTCCCGCCGAGCTTTATAAAGCCGGCGGAGATGACTTGGTAAGTAACATCCACCAACTCATAAGCCGAATCCGTGATGTGTGAACGCCTGAAACCGTTTACCAACAACCTGATCGGCCCTTATCACTGTGGTGTTAGGCCAGAAAAATCCACAACCGATCAAATCTTCACACTTCGACAGATGCTGAAAAAAAACCAAGAAGTCCAAATCGATACCCACCACCTATTTATCGATTTATAGAGACATTTATAGAGACGAACTATGCAGAGCCATGTCTAGTTTTGGTATACAGCCCAAACTCGTCCGTTTGTTTAGGATGACGATGGAGAATTCTCGTTGCTCCATCATTGCCGGAAACGACCTCACTGACACATTCGATACCAAAAAAAGGATTTAGGCAAGGCGATGCGCTGTCATGTGACTTCTTCTATCTGATTCTTGAGAGGATTGTGCAAAACTCACGAGCCAACACCAGAGGCACAATTTTCCAAAAATCTGTACAACTACTAGCATACGCCGACGATATTGACACGGGTTCAGCAATAAATGAGGGCAAGACAATGTATATGCTGTCAACACGAAAGGACACACAAAATCGACGAATTGGGCAGAACGTCACCATTGACAGAAGTAACTTTGAGGTAGTATGGGACTTTATCTATCTCGGTTCCGCTATTAACTGTGACAACAACATCTCGTCAGAAATTAAACGAAGAATTACTCTTGCCAACCGCTGTTTCTTCGGGCTAAGAAGGCAATTAAGTAGTAAGGCCCTCACTCGAACTACTAAGGGGATCTTATATAAGACCCTGATCATCCCAGTCCTGCTCTACGGCGCTGAAGCATCGACCATCTCTAAAGCGGATAAAGAAATCCTAGGTCGATTTGTGAGGAAAATTCTTCGAAAAATCTTCGGCTCCGTTTGCGTTGACGGTCTATGGAGACGAAGTTTCAACCAAGAACTATACGAGCTGTACAGCGACATGCCCCTGGTCAAAACCAAATTTCGCACCAAATATACTTTGTTGGACAAAGAGAATATTGCAACGTAGCGTCCAATGTCAAAGAAGATCATGAAATGTCGATTGGTCGTCGTTCTCTACAATTGGGCATGTGTTACTCAACCACATGGAAAAGTGTACAAGAATTTACGCCGAATAACCTACCCCACCTACGTCTAATTTTTGGTGAATGGGCCTTAGAACAGCGTCATGAAAATCCGCTGTTTTATCGACTCATTTCTGGCTCAACGGATACGGAAATATGCTAAACTGTCGCATATTGATTGATGAACAGCCAGATCTCATACAAGAATTACCGATGTATCCCGAAAAAACGACTGTTTGGTGTGGTTTATGGGCTGGTGAGATCGTCGCGACGATCGACCGACGCGTCGGTCCGTTTTGCTTCAATGACGACCGGGGAAGAAGAAGAGTGAGAAAGTTGAGGCAGTGGGGGCTGTCTTTCAGGAAGTGTATAAGATGAATGATAGCATTCACCCGAACCGCGTCCTGGAAAACAATGCCCTGCTCCACCATTTCTATCTCCGAAATGACATAACGCAATGGCGATCTGAGAACCGTGGTTTCACCCTGTTTGATCAAGAAAACTTGGCAAACGCCATAGTCGCCGAGCGAAGTGGGTCTAGTCCATTGTTAATCTCGAAGGTGGAACTCCAGATCAACTTCGATTCCATAAAGAAAAAGAAGTCAGCGGGAGTCGATGGTATATCCAACATTGTACTGCGACACTTTCCCCCTGAATCTGTGGACATTTACGCCACGCTGTTCAATAACGCGCGGAATAATGCATATTATCCAGTGCGTTGGAAGACGGCGGTGGTTCATCCACTCCCGAAAAAATGAAAGGCCAACTCCAATCCGGCGAATTTCCGGTCGATAAGTCTCCTTCCGAGTATCAGCAAGGTTTTCGAAAAGATTCTCAATCGAGCTCTGTTCAAGTGGTCTGAGGACAATAATATTATACCAGAGAACCAATATGGTTTCAAGGTAGGACATGACTGTATTCATGCTGCCTCCAAACTCGTCTCTGACATACAATGGAACAAAGCCAAAAAACAGTGCACGGGTGCATGTCTGGTTGATTTAGAGAAGGCTTTTGACACCGTATGGTTAGAGGGCCTCTATCTAAAGCTGACCAGACTTGACATAAGTAAGCCGCTGATATAAATGCTTCATGACATGCTGACTGGTAGAACGTTTGTTGTCAAAAGTGGCAATGTAACTTCAACCACAGAATTTTTCATTAAGAATGGTCTGCATCAGGGAGCGGTAAACTCGCCGATTCTCTTCAGCATTTACACCTGTGATATGATAGGTAGTCTTACTCAGGCAATTGCGTATGCGGAGGATCTCATCGCGTACAGAACAGCCTCTACTGTCGAAGTTATTCGAACTCTTTTGCAGCGGGACTTCAACAAAATCCAGAGATATTGTGATGACTGGAAGTTGAAAATCAACCTTCAGAAATCAGAAAATATCTTCTTTAGGACATCTAGGGCCTCCAGGGATACGAGAATGAACTGGCCAAAGCTGGTGATCGTTGGACCAAACGGACAGCCACTGGCGAGTAGAAGTGTGGTAAAGTACCTTGGCATCTGGTTAGATCAGTATCTATATTTCAGAAGACATGTGATGCTGCTCTGGCGAGAGCTAGGGGAGCATTTGCCCTGACAAGACGATTGTTTTATAGCAGTCGTCTTGACAGCAGGGTGAAGGTGATTTGCTACATGGCCCTCATTAGGCCGATGATTGCCTATGGGTGCCCTGGCGTGTGGTTCAACGTTGCCCCATCTCAAAAGGAAAAAAAGGCGGTGCTTGAGAGGTAGTGTCTGAGGAGCTGCCTTGGACTTCACAGAACACCAGTATCTGACTACACAAAATACTATTCCAACCAGGTCCTATACAACGGGGCCCAACATAAACAGAATGAGTTTTCTAGTGAAACTCATTCGGTTTCACGCTGCAAGAGCAATGGCTTCGAACAATAGTCTCATCTTTAGGGCCTTCTACCCCAGTGATGAATATTTTGAAAGTGCCCGTTTAAGCGCCTTTATTCCACCCGAAGCTTTCATATATTTGGATAATCGAGAGCTGATACAGGATAGATCGGCGGTTCCGCTAATCTACCACACGTCTGCCGATGAACTGTGGACAGGCGGCTCCTATACGACCGAGATGTCGCCACTCAGGGCGGAGGAGAGCGCCTGCGGTTCAGCAGGAGTGTGTCCGATTGGGACCGACGGAGTAGGTTGCAACAGGAAGAGCTGTTGTGGTGGCTAAGGTAGAGGCAGATAGTTGACTTAAAAATTGTATGGCCGACTTCCATAGTTAAAGGTTTTACGATTTAAAGGTCTAGGTTAGGTACAACAGTCAGGGTGGAAAAAAAAAAGTTTTAAGTTTTAAGTTATTTTTAGGTAGTCTTACTTAGATTATAATTAATTTTAATTAGTTTATAAGTAGATTTATTTGGGATGTAAGTTTCAATAAAATAAAAAAAAGATACCAAGTTTTTTTAAAAACAAACTTTTCTTGGTAAAAATGGTGAAGATATGTACATTGTTTTATATTATATGTTAGATAATAGGCCGAAAGGCAGTAGATTTAAGTTGTAAGCGTTAAATTTAGGGCGCCCGCATAGTTAAGTTAGTAAGTTAGTTAAGTAGTTGATAAGTAGGCTAGTTTTTTCATGAATTTTAGTCTAGCATGTGAGTTAGATTTAAGAGTATTTAAAAAAATGAAACAAAAAGACCGGGGAAGAAACGTTAACGTTAAGGCCCTGTGAATTGGCCGCAAAGATCGTGCGGTTTAACGCCTCTTGATTATTTCTTGTAGGGTTATGTTAGGTCGTTAGTCTATCTGGACAAGCCGAACACGATTGAAGCCTTACAGGATAACATAAAACGCGTAATTCGTGGAATACATGGCCGAAATGCTCGAAAAAACCCTAGAGCGGAAAACATCCCCTGTGAGGCGAAGCAATTTTTTTTTTGCAATATTTCCCAATCTGTTACTCGTATCAAAGTATGCGCTCGTGCCAACTTAAGTGTTATACTTATATTGCGGGAGTGCTATTTTATGGGGTTATTGTAATAAAAAAAAAATTTAAGTTGTTTACTATGAAACACAAAAATAAAAATACAAAGTGAGTGTGTGAAATCATAAAACTGATATCAAAGGATTGAAAGTGTGAATATAAATGCGATTTCAATGAGAAAACCAAAAAAAAAAATATTCTGTGCAAATGTTTGTGCCAAAGTTCGTTTTCATACAGATTATGTCAGTTTGTCATTTGACAGTTTGACACTGACGTTATCCTGAACAACGTTATTTCAATTTCATTAAAGTGTGTCTGAATTTCATTTAAAGCATCGTTGAGTCGTTAAAATTTTATCTCGCAATTTACGTATTTCGAAAAACAATCGAAAATATTTTAACAACGATGGAGAAAATTTAAGCCGATAACAATTTGATGGCATCGATAAGAGGTTTTTTTTTTGATTACAAAATTAACACTTTCCACAACAAACCGGTAAAATTCAATAACACCAGCAGCTACGAAAACTTGGTTCGTATTCTAAACGCTGTACTTCAATGGTGTTTTTTAAGAGTTCCAAGATTTTGAAATGTGAAAAAAGACAGATGATTTTTTTTTTAAATTGACATGAAATTTACTTTATGCTAAATATGTTGAATTTGTGAAATATATGATTTCTGGCATATGAGAGTCTAATCGGGAGGTCCAATTTTCGATGACTTTTTCCAACATTTGTGGCCGTATATCGGCAATAACGCTGCGAATGTTTTCTTTGAAGTGGTCAAGTGTTTCGGGCTTATCGGCGTAGACTACCGACTTCGCATATCCACAAAGGAAATAGTCAAGCGGCGTTAATTGCACGATTTTTGAGCCCAATTCACAGGACCAAAAGTCGAAATTATGCGCTCATGGAACTTTTTCTTCAACAAGTCAATTGTGGCACCAGCTGTGCGACATGTTTCGCCATCTTGTTGAAGTCACAGCTCCTGTACATCATGGTTTTGTTCAATTTACGAAAAAAAAGTCAGTCATCATTGCTGTATAGCAGTCACCATTGACTGTAACGTTCGGGCTAGCATTGCTTTTAAAGAAGTACGGACCAATTATTACACCAACCCATAAATTACACCAAACATTCAGTTTTTGTGGACGAAATGGTATCGCAACATAATCTTGGGGGTTATCATCACTATAAGTTTGAGAGCTTTGTTTATGGACGTATCCACTCAATCAAAAGTAAGGTTTATCGAGAAACTAAATTTTTATGAAAATTGTGATCAATGGCAATCTTGTTTTGGACCCACTCATCGAATCTACGCTTTGCTAGGTGATCATGGGGCTTCAAATCTTGCACGACTTAGATTTTGTAAGCTAAATTTTCCATAAAGTGGGTGGACACATATCCCATTCCTAAGCACGATGGCGGATAGAAAGATTCGGGTCTTCCTCTACACTACGCTGTACAGAAGCAATGACTTCTTCTCTACACACTGTACGACCGACGGCTCTGTGGATGCATACTATCAATATAAGTACACGTGTCGAGAAAACGTTCCATACTTGATCGAATTAATTGCTCTGATGGTGACGTTTAAATGGACGTAGTGCGCGATACGTACGAAGAGAATCATGACTGTCAAAATGTCTGACAAGTTGTTCTGACGTCAGTCTATTCACGTTGAAATGCCAAACCAAACTAAAATAAATCACTTGACAACTGACAAAATGGCCGTCAGTTAAAATATTGTTGACAACTTACCTCTTAATAAGGTGCAGTGTAACAACTCCGCCGAAAATAAGCCCAATGGGGCTTAATCCCCAATTTTTTTTTTGGAAATGGAATTAAGTCCCTTTTCTGTTCATGGCCAAATTTTTTTTTGGAAATGGAATTAAGTCAATTGGCTGTTAATGCCTTTTGCTTTTGCATGTATCCAAACTCGCACACATCCCAAATCCAACAGTGAAGGCAAGCCGGGAGTTGCATGGGAGTACATGCCTCCCCCCCACTTTTCAAAGTTTGAATTTAAACTTTGCATACACCAAACTTGAATAGAATTCCAATTTAAAATGGCAATAAAACCTGCGGCTGGTTATGCTTTATGGTGGCTGCGCTTATTTCCATTTCGAAAAGGAAATAAGACTTGTAGGGGCTATTTCCTTAATTTTGGGAATTAAATCCTGTCAGGCCTATTACCGGGTCAGCATATCTAGAAAACAACCTTTATAATGAAAAAAGTTGTCATAAGCAAGGAGAAATATTTTTCATTAATTAAAATTTAAATGAATTTACGACCGATTAAATTTGTATGCCTTTTCCCATATATATGATAGTTTTGATACATATTTTGTAACATAGAGGAATAATTGATTACTACCTCAAAGCATATGAATCGACTCAGAATCGCTAGCAGAGTCGATATAGCCATGTTTTTCTGTCCATCCGTCCGCCTGTTTTTTTGTCACCGATTTTTGGGCCTTACCATTTGAGCAAGGATAATGAAATTTGGTATCCAGTATCCTTGGCTGTGCCTACATAACAAGTGTTAAAATTTTAAAAATCTGCCAACTGTCATCCCCACTTTTTAGAAAAAAACCTTGTTTTTGGCCAAGCGTTATGTAGTTTTGAAAAATTGCCTAAAAAGCATGTTTAGGCAATCTTTATATCTATATTTCGTCCATACAAATTTTTTCTGCCACGCCCACTTTTTGGTGTGTTTTTAGAAAAAAAACATTTTGCGGTAAAATTTTTAAGAATTACGAAAAAAAAATCGATTCTAATGCTTACATTATTTCGTATTTAGATCATTTTAGCCCACGCCCTCTTTTTGGGGCCATTTTTTTTACAAAAACATTTGTATATCCTACCTAACAGCTTATGTCATAGAAAAACATCGTTTTTTTTGTTGAACCAAAATAGATTTAGATACTATTGGAACAGGATGTGCTGACAATGTAATTTTCTTTATTTTATTCCCATTCAGTTTTAAGTCATGCCTAATTTTTGGGGACATCCATTTTAAGGATGGGACGAGATAGGAGACTCAACGATCGGCACAGCGGATTGTAACTTTCTCATATGTTTTTAAGTATGGGATGGGACAGGGTATTAAACGATCCACACAGCGGACTGTAGCCTTCTGATATGTTATATTTTTATTTTAAGCGAGTGTTTTTTTTGTACCGAAAACAGTTTTACATGAAAACACCCTCAAAAAGTTGTCGTGCCAAAAAAACTTTGTGTTTACGAAATATAGATATTCAGAATGTATAAATATCCTGCTCAGACGCTTTCTCGAAATTCCGTACGTTTTGGGGAAAAGTGCGCACGCAAAGGCACAAACCACACACATAAGATTTCAGATTTCAACAAAATTTAAAAAAAAAAATGGTGGTTAATATCGGTCGTAAAACGCGTTAAGCCGCGGTTACGGCCAACGCTAGTAAGCCAGTGCGTTAGTTCACGGTAGTCCGAGCAAGTTCAAGCTAGTAAGCTTCAAAATCACATGAGTTTTGATATACAAATTACAAGCGTGTACTAGCTCGGACTAGCTCGGACTAGCGCGAACGCAAAAATTTTGATCTGCGATCACGTTATTGATAACATAAACATTAGACTTCTACTAGCGCACTAGCGTTAGTCGTAACACCGGCCTTAGGCGTGAATCGGCGGAAAACATTTTAAGGCTCAATTTGTAAATATATACGGCCGTATAAATTCTCTTAAAATGTGTCTCAGCGGTGGTTTTGTTAAGCATGTTTATATATTTAGATTGTCTCAAAGCAACGTTGCTTAAACTTTTATCTATATTCGATTTTACATTGCTGCTAGCAATGATTGTCGATGATTGTTCCAAAAAATGTAATAAGATTTACAAATCTAGTACAAAAGAGTGAAATTTTATACGAGTTTATATCGCATTCATCCCCTTTATTTGCTCATACACTATTGATGGCATATTTTTGTAAATTGCGATCTCTTTGACGCAAATGCTTTTGCAATTTATATTGACTAAATATGTGAATAACAGCTGCGTCATCGTACATCTCAACAAGATATATTGGAATGCTTAAAGAATTTTATTGTAGTGAGATTGTAAAGGGTTTTTCAATAAGAGCGCTACAATTTTTTTAATAAAACAAAAACGGTTTGGATATCAATGAAATTTTTTATTCCTTTGAAAGTATGTTCGATGCCATTAGTATGGAACTCGATTTCTTTTGCATGGCCACCATGGGCACGCTTGCAGAAGTCCAGACGCTGAACCCAATTTTCGACGGTTTTCAAGCATAAATCGGCCTATACTGCTGCAATTTCACGTTCGATATTCGTACGAAGTTCATCAACCGTCGCTGGCTTGTTGGCATAGATCATAGACTTGACGTAGCCCCACAGGAAATAGTCTAACGGCGTCAAATCGCACGACCGAGGCGGTCAAGCGACTGGACCATTTCGTGAGATAACACATTCTCCAAACTTGGTTTCCAATAAATTGATTGTGGCATTCGCTGTGTGGCTTGTGGCGCCATCCTGTGTGAACCACACGTCCTCCAAGTCCATATCATCCAATTGGGGTCAAAAAATTCGGTTATCATTGAACGGTAGCGATTCCCATTCACAGTAACGTGCCGATCTTGATCATCATGGAAGAAGTACGGCCCAATGACGCCGCCGGCCCATAAACCACACCAAACCGTACATTTTTCGGGATGCAATGATGACTCATGGAGTACGTGAGGATTGCTGCCTGACCAATACCGCATATTTTGTTTATTGACGAAGCCATTCAGCCAGAAATGAGCCTCATCGCTGAAGATGATTTTTCGATGAAAATCCGAATCATTTTCAAGTTGTTGACAAGCCCAGTTCACGAACATACGACGCTTCTGGTTGTCAAGCGGCTTCAGTTCTTGCGTCAATTTAATCTTCTAAGGATGTAGGCCAAAATCGTTTCGCAAAATTCGCCACAACGACGTCACAGAGATGCCCAACGCTTGAGAACGACGTGTGAGAGACACATTTGGGCTTTCTTCAACTGAAGCCTCAGCGGCAGCAATATTCTCGACACTACGGGCACTTCTTTGTCAGTGGATTCAAATTTGTCAATTAGATGCTCAATTTTTGATCTGCTAGGACGATTATGACGACCATAAATTGGACGTAGCGCTCTTAACGTTGAGGCCACTGACTCCGAAATTCGGTTGTAAATTTTAATAATTTCGACTCGTTGTTGTATCGTATATCTTACCATTATAAAATGGCAAATCCTACTGAAGAGAAATATCAAAAGAGCGGCAAGAAATATGGCGTCGTTTGCTGTTCCTGTCGCTCAACTTTTGTAGCGTCCCTGTTGAAAAAACCGATAGATTAAATTATAAACTTCATTTCGACCTCAATATCTTATAGCAACCATCACTTAGAGTTCAACCGAAATGTGACCACACGTATTTGATCCTTCAAGATCGTAATGCACATGGTTGATAAACTTTCCTATATTAGGCTAAGAAAATCGATACTATTGCCGATAAATAGGCCTTTGCCATTTACGTTTTCAACACAACTTCATGTAACTGTTCCTTAGGTCCTTTCGAAAGGTCCAATTTTGCGTCACTTTTTCGAGCATTTCGGCCAGTATTCCACGAATTTCGCGTGTTATGTTATCCTGTAAAGCTTCAATCGATTTCGGCTTGTCCACAGTCCACATAGACTAACGACTTTATATAACCCCACAAGAAATATTCAAGAGGCGTCAATTCGCATGATATTGGCGGCCAACTCACCGGGCTATTTCGAGAGATAAGCTTCTCACCGGATTCATCCTTCAACATTTCCATTGTGTCACGATCTGTGTGGCTGCGGCAAAGTCTTGATGAAACCCCACATGTCCACCAAGTTTAACTCAGCCAACTGGGGCAAAAAAAAAAAAAAATCGCGTATCATGGCTCGATATCGTTCGCCGTTGACGGTAAAGTTTCGCCCA
The DNA here is from genome assembly GCA_949824845.1 of Rhingia rostrata. Lineage (NCBI taxonomy): Eukaryota > Metazoa > Arthropoda > Insecta > Diptera > Syrphidae > Rhingia > Rhingia rostrata. The sequence continues at coordinate 30,968,380 of OX463757.1, forward strand.
CGGTCGTCCTTGAAGGACAATTCGCAGAGCACGAATATTGATAACAAATTTCATAATCTGCAATCGTTGCTCGTTTGTAAGTCTTTCTATGATTAAAAGGCAGAGTATAAGTATACTGAATACTGAAAACTTTTCACTTTGACAGATGACGTTTGGACGCCATTACTAAACAGTACTGCCAACCTGAAAAACTTAACTCTTAAAAAGTCACTCGTTATATGGTTTTCCCAACAAACAAAACTTGTTAAGGCGGCTACACACACGCAATCAAAAATTGTCCGACATGCCTGTTGAGGCCGCCTGTGCCGTTATACATACCGGACCATCGTGCATTCACAGTTTTTTTTTCGTCGGTTGGTAAGACGGTTAACATAGCCTCTACGGACGACATTTTAAAAGAAAACACATGCGGCCTTTGTCAATTTCACTATGATGGACTTATGATACATACGCTCCAGTTCTCCTAATCGACAACTTCATCATACACACGTTGAGGTATAACTGCACAGGTGGCCTGAACAGGCAAACCAGGCAGTTAAAACTGCGTGTGTGTAGCCGCCATTAGACATTGGTAACGTTAGTTTATGCTACTTGTCTTCTCGGCTCGGTACAACGAACTTTTGCTTATCTTTGAGATACCAATCGCCTTCACCATGAAAATATGTATAGTGATCAGAATTCCAAGACTTCTCGATAGACCTAACTTTTGCTAATCTTTGAGATACCAATCGCCTTCACCATGAATATATAACGGGTGATCCAAGTAGAGATACTTTTTTCAATAGCGTTTTTTGACAGATCACGTGTGAGTCGTGTCATGCTGTCATGTTATTTTTGTTTAGTATTGTTTGGCATTTTATAATGGAAAGACTTACGCGTGAACAACGTTTACAAATTGTTCAACTTTATTATGAAAATTCACGTTCTGTGAGGAATGTGTTTCGTGCACTTCGCTCAACTTATGGTCAACATAATCGGCCTACTGAGTGTACTATTCGCAACACCATCACCCATTTTGAGACCCAGCATTCATTATTGGATATTATTCGACCGAATAGACCACGTCCAGCACGCTGTGAAGAAAATATAGCGGCCGTAGCTGAGAGTGTACACGAAGACCGTAGAGAGTCGATTCGGCGCCGTTCGCAGCAACTCGGACTGACGTATGGAACGACTTGGCGCATTTTACTTCAAGATCTCAAATTGAAAGCGTACAAAATACAGCTTGTGCAACAACTGAAGCCACTCGACCTTCCCAAGCGACATCGCTTCGCTGCATGGGCTCTTGAAAAGTTCCAAGAAGATCCGACGTTTTCGAGGCAAATTTTGTTTAGCGATGAGGCCCATTTCTGGCTCAATGGGTATGTAAACAAACAAAATTGCCGCATTTGGGACGAAGAGCAATCTGAAGAGATTGAAGAACTGCCACTTCATCCAGAAAAAACCACGGTTTGGTGTGGTTTGTGGACCGGTGGTATCATCGGTCCATATTTCTTTAAAAATTATGCCGGTGCGAACGTAACCGTCAATGGCGACCGTTATCGTGCCATGATAACCGACTATATGATGCCTGAAAATGAAGCTCGTGATCTCGGCGACATTTGGTTTCAGCAAGACGGCGCCACTTCCCACACATCGCATCAATCAATGGACTTATTGAGAGAACATTTCGGTGAGCACATAATTTCACGTTTTGGGCCGGTCGATTGGCCACCAAGATCGTGTGATATCACACCGTTAGACTTTTTCCTACATTTTACATATCCCCAGTAAAGTCAAAAGCTTATGCCGACAAACCCGCTTCGATTCAGGCCTTGGAGGAAAACATCACGCGTGTCATTCGCCAGTTACCAGTCGAAATGCTCGAACGAGTGATCGAAAATTGGACTCAACGGATGGACCATCTGCGACGTAGCAACGGCCAACATTTGATAGACATAATCTTCAAAAAATAAATGCCAAAGAATGTTCTTTCAAATGATAATAAACATTCTCCATTAAATTTGAATTTTCTGTGTTTTTTTCTTTAAAAAAGTAGGGAACCTCGAAATGGATCACCCTTTAGATTGTGATCAGAATTCCAAGACTTCTCGGATAGACCTACCAAGTTGTGTAGTAAAAATAACGAAACTAGGTAATCCAGAATGGTGGAATTGGACAATACACCCCCATAGTAAAATTGATGAGTCATGCTAGGTGGAGCCACAAGAACTTGGTCTTTGTTTCAGTGAAGCCTGATGTTTTCAAGCAAATACCGGTCGTATGGAAGCTGTCAACATATGGAAACATTTCATGACAACATTTTTGACAACTAACGTCAGCCGACTGCGAGTAGCCGCACCAATCTTGAAATATTAAACAACAGTTTGATTTTGGATTATTTGCCCCATTGTGCCATTCATTATCTTTAAATGCCTCATATTATAAGTATCTCACATCCATTCACTTGCGATACACACGATTTCGTACGTGATTTGAATTTATATCTAGGTGTCTTTTGAATTTTTTTTAAATTACAATAAAATGGGCAGACAAAATTTTCTCTAAGACGATGCCGTAGGTTTATAGTCTTTATAAGATAATTTAAATCAGTTCCACAATAATCAAATTGGGAATATCAAGAAAAACTAATTTGTATGCCGGTTGTGCAGTAAGTACTATCAGCATCGGCAGTTTGTATGTATGAATGTGAAAAGATTCAGTTTTGTAAACATTCCCATGCATATAATGAAAGTCTTTTCAAAGTTTATCGTCACGCGAATTACGTTGATTTTAAATATGCCACACAAGTTGACATTTCTTCAAAATAAGTTGCATATCTTTAGTGTAGATATATCGGATTATTCGTAAATCTCTTAGTAGAACTTCCAGGCCAATAAAAGTCAAAACATTCCATCATTTGCTGGTGCATCAGCAAATCTTTTGAAGAAACCTTACAAACCGACAAGACCTGAGTCGGGCCATTATGTAAATTTCATCGAAATTTATAGCTGTCACCGATTCAATTATTTGTGGCGTCGTTAGTCGTGTGCCTCTTTATCGAAAGTAAATGTCATCGATGTATATATCCAAGGTCGAGGCTTACAAACTTTTCAGTCAAACTATTACGTAAAACAGATTGAGAGCAAATCAAGAATTATCGACTGTAGCGTGCCAGCTATTATATGTAGCTAGGGATAAGGCAGTTGAAAATGAAGACCCTGTTAAGAAAGTGATTTCGTTGGGAATTTCAAATGGTATGACACGGAAAGGTAAGAGGTCACGGCTGTGTAAATGCGAAAGGAATGCCGAACTCGCTCTTTTCTGGTTCTTTTCAATTTCTATCCCTGCTGGTTGCCAGGTATTGGCAATAATTGCACCACAGTAAAAGTTCTTTAAAATGAAGTTTTGAAACTCGCCATGGTTATAACTTCTTTATGGCCCTTGAACAAATTAAACCTTAAACTTTGAAATCCAATGTGAGTGTTCGAGTGCTAAACGTGCCAAACAAACCAAAGACACTTTGCTGTCCTGTAACAAAACACAAAGGTGGGTATGAGTGCATTACATTCGCATACCTGTAATATGTGTTGAGAGGTAATTTCATTCCAAATTTTTTGTTTGCCTGTTTTTATTGAAAGCTTGCTGATTTCAAATGTGCATCTCGTTCCTAAACAGATCTCTGGTCCCACGAAAAACGCTCACTTGGGGGCACAGAGAATTGTTTTTACCAAGAGCACAACAATGGTTGGGTGGTTGGAGGTTGTAGATCAAGGGTAGACTCTGATTGGCTTAAAGTTGACAATGCCCAGTGGTTGCAACGCTACACGTCAATTGTGCTCATTTTTATCTCCAAGTGTTTACCATCGGATAATGGTCTATTCCAACAGGATATGAATTGCTAAACGATTAGTGCGAGTTTTGATAACATGACGAAAAACAGCCACACTTTAAACATCTTGATCAGACTGGCACGGAATACCCAGACTGCTGTCCCAGGTGAAATAAGATCATCTGCTTCGACATATTCGGACAACAGGTTATTGAGGAATTTCAAGAGTTAGTTAGGCTCTTGAACAGCGATGGCATGGTGGGTGAACCGAGAGGCCAACGGCAGCACTCAATCCCGTAGTGGATGGCCCGTGATGGTCTCGTGTCCTACAGGCATCTATTAAATTTTAACTTGTCCTCCAGGTTATGGGTTTTGCTTTGGGTTAACTACGCAACCATGGAAAAAATGTATGTTACGAAGCAACTACTAGCCTCGGAAAGGACTTATTTAATTGTTGACGACTCTGCTAAACGAAAATAGGACAATGACGTTCGTATATTGATCTGGAATGTGAGAACATCAAACAGGAGAGGTGCAAGTGAACACCTAGCAGAAGCCCTAAACTGCCAAAAAGCAGACATTACTGTCATCCAGGATATACGATGGGATGGGCCTGGCAAAAGGAGGATGAAAAACTAGGACCGAGCTATATTGAGCAGAAATAGCGACTATTCGGCTGCAGATTTGTTATAAGTACAAGACTTAGGCAAGATCCCTTATGTTTCCAAGACATTAGCGAACACGTTGTTAAAATCCGCATCAAGACCAAATTCTCCAAACGCAGGAAAGGATGATACAGTTACAGATTTATTCTATGAGCTCCTTGACAAAACCTATGAGCGACTATCGAAGTACGATGTTAAAATCCAGCTGGGAGATTTTTACGCAAAGGAAGGAAGAGAAAACATTAGCAGTACTGTGGGAAAACATAGCATGCACGATAACACGTCTGGTATCGCACTTAGGCTGACTTCCTCAGCACACGGTTTCCTCACCTCAATATCCATAAGCGGACATGGCGTTCTCCAGATCATCGAACGGTCAACCAAATCGATCACATTGCGATAGACAAGAGACACGCGTCCAATATTTTGGATGTCCGAACATTCCGAGGAGCTAATATTGACTCGGACCACTACCTTGTTGCAGCCAAGGGAAGAATGCGGATATCCACCACACCACAACAATAGAGAAAAACTGTGAAAAAATTTAATGTTGAAAGACTGCAATCGCAAGAGACCGCCAAGACCTTCGTGGAACCCGTATCCCTTAATCTGTCGATTAACACCATACCACCAGCATCAATCAGCCGCAACTGATGTGCTAGGTTTCTCGCGCGGGAAACCCCTGGTTTGATTAGGTATGCCGACATAATGCTGCAGGTGAAGACGACAGCTGCCGTTGACCAGAGAAGTAGGGAAAAACACCGGCTTTTCAGAAAGGATAATAAAGAGCAAGAAAAGCGGGCGATCGAGGATATAGAGAGCTGCCACACCAGGAACGATGTTCGCAGTTTTACCAAAGTGTAAAACGTCAAAGCCAAGGATACAAGGCTTTAACAGAGTCCTGTAGAGATGAACAAGGAAATATCATAGTTAAGACACAGTCGATGCTGCAGACTGTTAAACGGCGATGACGAATAACATTCCGCTGTCAGGCAGAATAAATCATGCCAACCACTTGAAGGATAACAAAATCTAAACTCGAACTTAATAAGGCTACCGGAAATACTGACTTGGTAAGTACAACTCATAAGCCAAATCTGGTCGGATGAAAGTATGCCTGAGGAACGGAATCTCAGCATCGTTTGCCCGATCTCCCCGATTAAAAGGAGACCCTCTGAACTGCGCGTAGGCATAAGTCTCCTCAACATCGCCTGAAACCGTTTACCAACAACCTGATCGCCCCTTCATAGTGTGGCTTTAGGCCTCGAAAGTCCACAACTGATCAAATGTTCACACTTCTGCAGGTCCTGGCAAAATCTTAGGAATTCGAAATCGATACCCACCATCCATTCATCGATTTCAAAACCATATACGGTAGCATTTATTGAGACTAACGATTCAGAGCCATGTTTTGGCTTACCGCCCAAACTCGTCCGTTTGTGTATGATGACGATGGAGATTTCTCGCTGCTCCATCAGGGTCGGAAACGACCTCACCGACACATTCGATACCAAAAAATGATTTACGCAAGGCGATGCACTGTCATGTGATTTCAAATTGGTTCTTGAGAGCATATTGTGCTAAACTATCGAGCCAACACCAGAGCATAATTTTTGAGGTAGTACGGGGCTTAGTCTATCTCGCCTCCGCTATTAACTCTGACAACAACATCTCGTCAGAAATTAAACGAAGAATCACTCTTACCAACCGCTGAATCGAACTAATAAGGAGATCCTAAATAAGACCCTGATCATCCCAGTCGTGATCTATGGCGCTGAAGCATGGACCGTGTCAAAAGCGGATGAAGAAATCCTTGGTAGATTCGTTTGCGTTGACGGGCTATTGAGACGAAGAATCAACCAAGAACTATGCAATGTGTACAGCGACATGCTCATAGGCAAAAAAAATCTGCATTGGATTTTTAAGATGTCTGGGACATGTAGAACGAATGGACACCAATACTCCGGCTCGAGAATCTTCGACTCCCAGCCAGACGTGCGTCGGACCCCGTAGAGGAAGACCTCACTTAAATTGCGCGCACGAGTAGAAGCCAACCTCAATCAAGTTTAAGTGCACAACTGGAGGCATTTAGCCTAAGAGCTGCTAACTGGAGAGGCATGTTGGTATAGGCCCAGGTTCACTCTGGACTGTAGCGCCAATCAAGTAAATAGGTATGAACTAAAGTCAGCATGTTACCTAACTAACCTTAGCGGAATCTTCTCGAAAAACATCAACTAATCGATGACATCCTAGGCTGCAAAACATTAAAAAACAAATCCAGAGTTGTCATTTCACAGTCGAGTCAATCTGATAAATTTATTCATCGTCTACCTATACATACACAGCTAAAAAAACTTAAACGACATAATATTAAATAGTTTACATAAAATCACCTACACATATATACAACAATACGTTTGACTTATTGTTCCTGTCATAGTGTCCTAGTTGCACACGCAATGCAATTAGGCAATGACATGGTGATGATGATGCGGTAGACTGACAAGTGGCGCCGAATGTGCGTGAATGTGAGCATGTGATGGCGCTGCGATGAGTTTTACTGGATGCACATGTGCTGTTGGAGCTGCAACTATCTTAGCCGGATGAGCCCATCCAACCGAAACGTGGTGCGTCTTGGTCACTGGACCGGGAATGGCACGGTATGATGGAGCAAAAGGAATGTGTTCAAAAAGTGGTGGACTTAGAGGAGCTGGGATAAGAGGAGCAGATGCAGGTGCTGGCCATAATGGATCGGCGTGTGGAAGTAATGGAGCTGGCCAAAACGGAGCTGGTAGCGGAGGTGCATGGAATAGTGGGGCAGGAATTACTGGTGGGGGTAGGAATGCTGGGGGTGCGTATGCAACTGGTGCTGCATGCAAATGAGGTGCTGCATTAAAATACGGAGCTACATCGAAATGTGGTCCAACGCTTGCACTGGTGATAGTCACGACGGCCAAGATAACACATACCTATGGATGAAGATAAATGGAGTTAAGAGACGCAGTTCACAAAACATCAATAAGTTGACTTACCAATTTGATCAGAGACATTTTGCTTGATTGAAATGTAAATCCTTTAAATTGAGTTTAACTTAACGCTTCTTCTTTGGGAGATATCCTTGGCTATTACAGTTGTAAAAAAAATTGTACACTTGTAACTCACTGTTGGGTGGTTGTCGAATGTTGATAAACCGTTAATTACACCCACAATTTATATTAAAAATCACATTCACCTACCGATGTCGGAATGTCCAAAAAACCGACCCATTTGTAATTTCACTTTCGATGTGCGCCGGACCATTTTTGGGAACCGATTGTCGGTGGGTCTGCGTGACTTTCAGCTAACGATTGGATAAACGTGAGTCTTCCGCACTGTCACACAGTGCTTCTTGCCACATGGTGTGTGATGTTGACAATTGTATTTAAATGGTTACAAATTATGTAATGTACGGAGTTCCACTATGGGTTGTAAGGGGAACCTATAAGGTCCACACGATTATGTCACGTTTTTTTTTTCTTATAATTTAACCAACCGATGGACGACCTGAATTTATTGTCATCTTTTTCTAAGGTTGTTTACACTCGGGTGTTTGAGATTTGGTTGGAGAGGAGAATAAGGCTCGTCATATTATTCTGATGGCATTTACTTCCCTTAAAAAAAATATTTAGCATTATTGATACATACGCCCCAAAACAGGACTTAATACCAAGTTTTTCCATTCATGTGAAAATGGGTTGAGCCGTAAATGAGGGTAAGAGCAAAAATATGATTTCAACTCAAAATGGCACACACAACATCGACGAATTTGACAGAAAGTCACCATTGACAGATACAACTTTGAGGTAGTACGGAATTTGTCTACCTCGGCTCCGCTGTTAACGAAGAATGACACTTGCAAACCGCCATTTGTTCAGACTAAGAAGGCAATTTAGTAGTAAAGCCCTCACTCGAATTACTAAGAAGATCCTATCTAAGGCTCAGATCATCCCAGTCGCTCTACGGCGCTTACACATGAACCGTCTCAAAGGGGGATGAAGAAATCCTTGATCGATTCAAGAGGAAATTTCTTTGAAAAATCTTCGGTCCCGTTTGTTTTGACGGGGTACAGAGACAAAGATTCAAAAAAGAACTATACCAGCTGTACTGAGAATTTTCCCCAGTAAAAAAAAACACTCCGCATTTGACGTTTTTAATTCCTAGGATATGCAGAACGAATGGACACCTATACACCGGCTCGTATAGTTTTCGATACCTAGCCACACGTCGGACGAAGTAGAGGAAGCCCTCGCCTTATGTAGAACTCACAAGTTGAATTCGACCTCAGCTAACTTAAAGTGCGCAACTGGAGTCAGTTAGCTCAGGACCGGGCTAATTGAAGAGGCATGTTGGTTGAGGCCCAAGATTATTCCGCCATTAAGGTAAGTAAGAATCTGTCATAATACAAGGTGGCGCAAAAGTAATCCTCCTATCAGAAAATGCTATAAATTTTGCGATTGGCCCCTAATGTCAGTTCTGTTTTGACATTTGTGTAGTTAACACATGCGAAATACACGTTAATAAACAATGCTACGCTACACTGCTCCAGAACGCGGAATATTGGTGACTATTTTTTTGAGCAATAATCGGTCGGTGACTTTGGCACAACGTGAATTTCGTCGCAGATTTCCTAGCCGTCCAACGGCTACTGGTGAAACACTGCGACGTTTAGCCGCTCGCCTCGAAAAGACTGGCACAACACGAGATACTGCCAGACGTGGCAGACCCCGGAGTAGCCGTTCTGCAGAGAATATTGCTGCTGTAGCCGAAGTTGTCATGGAAGCGCCGTCGACATCGACCAGACGACTTGCCACGCAAATGGGTATCAGTCGACGGTCTTTACAGCGAATTTTGGTACTACATTTGAAGATGTCTCCGTACAAAGTCCAGACGGTGCATCAGCTATTAGCTGCTGACCGCCAATCGCGTCTAACATACGCTCAAGCCATCCTTACTCACCACCAAGAGGAAGATGATTTTTCATCAAAAATAATCATGAGTGATGAGGCCCATTTCCATCTTAGCGGGTACGTAGATAAGCAAAATTTACGCTTCTGGGGCACTGAAAATCCGCGTGTAACCCACGAAGAGACATTACACCCGCTCAAAGTCACTGTATGGTGTGCTGTTTTCGCTGGAGGAGTCATCGGGCCTTTTTTCTTCGAAGACGTGAATGGTGAAGACTGTGAATGGTGAGCGCTACAGAGCAATGATCAACGAGTTCTTTGTGCCGCAACTTGATGAATTGGGATTGGAAAACATGTGGTTCCAACAGGACGGTGCAACGGCACACACTGCACGTGCCACAACCGATATGCTGAAGGATGCATTTCCCGGGCGCCTAATCTCCCGTTTTGGCGATTTGCACTGGCCAGCAAGATCGCCTGATTTGACCGCTCCAGGCTTCTTTTTGTGGGGCTTTTTGAAGTCGCGGGTTTATATCATCAAGCCTCAGACTCTTGCAGCTCTTAAAGACAAAAGCAGTCATGAATGTGAGGACCTATCGCCGGAAGTTTTGGCCAAAGTGATGGAAAATTCCATAAAAAGGACTCAAATGACAATCAACTGTGGCGGCGGCCATTTACATGAAATCATATTCTCGACTTGATGTAAAAAAAAATTTAAAGACCAAATAAAAATAATCCACAAGAAGAATCAAAGTTTTCCAGTTTTTTTTTTAAATTACCGACAAAAAACATCGGAAGGTTATTTTTGCGCCACCTGTATAATGAGAACGCCTTTGTAAATAGAACGGTCCAAAACAAATCCTCACATTTCGGCAGATTAGGAAAAATCCGAAGATGTCCAAATCAATGCATACAACCTATTCAGCCATAAGACAGAATTATACACAACCATATCCAGCTTTGGTATACCGCTTAATCTGTTCCATTTGTTCAGAATGACGATGGAAAATTCCAGCTGGTCTATCAGGACAACGATCATCTTCGCATTATATTTGCGGTGCCCGAGATGCCCAAAAATGTAATGCGAAGATGATCGTTGTCCGTTTTCAGCGTAAATGTTTGCCTTGATATCGTCAATAGTCTGAGGGTTGCTGATGTATATTTATCTTTTTAAATAACAAAAAAAAAAAAAAGTGCATGAGGTAGAATCTGGAGATATGGGTGGCCAGTCGGTATCCATTTTTTGACAGCACACGTCTTAAGAATTTTCATTGGAGAAACGGTTTTTTTTTATTTGCAGTGTGGCATGGCGCATGGTCTTGTTGAAACTAGTTACTGTGCAGACCTTTTACACACATGTGGGCAGACGTAATGAATTTTTTTTTAATTCATTTATTTATTTACTTAAAATATTAACTTAATATTAGACAAAAATGCTTAAGTCTTACTTATCAATAACATATCTACTTAATCTAACTTATCGGCCCATAACGGGCGCTGTGGACGTAATGAAATAAAATCCATTGATATCAATTTCCATAGACTATTTCGTCATCTCTGGAGATCAGTTTTTGATCATGCAATGGTGCTTAAACGATCTCATGTTGGAATTCCGTTCGCAAAATACGTCAACGGCTTCGTCGGCCATCAAAAGTTACAACAAAAATAAGGTTCAGTGCCAACCGTTCGAGCGACTATTTGGCGGTATTCCAAGCGAGGTGGATAATCAGTTGGCAATATTTTTTGGATCAATTGCACCTTATACGGACTGCTTGGATGAAATTGGCCTAAAGTGCTTGAATCATTTCCGGATTAATTGGTATAAAATCGTTCCCCACAAAAAAAAGTACAAAGGAGTCAAGTCGCAGTTGCGAGGGGGTCCATTGCCATCATCAAGACGGCTGATAACATATTTGGGGAATTCGGTGCACAAAAGATCGATTGTGACATGGGTTGTGTTGCATGGCGAGCTATCCTGCATGAACCATATGTCGTCATCAAGTTCAGTAAAACAAAACATATGAGAAGGCATCAATCCGCAGTGCGAGTCTTTGAATACCCTATCCCATCCCATCCTTAAAACGAATGTACACAAAAAGTGGGCGGGGCTAACAACTGATTCAGGTTGAAATAAAGAAAACGACAGTTATCACCACATCTTGTTCAGGCGGTTTATCTAAATCTTTTATGGTTCCCCAAAATAAAAAAACATCGTTGTTACACAAATGTTTTTTTTTAGAGAAAGGCATCCAAATAGTGGGCGTCGTATAACAAGACGTATAGACGAAAGGTTTACATTATCATAACCAATGATTTTGTATCAAAAGTATTTTCGAATGTTTTAAAATTTGACCGAAAAACGTTTTTTACTGAAAACGCTCCCAAGACGTGGGAGTTTTTAAAAATACTTTAAGACCGTGTGTCAATTGCGTTAAAATGGGGTTAAACTTTATCCACTGGCTAATTTTTGACATTTCTTCAGGTGCTTTCCATCTCTGTCACCCTTCAGTAGGTATATCAAATTTCAAAAATTAGCCACTGGAAACATTTTGGCGAGCTGTTAAGTAGGTTAAAATTTTGAAGTCTAAAATCACCATACTTATGTCAAAATTTTTCCACTGGCTAAAATTTTAACGCAATTGACACACTGCCTTAGTAGCCAAAATGTAGATGTTTAGATTGTCAGGGTATGATTGTTATTGTTCAGAAAATTTTTCGAAGTTTCCCTTAGTTTGGCCAGGAACAGTGTTTTTTTTTTAATGGGGCTCCGCACACTGCAGGGATCCCAAAAATGATTACACTTGTTCTGCTATGAGCAACAAAGAGCACGTGTACAAAAATGCATCATTGTAGCTCAAAATCGAACTCCCAAAAAATTGTGACGTATGGACGAGTGGACGGACAGACATAGCTAAATCGACTAAGCTAGCAATTCTCTGTCGATCCATATACTTTAAGGTATATTTAGTAAAATTATTTTTTCATGTAACAAAGTTTGTATCAAATCTAATATACCCCTATGGGATGGGGTATAATAAGTCGGTTGGCTTTGTAAGGCCCACCGTTGACCAAAACGTTGTGTCTAGCCCTCATCCTAGGCTAACCTAGACAAGCTGCTTCGACATATTCGGACAACAGGTTGGCTAGGAATTTCAAGGATAATTCAGGATTCTTGAACAGAGATGGTGGCGGATGAACTGATAGGCCAACGACAGCGCTTAATCCAGAAGTGGATACTGATGGCCCCGTGTCCAAGGGGTATTTCATGAATTGGCACTGGCCCTGCAGGTTGGGGGGTTGTGGTTTGGGTCAACAACGCACCCATTTAAAAAAAAAACATTTTTAAGAAGCAAGAAACAGACCGGAAAAGACGGATTTTATTGGTGACGACCCTGCCAAACGAAAAAAGAACGACGACGTTCGTATCTGCACCTGGAATGTGAGAACATTAAACAGCAGAGGTGCAAGTAAACATCTAGCGAAGCTCTAACCAGACATAAAGACATTCATTCCATTCAAGAAATACAATGGGATGGGACGGGCATTTACTACAGGCCGTGTTATAGTGTGCAGAAAAAGCGACTCAGGTAAGAAATCTTATGTTTCCAAGACATTAGCGAACGCATTGTTACGATCCGCTTCAAGTCCAAATTCAACAACATAAGCCTTATATGCGCTCACGAGCGGACTACCGAAGTACGATCTTAAATTCGTGCTGGGAGATTTAAATGCCAAGGCAGGAAGAGAAGACATTTATAGCAGTATTGTCAGAAAACATATCCAACATGACTAAAGGTCTGGTAACGGTTTATTGACTTCGCTATGGAACGAAATTCGACTTTATCCAGCACACGGTTTCCTCACCTCTCGATATCCATAAGGGGACTTGGTGGTCTCCAGATCAACGAATGGTCAACCAAATCACGTCACATTCCGATTGATCAGTGATCACATTGCTAGGCACGCATTCGATATGTCCGAACATTCCGAGGAGCTTACATCGACTCCGACCAGTACTATGTTGCAGCCAAGTTATGAATGCGGATATCCACCACGCAAACAATCCAGAGACCACCACAATCGGCAAGAGAACCCCAAGAACTTCGCCCAACGCTTAACCTCTCGATTAACACCATACCACCAGCATCGCATTTTGAAGAACAATAGCAACGATGCCAACAAGCCAATAGATCAACCGCATCCGCCGTGCTAGGTTTCTTGCGCCCACCAGCAGTAAACCCCTGCTTTTATGGGGAATGCCGACAGATGCTAGCAGCCAAGAACGAGGACTACAAGGCTAAACTGTAGCGGAATACGAGAGCTGAAATTGAGCTCTATAGTCAAAGAAGAAGGGAAGGGCTTTTCAGAAAGAAGAAAAAACAGCAAGAATAGCGTGCAATCGATGTGCCACTCCACTCCCCGACCTGAGTGAAGTGAGGATAGCAATATCTAAGCTCAAAACAAAGCTACCGAAAATGACGGCCCTCCCGCTGAGCTTTATAAAGTCGGAGGAGATAACCTGGTAAGTAACATCCACCAACACATAAGCAAAATCTGGTCGGATGAAATTATGCCTGAAGAATGGAACCTAAACGACGTTTGCCTGATCCACAAATAAGGAGACCCTCTGAATTGCACCAGCTACAGATCCTAACTACCTACAAGATCCTAACTGCCGTAATATATGAACGCCTGAAACCGTTTACCAATAACCTGATCTGCCCTTATCAGTGTGTTTAAGGCCGGGAAAAGCCACAACTGATCAAATCTTCACACTTCGGCAGACCCTTTAAGTTTAAATCGATACCCACTACCATTTCATCGATTTCAAATCCTCATACGACAGCATTTATAGAGACGAACTTGTCCAGTTTTGGTATACCGACCAAACTCGTCCGCGTGTGTAGGATAATGATGAATAATTCTCGCTGCAGGGTTGAAAATGAGCTCATAGTCACTACCAAAAAGGATAAAGAAAAGGCTATGCGATGCCGTGTGACTTCTTCGGTCTAGTTCTTGAGAGGATTATGCAAAACTCCCGAGCCGACACCAGTGGCACAACGTTCCAAAAATGTATCTAACTAGTATCATGCGCCGACTTTATTGACATCATTGGTCGGACTCAACGTGTTGTCATAGCCACGTTTGCTGGTATAGAGAAGGAAGCAGCAGAAATGAGTATAATATACTTTCTCAGCACGAAAGGACACACAATATCGACGAACTGGACAGAACGTCACCATTGCCAGATAACACTTTAAATGACGAGCTGTACAGCGACAAGTTCCTGGTAAAAAAAACCCCGCATTGGACATTAAGAACAAATGGACAATAACAGCCCGTCTCGAAGAGTTTTAGATCCCCGCCCAGACGTCGCCGGACGCAGTAGAGGATGACCTCGACTTAAGTGGCGCGCATGAGTAGAAACCAACCAACTTGGAGTGCGCAATTGGAGGCAGTTAGCTTAGGACCGGGCTAATTGGAGAGCCATGTTCGTTGTGGCCCAGGTTCATTCCGGAATGTAGCCCCACTTATGTAGGTAAGTAGAACTACCCGGATCAACACCTCACGATCTCCAACTGAAAGTTGGATCATAATGTTGCCTACTTAAAGGTACGTAGGAGAACACGTTTTCATACCACGAATTACAATGGTTCGTACCGACTTGCCATTTCCCTTCAAACGCTATAAATTTCCGGTATGGCTTGCTATCGTAATGACAATTGATAAACATATCTCAAGGGCAATCATTGCAATACCATTCAAGGCCTCATTGAATTCTTTTTAACTTCTTAACATCTTGCGCCTTTTTTACTTCGGCGAGTTGGTGTCAAACCAAAACTTTTGCAGGAAATCACTTTTTGTTTTTCAATGACCAAAATTAATTTTTCTGAAGAAATGTTGTTGATTCCGGCCAAATTAAACAGAATTTTCCAATGATTCCTATAACCACTTATACTTAAAAAAGGTATCTGTCATGTGTTCCAATGAAGTTGTTCAATGGAAGCTATAAGTGGACCTTTAACATTAAAAATTCAATAAATCAAAATCGATTTATCAATCAGAATATAAATAAAACATTTAAAGATTCATTGTAATTCCAAATGTAAACACAAAAAATAAAATTCAGAAGAAATAATTCAGAAATACGTTTTCAAATTTGAAGGCAAACAACACCTGCCGGGTCAGCTTTAATCATACAAAATTCACTTTAATTTAGACCCTAATATAACTCCGATTGTTAATTTCGCACTGAAAAACAAGATCCAAGTATTTCAAGTAAATACAATCGCTGTCCGCTGTTACACATGAAGAATTCGGATTTGGGTTCATCTCATCTCTTCTAATTGACCCTGACCTAGGACATGCAATGAATACTCGTATCAGTAGATAATGAATCCGCTGAGGGGTCTCTATGACGTAAACAGCTTTTCGGTGTGAGATGACATGTATAAGTACAGTCGACTCAATTTTTGTCTTATGTATAAGGAATCACATATTTAGTTACATAGATAAAGGCATACGGTCCCATCCATTAAAAAGTATTTTTATGAGGCTGTTACTCGTGCACTGAGAGTGCTCACTTTATGACTTGACCGATCCAAATGCGTCATTCATTCCAATCAATTGAATTGACGATAAGATACTCATAGGAATAAATTACGCGTGCTAAAATCAAGTGCTTATCAAAGAAGGCGGTGTTGACTATGTTGACTATGATACTCTGACATAATATAAAAATAGCTCGAACCTATTTAGGGGTGCCTAGTGCTTATCAGAGCTTAATTAAACTGCACGATAGAGGAGGTTATCAACTAATGAATTTCGGTGTGTTATCCGACACCAAACTGGATTTGTAGCCAAACACTTAAGATTCCGATACACATGAACAAAGTTGAGTGTATGATAGAAAATGATACGCGTGTTTGTGATGACCGTGCTCAGGTTTATCTAAGGTTAATCAACCATGGATGCAATGTTAAGTACATGTAAGGATAACGTTGCAACAGTAAATGCCCGGAATCACAAAAAACTCTTAGTTTGTACAAAAGCCGAAGATTCAGCCTGTAAAAACCATTCGATCGAACGTGTTCCTGCATATAAATAAAATGTTTAGGAGAAAGGATAACAATGACGCTCCATGTGTCAAAATTTCCCAGACTATAGAAAACAGTTAGACTCTTACATCGGTGTTATAATACCAGAAAATATGATTATTTTACGATGGTAGACCGTTTTTTTTTCGATACCTTACGATATTAGGGGAATTTTTCGCCCAAATCGCGATATTAAGGAGAGAGCCTATCTGAATGATTTTTGTCTGTTTAAAGAACTCGAAATTCGATGATCTGAGACAGTTTTACAGTACTTTGAATGAAGAAAAATAACTAAGAAAAGAAAATTGAATGAAGAAAATCACTCAAACGGCGCACTGTCGCCAGATGGTTGGGTGATGTAAAACGAAGGTAGACTCTGATTGGCTTCAACATGGCAATGCCCCGTGGTTGATACTCTGACTACACATCAAGGTCTTATTTTTGACCTCCAAGTGGTAATCATGGGGTACTGGTCTCACCCAACTGGATTTGACTTGCTAAACGATAAGCGCGAGTGTTGATAACACGACGAAAAACAGCAACCTATAGGTCAGGTGAGAATGGCACGCTTTAAATAACCGGCCTGGTCTCCCAATCGAACCTAGACAAGCTGGTTCGACTTATTCGGACAACAGGTCTAGGAATTTCAAGGGTAAGTCAGGCCCTTTGAACAGAGATGGTGGCGGATGAACCGAAAGGCCAACGGCAGCGCTCAATACATTAGTGGACACGGATGGCTCCGTGACTAGGGGTATCTAACAAATTGTAACTGTTCTTCCAGGTTGGGGATTGTGCTTTGGGTTAACTACTCAACCATGGAAAAAATCCAAATCCAAACGAAGCAACCAATCGAAGCCTCGGAAGGGATTGATTTTATTGTTGACGACCCTGTTAAATAAAAAGAACAACGACTTTCGTATCTGCACCTGGAATGTGAAAAAATTAAACAAAAGAAATTTAAGCGGACAACTAGCGGAAGCCCTAAACTGCTACAAAGCAGACATTACTGCCATCCAAGAAATACGATGGAATGGGCCGGACAAAAAGAGGATGAAAAACTGTGACATCTACTACGGACCGTGTTATGGTGAGCAGAAACGACGACTATTCGGCTGCGGATTTTTTATAAGTGCCAGGCATAGGCAAGAAGTCTTATGCTTCCAAGACATTAGCGAACGCCAACGTAAGCCTTACATGCGCTCAAGCCCCAACGAAAAAATATAATAAAGCTAAGGATTGCTTCTACGAGCTCCTTGACAAAACCTATGAGCGACTACCGAAATACGATGTTAAAATGTGTCGGGAAATTTTAACGCAAAGGTAGGCAGAGAAGACATCTTTATCAGTATTCTTCGCTGCAGAACGAAATGCCACTATAGCCAGCACACGGTTTCTTCACCTCGATATCGATAAGGAACATGGCGGTCTCCAGATCAACGAAAGGTCAAGCAAACTTATTACATTGCGATAGACAAGAGGCATCCATTATTTTGCATGCCCGAATATTCCGAGGAGCTGACATCGACGCCACCACGCCACAACAATCCAGAAATACTGTGAAAAAATCTAGTGTCGAAAGACTGCAATTGCAAAAGACGGTCAGACCTTCTGTCAACGAGTATTCAATAACCTCTCAAGTACCATCATACCACCTGCATCGTGTGTCGAAAATCAATGGCAACGATGCCAACAGGAAATTAGATCAGCCGTTACCGTCGTGCTAATTATGTGCGCCCACCAGCATGAAACACCTGCTTTGATAAGAAATGCCGATTGATGCTAGCAGCTATTGAGATCTATAGGCAAAGAAGAAGGAAAAACACCGGCTCCTTAGAAAAATGAAAAAAAAAAACAAGAAAAGCTCGCGATCGAGGATATAGCCACTCTAGGAACGATGCTTGCAAGTTTTAAAAAAGCATAATAGGTCATAGCCAAGGATAAAAGGCTAGAATTCTGTCAAGATGAACAGAGAAATATCGTAGCTGAAACACAGTTTATGCTGAGGATAATGAAGAACTACTTCTGCAGACTGTTAAACGGCGATTACGAGCAATATTCCGCTGTCAGGCAGAACGAACGATTCAATATTGGCAACAAAAGTGAAAACTGCCAACCACCCGACCTGAATAGAGAGAGGATAGCAATATCTAAACTCAAGCTTAACAAGGGTGCCGGAGTTGATGGCCTCCCCACTGAGCTTTATACAGCCGGTGGACATGACTTGATAAGTAATATCTCTTTACTCAAAAGGTAAAATGGCTTAAGTCGATTTAAGCCAAAAACATTTTTTTGAAATATTTGAAATGAAAAAAAATTAGCTACATTTTGGTGTAATCACCTTGTTTCTACCTACCTTGGAAAACTGTTTTTTCTTCTGTTACAATGATTTAACTCAATGAAAGTGAAAACATTGCATTTGGAATAACGTCTTAACACTCAAGTATTATTGCAGTGCATTTCATTTATATCTTAAGTCTACTTAAGCCATTTTTGTTTTTTTTAGAAACACAATTTCTTGAAAACTAAAAAAGAGCTAAGTTGAATTAGGTCACTTTTCCAAAATACATTTTTCTATAGAATTAAATTTTATTTCTACTTAAGCCGTTTTTCTATAATAACGTTTTTATTAAATTGACTTAAGCCATTTCTCCAAACTAAAATATTTCCTTTATTTTTGATTATTTCGACATAAGCCATTATTCCAAACTAAAAAAATAATAATATGGGTTGTATCTATTTTTGGATATAGGCTTAGTGGACATAAGCCACTATACCAAACGGCTTTTCGAAACCAATTCAGTGTTGAGTAAGAATAAGCCTTTTTACCCTGTGCAAAAATTATATTTTTTATAAAAATTAAAAAAAATAGAAAACGGCTTAAGTCGATTTAAGCCCCAGTATTATTCATAAAATCATTTGAGTTGTGAAAGTTTACGAGACGGTCTATCCAGAAAACAAGGAGAAAATTATTTGAAAGAATTAAATACGAATATCTTGGAACTTTGGTGTTTGTTTTAAATTAGTAAGTAAAAAATTACTCAAAAATACTTGTGTAGAAATCAATAAAAGTTGAAAACAATAATTGTTTAGTTTCATAAAATAAAATAACAGTATGAACAGAGCAAGGCAAATGCTGAAACTTGCACTGTTGAAAAGTGTGAATGATGTTCCCGATCAGAAAAATGAGAAAGTTACAGGTATGTATAATATTTTTTACGTACAATTCTTGTATCTCTGTAATTTACCATTTCGTGACATAGAATGCTAATTTTATAACATATTTATATAAAGTTTAATATTTTCTAAAAATATGATTATTGCTAATAATCAAAAAGCATGTCGGTGTCAGGTTTGGTAAAATGCTAGATACACGGAGTTATGTTATAATAAGCTAAGAAAATTATACACCAGATGATGAAAGTATCTCAACTGCGAGTTGCTCCACAGATAGAATCAAGACTACCCTATACAAGGAGTTTGTTGGTAAAATACAAAAATTTATATAAATTTATAAAATTATATTACAAATTAAAATATTAACAGATTTAGGAAATGACATCTTTATGCCGGTTGTTGCTAACGAAACATCTTCAAGCTTTGGAAAGGGTTTTTCTGGTATAAACGTCTGTAGCCTGAAGAACGCAGCAGAATTTAGTATTATGTCGGACGAATATTTCTATGAAGATAGCGATGATAGCGTTAAAGACCCAGATTTTAAAATGCATGACGGGTCCCCAGACATCTTTTCTGAATCTGAAATTGAAGAATTGGCCATGCAGGTAGAGCAAAATATTTCTTCAGAAAGAAAGAACGAAGAAACGATTTCTATTAATTCAGAAAGCATTCCAAAAGAAACACGAAAAGGAAGGACCCAAAAAAGAAATTTGGGTAAAGAATACCGAACTAAAACCGGAAAAGAAATCGCCGCAAGAACAATGAAGTCCCTTATTGATTGCAAACGTAAATGCAAGGAAAAACTCTCAGTAGTGGAGCAGGAAACCATTTTCAGACAGTATTGGGAGCTGGGAAATTACAATCTGAAGTTGGCTTTCGTATCTGGACAGATTTCTATAGAGGAAAAGAAAACAACACGCACAAAAAAGACTGCTAAAGCAACTCGAAATCGCAATTTTACATATAATTATTTTCTTCAGCTAAAAGGTATCCGAATGCAAGTTTGTCAGAAATGCTTTAAAATGACTTTAGGTGAAACTGACCGCTTTTTAAAAACTGTAATTGCAAAGAAAATCGAATCTCCAGGAACAGTTATAATGCAAGATATGCGCGGAAAGTCAACTCCGACCAACAAAATATCAGTTACAAAAAGAACTGAAATTATAGAGCATATTAACAGTATTCCAGCATACGAGAGCCATTACACTCGTAAGTACTCCTCTCAAAAATATTTTGATACCAGCCTTAGCTTATCCCTGTTGTATAAATTGTACACTGAAAAAACTGAAAATCCAATTTCCATTACGAAATATAGTGAAATTTTTAAGGGCTTAAATATTAAATTTAAAAAGCCAAAGCTTGATGTCTGCACAAAATGTGATACACTTGCCATAAAAAAATCAGTAGCCACAGGAATTGACTTACTTACCCTTCAAATGGAGCAGAAACAACACCATGAAGAATCAGATTCGGCGTATGATTCAAAGAAGAAAGATATTGAGTCTGCGAAAAATCTACCAACTTTAAAGGTATTTACATTTGATCTCCAGCAGTGCCTACCTACACCCTATCTCCAATCATCTATTGACAGTTGTATACATTCAACTTAACAGTACATGATTGTGTCGAAGGAACCCCACATTGTTATATGTGGCATGAAGGTGTAGGAAATAGAGGAGGCAATGAAGTTGCATCTTGCTTAAGCGAACACCTTCATTCATTATCAGCGTTATCGCCCACTACTGAGCATGTCGTTTTTTACAGCGACAATTGTTTCGGGCAAAACAAAAACAAGATGGTTGCAGTGATGATGCTAATGCGGGTGTGTAGCGAAAACAACGCCCTGAAGCACATAGACCACAAGTTTCTCGTTCCCGGTCACACACATATGGAATGCGATATTGACCATTCTATTATTGAGAGGAAGAAAAAAAAATCTGCATTCAAAATTCACCACCCAAGAGATTGGTACCAATTCGTAAGGGGAGTTGGATCCAAAAAAAACTTCTTAGTAAAAGAGATGTCTCGAACAACTTTCATGAACTATGGGTCAACTGTAAAAAACAAATTTATTTTTCGTAAAGTTGATGACGAAAATAATAAAGTCAATTGGATAAATATAAGGTGGCTCCGATTTTCAAGAGAAACTCCATTTATTATTTATTATAAGAATTCATTGGACGACAAAGAACCGTTCAAAAATATTAATATTCAAAAGAGAACAAAGTAACTGAAGATTGTCTTGAGTTGCTTTATGATGGACCGAATAAAATAAGTGAAGCAAAAAAACAGGACTTGATTAATTTACTTCCTTTGATTGATGAGCAGTTCCACGACTTTTACAGGGCCCTTTGCACAGAATCTAAGCCAGATTTTTATCCTGATTTAACTGAAGATGCTGAAGAAGAAGCTCTTTAGGAGGCATTATATGTCAGTATCTTGTACCTATTTAAAAAAATTATTATTTTTTATGTTATCTACTTATAAACAAACAAGAAAAACTATGTACCATATTACTACTAATATTGAATTCGTTTTGTTAATAAAGAAAGAAAACAGAACTATGTCATGATATGTTATCATTTAATTTAAGGAAAAGTGGTTTATATGTACATAAGTCAAAGCTAAACATAGACAAAAAAGTGTAAAAACGGCTTAAGGGACTTAAGTCAATTTTAATTATATATAGATAAAAGTCAAAACGGCTTATGTCAGTTTTTTTAAAATAAAATACTAAATTCTATAAGATTTAAAAAAAAGTAATAAGATTGGAAAAGGTTTTATTTTTATTGATATATGAATAAAATTCCAGCCTTCTACTCGAAACAGTTTTGTTGGAATATTTTTTTAAATTTAAAACAGCTCTCCTGAAAATTGTGAAAAATCGACATAAGCCACTTTACCTTTTGAGTAAAATTCTTCAAACACATAAGCCAAATCTGGTCGGAAGAAAGTATGCCTGAAGGCATAAGTCTCCTCAACATCGCCTTCAAGATCCTATCTTCCGTAATATGTCAACGTCTGAAACCGTCTACCAACAACCTGATCGGCCCTTATTAGGGTGCTTTTAGGCCAGGAAAATCCACAACCCAAGAAAAAACCCAAGAAATCCAAATTGATATCCATCACCTATTCATCGATTTCAAAGCCGCATACGACAGCATTTATAGAGACGAACTAAACAGAGCCGTGTCTAGTTTTGGTTTACTGCCCAAATTCGTGTGTTTGTGCAGGACGACGATGGAGAATTCTCGCTGCTCCATCAAGGTCAGAAACGACCTCACCGACACATTCAATACCAAAAATGGTATCGCAAGGCAATGCGCTGTTCACGGGCTTTGGAGATCATTCAAGAACTTTACGTGCAGTAAGGAGACAGACGACGCGGTGTGCCCTCGCCTTAGGTAGAAACCTACCTCAACCAACTTGAAGTGCGCAACTGGTGGTAGTTAGCTGGAAACCGAAGTAATTGAAGAGGCATATTGGTTGCGAAACAGTTTCATCCCGGACTTAAGTAAGCATCATCTGAGGGCACTTCTTGTATGTTCGTTTAAGCAAAATAAGTTTTTTTAAAAAAGGACTCTAAGAACTCTAGGAGATGAATATCACAAATATCAGGCATTTTGAAAGAGACCCCCAAAAGGCAGAAAATGCTGCGATTCGTTAAAAAAAAATCCAATCTCAATGTATCGCGTTTAAAAAAAAAGTAAGTTTTGGTCATATGAACGATTTCCCGGTTGTCAATATTCAGCGCTGCAAATTTTATTGGATATAATCCTCAAATTTATATCTACAACATTTCGAGCATATCCTTCTAAGCATATTAGTATGTTGTGCTCCAGTAAGTATGTGGTGTAACTTCCTCCAATTTGCCCAAGTCCAAGATCCAAATCGAAGCATTCTTGCCAGTCTCAATAGCCTTCACAAAGTTCACGCCACATTCATCAGCAGATTGATGTTTGGCAGCGAAGAATTCCTTACTCAGCTCAGCTGAGTAGGGGAATGTATCGTTGCCCTCGAATTCATGCCACAAACCGGTCATTGTGATACCCGGGCAAATGGTCATGACAGCAATTCCAGTCTTCTCATAATAGAATTTATCCTGCAGAAGAAGGAATAAGGCATTGGAAAATGTACAAAAAATAATAAACAAAAAAACGAACTTACAGCAATCGACCTAGAGAATCCCATAACACCATGCTTGGAGCCAGTATAAATCGCTAGGCATGGAGCCGGTTCCAAGCCAAGAACAGATGCGATATTCACAATCAAACCACCACGTCCTCCATTTGACTTGCTCATATATGGAATTGCTTCCATTGTTGTGTAGATCAATCCCATCTGAAAAATTAAATAATTCAGTTTCAATGTTAACACTGGCTTTAGAATTTCCTTACCAAATTAACGCCGATGGTCTGCTCAGGCTTGTGGTCATTGATCATACCACTTCCATTGACCAAGATATCAAAATACTTGATTTTATCAATGACATACTTGAGCACAACTGGAATCTGCTCCTTCTCCAACAGATTCAACTTGGAAAAGTAAACATTTGTGCTGGAGCTCAAGGACTTGAGTTCTTCCAAGAAGGCGGTGTTTTCAGCAACGTCAATAACGAACAAGTTCTGCAATGTTAGACAAGATTAATACGGAATTGATTCCCTGAAAGGATATTTCTACTTACTGCGACTTTTTTCTGGATCAAAAGTTTGCAGGTGGCGAAGCCAATTCCACCGAATCCCCCGACGTATACAACGTTCTTTCCCTGCAATTCCATAACTTTAGTTTTCGACTTGTCGTGATGGGGTGCTGCAAACTACTGCGATAAAGGCGTTTCTTTTGTCAGCTGGTAAGCTTCTATGGTGCGATGCTAATAAATGGAGAATTTGTGTTGTGCACGTATATAGAGTTGATAAGGGTGCCATAATCAAAGAAACCTAAAAATATCTTTTTGGCAAACAAAAACATCTGAAATTTAAACTTTACCTAGATCTAGCCTTGTGTGATAGATTGCCATTGACAGAGGTACCTTATTTTGCTTGACATGTTCTAATCTCAAAAGAGGGCTTATAACCAGAATTGATGAGTGTTTGGAAATTCACCTTATATAGGTTATGGTTATCAGTAAAGTCAGGTCAGGAATATTGACAGAGCTCTTCTTAAATTGGATTGTGCGACTCATTGGACAAAACTTAATAATTTCATCGTATTGGACAAATTTTTAATGTTCTTGAGGAACACGCTAGAGGGATTCGCTTAAGTAAAAGGTTTCTATAAAGTTTTGCAGCAGTTTAACAGTCCTACATTATATGAGGTTATCCACTTCGAGGAGGCGAATATGTGGTCAAATCACCTACATCCATAAATGTAAAGTAAGGCTCTGTTGAATGCAACATTAAGCTTACGTTTAAGATTGTAGTACTACAGGCCCGTTAGGGCCTAGATTTCTCACAACCATTTATGTATGCTTCAACCCTCAACAGCCACTTATGTTCTTCTTGCACGGTGATTGGACTTCTTATTTTATGCCGACTCCGAACGGCTAAGTTGAGATAAGCTTTTCTTGACAATAATTACTACTCGGATGATTCGTAAGAACATCATCAGAGGAGGGCCAGTGAAAAATGATTAAGGTGTTGCTATGGCTGGGAATCGAACACACCCTTCTGCACGGAAGCTCATCGCATTAACCACTGTGCCACTGTTACAAGTGTAGACTAAGAACTTTAAGAGAAACTGCAAGAGATTTTTAATGCACTATCATCCATAGAATCTATAAATGTTGATAAATTCGACGAGTACACAGTCACAGTCCAAACACAGTCACAAACTCTTGACCCCAACACTTAAAAAGATTCTGGGAACTTGCAGAAGAAACAAGGAATAAAGACTACAAGTTATGTCGATACTCAAATGCATGCAAGGTCTCACGGAAACGATGCAATTTAGATTTATCTAAAATGCTATCCATATCATCAGATCCACTTGTTTCATCCTAAAGACACTTTAGATCCAAAAAACAGCTACTGCCCTAGCTGCCTAACATTAGTAATGATGATGATGGCAGTGCATTTCGTTCTGAAAATAAAATTCATAATTATTCTTCAAGAAGATGTTTTCTGTATTTTTTTTTATTTTACAAATAAATATTTTTACTATACCTGGTTTATTTTTTTTTAATTTTATGGTCCGTTTACTTTTTTCCTTTACTGTTTCATAAACAAATTGTCGAAGAACAATGGCAACGATGCCAACAAGCCATTAGATCAGCCGCAACTGATGTGCTACGTTTCTCGCGCCCACCACCAAGAAACCCCTGGTTTGACAAGGAATGCCTACATATGCTTGCAGCCAAGAATGAGGCCTACAAGGCTAAGCTGTAGGTGAAGACGAGAGTTGCCGTTGAGCTCTATAAGCAGAGAAGAAGGGAAGTACACCGGCTTTTCAGAAAGAAGATAAAAGAGCAAGAAAAGTGCGCGATCGAGGGTATGGAGAGTTGCCACACCAGGAACTATTTTCGCAAGCTTTACCAAAGTGTAAAACGTCAAAGCCAAGGATACAAGGCTCGAATAGAATTCCGTCGAGATGAACAAGGAAATATCGTAGTTGAGACACTGTCGATGCTGAGGATATGGAAGAACCACTTCTGCAGACTGTTAAACGGAGATGACGAACAACATTCCGCTGTCAGGCAAAACAAACCTTTCAATATTGGCAACGACAGCGAAAACTGCCAACCACCCGACCTGAGTGAAGTGAGGGCAGCAATATCTAAACTAAAGCTTATTAAGGCTGCGGGAAATGAAGGCCTTCCCACTGAGCTTTATAAAGCCGGCGGAGATGATTTGGTAAGTAACATCGACCAACTCATAAGCCAAATCTGGTACGGAAGAAAGTATGCCTGAAGAATGGAACCCGATCCACAAAAGAGAAGACCCTTTAAACTGCGCCAACTATAAAGGAGTAAGTTTCCTCAACACAAGATCCTATCTGCCGTAATAAGTGAACGCCTGAAACCGTTTACCAAGTGAGGTCCACAACCTATCAAATTTTCACACTTCGGCAGATCCTGGAAGAACCCAAGAAGACCAAAACGATCCCCACCACCTATTCATCAATTTCAAAGCCGCTTACGACACGAACTTTGTTATAGCGCCCAAACTCGTCCCTTTGTGTAGGATGACGATGGAGAACTCACGCTGCTCGATCAGGGTCGGAAACGACATCACCGAGCTATTCGATATCAAAAAAAGGATTTATGCAAGGCGATGAGCTGTCATGTGACTTCTGAAGTCCAATTCCTGAGAGGATTCTGCAAAACTCCAAAGCCAACACCAGTTTTCTAAAAATCGGTGCAACTACTAGCATACGCCGACGATTTTGACATCATTGGTAGAACTAAACGTAATGAAGACCCACGTTTGCTAGAAAAGAAAAGGAAGCGGCAAAAATGGATTTAGCAGCAAATGAGGGCAAGACAAAGTATAGGCTGCCAATACAAAAAGACACACCACATCGACGAATTGAACAGAACGTCACCATTGAAAGATATAACTTTGAGGTACGGGTATGTATCTACCTCGACCCCGCTATTAACTCTGATAACAACATCTCGTCAGAAATTTAACGAAGAATTACTCTTGCCGACCGCTGTTTCTTCAGGCTAAGAAGGAAATTCAGTAGTAAAGTCCTTACTCGAACTACTAAGGAGATCCTATATAAGAGCCAGACCATCCCCGTCCTGCTCTACGGCGCTGAAGCACGGACCGTCTCAAAAGTGGATGAAGAAATCCTTGGTCGATTTGAGAAGAAATTTCTTCGTTAAGCGTTGACGGGCTATGGAGACGAACATTCGACCAAGAACTATACGAGCTGTACAGCGACATGCCCCTGATCACAAAAACTCCGCATTGGACGTTTAAGATGGCTAGGACATGTAGAATGAATGGATACCAATACTTCGGCTCGCAGAGTCTTCGATTTCCAGCCAGACATCGGGTGCAGTAGAGGAAGACCTCGCCTTAAGTGTCGCGGTTAAGTAGAAACCGACCTCAACCAACTTGGAGTGCGCAACTGGAGGCAGTTAACAAAGGACCAGGCTAATTGGAGAGGCATGAAGAAAGTTTCACATAAAATATGTCAATGAATAAATGTATAAAATATTATTATGGACCACTAACTGGTGATCCAAGTAGAGATACTTTTTTCAATAGCCTTTTTTGACAGATCACGTGTGAGTCGTGTCATTCTGTCATGTTATTTTTGTTTAGTATTGTTTGGCATTTCATAATGGAAAGACTTACGCGTGAACAACGTTTACAAATCGTTCAACTTTATTATGAATATTCACGTTCTGTGAGGAATGTGTTTCGTGCACTTCGCTCAACTTATGGTCAACATAATCGGCCTACTGAGCGTACTATTCGCAACACCATCACCCATTTTGAGACCCAGCACTCATTATTGGATAATATTCGACCGAATAGACCACGTCCAGCACGCTGTGAAGAAAATATAGCGGGCGTAGATGAGAGTGTACACGAAGACCGTAGAGAGTCGATTCGGCGCCGTTGGCAGCAACTCGGACTGACGTATGGAACGACTTGGCGCATTTTACGTCAAGATCTTAAATTGAAAGCGTACAAAATACAGCTTGTGCAACAACTGAAGCCGCTCGACCTTCCCAAGCGACGTAACCGTCAATGGCGACCGTTATCGTGCCATGATAACCGACTATTTGATGCCTGAAATTGAAGCTCGTGATCTCGGCGACATTTGGTTTCAGCAAGACGGCGCCACTTCCCACACATCGCATCAATCAATGGACTTATTGAGAGAACATTTCGGTGAGCACATAATTTCACGTTTTGGGCCAGTCGATTGGCCACCAAGATCATGTGATATCACACCGTTAGACTTTTTCCTACATTTTACATATCCCCAGTAAAGTCAAAAGCTTATGCCGACAAACCCGCTTCGATTCAGGCCTTGGAGGAAAACATCACGCGTGTCATTCGCCAGTTACCAGTCGAAATGCTCGAACGAGTGATCGAAAATTGGACTCAACGGATGGACCATCTGCGACGTAGCAACGGCCAACATTTGATAGACATAATCTTCAAAAAATTAATGCCAAAGAATAATAAAATTTCTCCATTAAATTTGAATTTTCTGTGTTTTTTTCTTTAAAAAATTAGGGAACCTCGAAATGGATCACCCTTTAAAAGTAAACAAAAAATAAAATTTGAATACTCAATAAAAACATTTCAGAAATAGGTTTGTTAACTTTAAGCATCCGCTGTTGTCAATTGTATTTTGGAACACCCTATGAAGACTTAAGTAGTCATGGGTTTTGTTTTTAACACAATTTGTGAGACAAAAGGACAATTTTTAAATTTTTACTTCTGTTGTTTTTTTTTCTGTTAATTCCATTTTCTAAGAAAATTTTTCAACAGTCAATGATTCTTAAACACACTGTGAAACAAATTTCTTGAACTTCATTGTTTTAACAGCCCTGGAAGTTTCCTTGAAATATGAAAAGATGTAGCGTTATCATTATGCTATCAAAAGTAATGATTTTTGTAACGAGAAAAGTCATTTTGGACAATAGCGCGGCGATACTAATAGTTAAACGCTAATGTCGACATAAGTTAGTTACCTGGTTAGCTTATAATGTACAGCTTTATAGAAACTGGATCAATAAACAAAACGCATAACTCAACTTTACGATTTAATATACAATATTTTCATTCATTAAACTGTCAAGGCAACCTTATTTTTTAAAATTTTTGTATTAGGAATTTCTGTCAAACTTTTTTCATTCAATGCGCAAACACTAACGCAACCCTACTCACACGCAGTATTGTTCAGGCGCCTACTACACAATTTTATCACAACTTTATGACTTGGATTTTGTTTAATAATTACCTGTGAACTAGCCCTACTATGTGGTGTAAAGATAATAAAAGATTTTTTTCAAAAGTGTGGAGGTTGTAACGAGCCCCGAACGCCCTGAGGAAGCAAAATGTTTAAAGGTGAGCCGTTGTCTTCTTTGGAATGAAACCAGCCCTCTTCCGGCACTATCACCCTTGCTGGCTGAGGCCTCGATCATGGATAACAAAACAAAACTTCCCTTATTCAGGCGTTGGGGTATAACCCTCCGACTATCACTATCAACTCTTATGACCCAAGGTCACATGACAATTAGGCCAGTCCGGGCAGACTAGAAGGAGGGGTGTCCAGCCATCTTGCGGCTCAAGCATAATCTTTCACTCGCTAGCTCAGCGGCGGGTATGGGACCTTGCCACAAGGCCTGGACGGGGGTTGCATTCATGTTTTACATGCCTGTATGAAATGCTGTATCAAAGATGTTTGTTTCCAGCATTCGTAACCAAACCACCAATCAAAATGCGAGACCCGAGTTTTGCTAAATTCACCATGTTGTTATGGATAACAGGTGGAGAGATTTCGAAGTTCTCTCCACCTGTTATCCATAATGGGACAACATGGCTCGTTGCAAGGTCATCTTAAGCTGTAGTTAAGTATAAACGATTATTAGTAACGCCGAATGACTAGTAAAGGGTTTTTCAATAAGAGCGCCACAAAAGTTTTTTTAAATAAAGCAAAAACTGTTTCGGATATCAATGAAATTCTTTATTCCTGTGAAAGTACGTTTGATGCCATTATGTATGAAACTCGATTTCTTTTGCATGGCCACCACGGGCGCGCTTGCAGAAGTTCAGACGATGAACTCAATTTTTGACGGTTTTCACTCATAAATCGGCCGATACTGCTGCAATTTCACGTTCGATATTCGTACGAAGTTCACCAATCGTCGCTGGCTTGTTGGCATAGACCATAGACTTGACGTAGCCCCATAGGAAATAGTCTAGCGGCGGCAAAACGCACAAGCGGGGCGGCCAAGCGACTGGACCATTTCGTGAGATAACACGTTCTCCAAGCTTGGTTTGAAATATATTGATTGTGGCATTTCCTGTGTGGCTTGCGGCGCAGTCCTGTTGGAACCACATGTCCTCCAAGTCCATATCATCCAATTGGGGCCAAAAGTATTCGGTTATCATTGAACGGTAGCGATTCCCATTCACAGTAACGTGCCGGTCTTGATCATCACGGAAGAAGTACGGCCCAATGACCCATAAACCACACCAAACCGTACATTTTTCGGGATGCAATGATGACTCATGGAGTACGTGTGGATTGCTGCCTGGCCAATACCGCATATTTTGTTTATTGACGAAGCCATTCAGCCAGAAATGAGCCTCATCGCTGAAGATGATTTTTCGATGAAAATCCAAATCATTTTCAAGTTGTTGCTCAGCCCAATTCACGAACATACGACGCTTCTTCTGGTGGTCAAGCGGCTTCAGTTCTTGCGTCAATTTAATCTTGTAAGGATGTAGGCCAAGATCTTTTCGCAAAATTCGCCACAACGACGTCACAGAGATGCCCAACGCTTGAGAACGACGTGGGAGAGACACATTTGGGCTTTCTTCAACTGAAACCTCTGCGGCAGCAATATTCTCGACACTACGGGCACTTCTTTGTCTCACTGGCACGGGAACATTTTGTACTTTGCCTGTGGATTCTAATTTGTCCACTAGACGCTCAATTGTCGATCTGCTAGGACGATTATGACGACCATAAATTTGACGTAGCGCTCTTAACGTTGAGGCCACTGACTCCGAATTTCGGTTGTAAATTTTAATAATTTCGACTCGTTGTTGTATCGTATATCTTTCCATCATAAAATGGCAAACCTTACTGAAGAGAAATGTCAAAAGAGGGGCAAGAAATATGGCCTCGTTTGCTGTCCCTGGCGCTCAACTTTTGTAGCGTCCCTGTTGAAAGACCCGATATATACCATAGTCGAATAGTTTCTTAAGCCTACAAATATGCAATTTATTTGATAAGATTACAGTTGTGACCTTTTTTGTGGCTCTACTGTACAGAAGTTGTTTACATTTTATGACAAAATATTTCTAGGGTTTATGTGATGGCAGTACTTTGT
The DNA here is from genome assembly GCA_949824845.1 of Rhingia rostrata. Classification (NCBI taxonomy): domain Eukaryota; kingdom Metazoa; phylum Arthropoda; class Insecta; order Diptera; family Syrphidae; genus Rhingia; species Rhingia rostrata. The sequence continues at coordinate 31,000,098 of OX463757.1, forward strand.
AAACATGTAGGATGACTTAAAACCATGCTCAGTACCGTTATCAAAACAGATTAATCAGCAGTAGCTTTAAGCAAAGCAATTCATCAAGTCAATTACCGGTTGAGGAACCTTTTAATTTGTTTATCATTCAAGACGATGAATTCTCGGAATGGCATTCTCCAGCTCCACTTGCAAACTTTAGTTGAGAATAAAATAGGACTTCAGGGATTTAATTTTAATTATCAAACTCTCATCGAATATTGAAAAACTTGTTCCATATTGGTGGCGCTGAAAACAACGGCTTCTTGAAACAGCTTAAGTCGGTAAGCTTTGATACAAAGGTATACTCTTCCAATTGAATCTATTGGAGAAGGAGTCTCAAGTATGTTATTGAGAACATAAAGTATTTTGATACTTTGGCATTGAAAGTGATATCATCAAGGACCATAGACCGGATCACCTTGGTCGTTGAAACCGGTCGTCATGAAACCGATTTTATGTGCATTATACTCTTTCGAACCGTGATTCTGTTGATTAATTGGTGTATGTTGCTGTTGTTTTTTTATCTTCGAAAAAGAGGTTCTTAATGCCTTATCCTGAAGGTTGTTGGTTGTTGTCGAACGAGAGTAGACGCTGTTTGACTTTTACTTGGCAATGCCCAGCGGTCGTTACCCTGACCATACAGCAAATGTGTTTTTTTTTTATTTCGTGGTAACCATCGGGTACTGATCTCATCCAACCGGATTAGACTTGCTAAACGATGTTTATAACAAGACGAAGAACAGCCACACTATAAATAGGCAGGTTTGAATGGCACGGAATGAATACCCTGTCTGCTGTTCCAGATGCACCTAGACTTCAAGGGTAAGCAAGGTTCCTTGAACAAAGATGGTGGCGGATTAACTGAAAAGCCACAGGGCAGCGCTCAATCCCGTAGTGGATACTGATGGACACAAGCCTTATATGCCTATGAGCTACTACCGAAGTAAGATGTAAAAATAGAGCTGGGAATTTTTAATGGAAGGAAGGGAAGACGGCATTAGTAGTATTGTCGAAAACAGCCTACACGACAACACGTCTGGTAACGGACTTAGTCAAATCGACTTCGTTACGGAAAATACCACTATAGCCAGCACACGGTTTCCTCACCTCGATATCCATAAGGCGACATGGCGGTCTAAAGATCAACGAACGGTAAACCAAATTAATCACATTACGACAGACAAGAGACACGCATCCAGTATTTTATATGTCCGAACATTTCTGGGGGTTAACATCGACATGGACCACTACCTTGTTGCAGCCAAGGTAAGAATGCGGATATCTACCATGCCACAACAAACCAGAAAGTTTATGAAACAATTTAATGTCGAAAGACTGCAATCTAAAGAGACCGCCAATGCCTTCGCAACGCGTATCCCTTAACCTGTCGATTAACACCATACCACCATCATCGAATGTAGAGAACATTGGCAACGATGCCAACAAACCATCAGATCAGCCGCAACCACTAGCAAGAAATCTTTGGATGATGAGGAATGTCGACAGATGCTCGCATGGAAATACGAGAGTCGCCATTGAGGTCTATAGGCAAAGAAGAAGGGAAGAACACCGGCTTCTCAGAAAGAAGAAAACAGAGCAAGAAAAGCTCGTGATCGACGATATAGAGCGGTGCCACTACAGGAACGATGTTCGGCAGTTTAACCAAAGTGTAAAACGTCAAGGCCAAGGATACAAGGCTGGAACAGAATCCTGTCGAGTTGAACAAGCAAATCCTGTAGACATGAACAAGGATGACGAACAACATTCCGCTGTCAGGCAGAAGAAGCCCTTCAATATTGACAACGATAGCGAAAACTGCCAACCACCCGACCAGAGAGAAGTGCGGACAGCAATATCTAAACTCAAGCTAAACAAGGCTGCGGAAATGACGGCCTTCCCACAGAGCTTTATAGAGCCGGCAGAGAAGACTTGGCAAGTAACGTCCACCAACTCGTAAGCCAAATCTGGTAGGAAAGAATGCCTAATGAATGGAACCTCAGCATCGTTTGCGCGCTCCACAAAAAAGGGGACCCTATGAACTGCGTCAACTACAGAGGCATAAGTCTCCTATACATCCCCTACAAGATCCTATCTGCCGAAATATGTGAACCCTTGAAACCGTTTACCAACAACCTGATCGGCCCTTATCAGTGTGGTTTTAGGGCAGGAAAGTCCACAACCGATCAAACTTTCACACTTCGGCAGATCGTGAAAAAATCCCAAGATGTCCAAATCGATAACCAACATCTATTCATCGAATTCAATGCCGCATACGACAGCATTTGTAGAGACGAACTATACAGAGCCATGCCTAGTTTTGTTATACCGCCCAAGCTCGCCTGTTTGTAAAGGATGACGATTGAGAATTCTCTCTGCTCCTTCAGGGTCGGAAACGACCTCACCGACACATTCGATACCAAAAATGAATTAAGGCAAGGCGATGCGCGATTGAGAGGATTGTGCAAAACTCCCGACCCACCATCAGAAGCACAGTTTTTCAAAAGTCGGTGCAAATACTAGCAAACGCCTACGATATTGACATCATTGGTCGGACCCAACGTAATGTCAAAGCCACATTTGCTATTATAGACAAGGAAGCGGCAAAAATGGGTTTAGCAATAAAAGAGAGCAAGACTAAATATGTGTTCACACGAAAAGATACACAGCATCGACGAATTGAACAGAACGTCACCATTGACAATTAAAACTTTGGGATAGTACGGGGCTGTTTCTACCTCGATCCCGCTACTAGCTCTGACAGCAACTTCTCGCCAAAAATTAAACGAAGAATGACTCTTGCCAACCGCTGTTTCTTTAGGCTAAGAAGGCATTTAAGTAGTCCAGCTATCACTCGAACTACTAAGGAGATCATATATAAGCCAAGACCCTGATCATCCAAGTACTGATCTACGGCGCTGAGGGATGGACCGTCTCAAAAGCGGATGAAGAAATCCTTGGTCGATTTGAGAGGAAAATTCTTTGAATAATCTTCGGTCCCGTTTGCGTCGACGGGCTATGGAGTCTACGTCTCCATAGCCCGTCAACCATGAACTATACGACCTATACAGCGACGGTGCGTCTGGTAAAAAAAAACTCCGCATAGGGCGTTTAAGATGGATAGTACGAATGGACACCAATACTACGGTTTGCAGAGTCTTCGATTCCCAGCCAGACGTCGGACGCAGTAGATGAAGACCTCGCCTTAAGTGACGCGCACAAGTAGAAACCGACCTCAACCAACTTGGAGTGCTCATCTGGAGGCAGTTACGCTTAGGACAGTGCTAGTTTGGAGAGGCATGTTTTTTGAGGCCCATGTTCATTCCGGACTGTAGCGCCACTTAAGTAAGTAAGTAATGACGATGATGACACCAGTCGTTACAGATGTGTTAGGTTTCAAAAAGGAACCAAGAACACCAGCTTTTCAGAGAGATGGTAAGATCTCAAAAACTGGTCCAACGATTACGATTAAACTTAAAATATTATTAACGTTTCGCTCCGAGTCTTTTTTTTTTTCAAGTAACGCCAAATCCGTATTCAGGCCAAAATGAAAAAAAAACATTAATTTCCCGTGAGCTATATAGCCTCGTAACATCAATAAATTTTACCCTTTAGCTAGGTAGCATCACTTAGGTCTTACAATTATTTTAGGTGAGAGTCTAAAGTTCCAGAAATATTTAAAATCAAAACCTTCTCTTAAAATATTTTCAAAGTCATTCTAATGTCACTCAACCGACAGTCTCATAAGTCACCTTTGCATTTGAAGATTTATACTTATAAAAGCTCTAAAAAATTAAAATTATTACGCTTAAAGTATCTACGCTAATGAGATGCAAGTAGGTAGAACGAGAATGCACTGAAATACTTGGGGAAGGTTGCGGTAGTGCAACACGTCACATGGTCAACATTGATGTCAGCCTTTGAATGACAATATCAATCTGAGACATAACACTTGGACGTTTGTAGGACTTATGTAATATTTTTAATTAAATGTAAACAAAGTATAGAAAGTGCGATAGTAAGAGCTTGTTCGGATTAATTGCACTTCAGCTGTCGATAGCTTATTAATATTTCGGGCACGCTACTTGGAGTATTTGTTAATTGCCATGAATTTTGTTGCTAAGTCAACTGGGATAACCCCAGTGATCGTACGGATTGAATATGGAGGGAAAAATATTTACTCTAGATTAACGGTTTGTTATTAAGATTTAACCTTCCGATGTTAAATGGTGATACGAATATGAGTAGCCTTGACCATGCAACTTTGTCAACATCTATTGGTTGTAGGGAAAATCCAACTCGAAAGAAATTCTTCTATAGGGACTGAAAACTTGTAAGATAATCAGAACGCGAATATTTTGTATATCAAAATCAACCGTCCGACATGATTCGATCAAACTTCCACAGAGGGTATATTGATACATTAATCCTTTAAATATCAGAACTATAAATCATCCACCAAAGATACAGCTGCCGATTGTAAGAGTCTGTTCAATTCATCGATATTGCGTAGGCCTTCTCATTTGGCAGCAGTGTCCATCCAGAGGTTTCATTGTTTCATTGGTTATTTTGACAGCTCCCGCTCGAAATATTGACAGAAAGTCAGTATCATACTTCGGCGGAACGAAATAAGTCGCTTTACGTTTCAACGGCTAACTCCAAAGAGAACGCTGTGTAGCCCATGCAGTTAGTTATTTGAAAAGAAGTTTTGGACGAAATTAAGGAGCCACCGCACCGGTTGTACTCAAGTTTGTGCAACAAGTTCGTGAGACTGGTATGCTAGCGGACAACACTCATGGTCCCTGTCGACGAACGGTGCGCACAGACGAGAATGTGGGTGCTGTGGACGAGAGTGTGAGATGCAACTCAACTCTCCACGCACTAGCCTGAAGGGAATTCTGCACAAAGATCTCGGATTTTTAGCTTACAAGGACTCAGCGTACGACCAATCGCTTCTATATCGTTTTGCAGTTTGGCCCCTAGAGCAGCTTGAATTGGACAGCGATTTTGGGCGAAGAAAACGAAATTGCCGCATCTGGGGCACGGAAAACCCACTCGTTGTTGTCGAAAAGCCAATGCAGGTGCTGATTGTGCAGTGGTGGCATCATTGGACCACTTATCGGTGGGCCTTACAGATCCATGATAAACGACTTCTGCTTTTTACTGAAATCGAGGACATAAATTTGGACGACCACTGGTTTGGATCACTACCTTGTTGCAAGCAAAGTAAGAATGCGGATGTTTACCACGCCACAACAATCCAGAAATACTGTGACAAAATTTAATGTCGAAAGCCTGCAATCACAAGAGACCGCCAATACCTTCGCGCAACGCGTATTCCTTAACCTCTCGATTAATACCATTCCTCCAGTCGAATGTCGACGAACTTTGGCAACGATGCCAACAAGTCATTAGATCAGCCGCAACTAATGTGCTAGGTTTCTCGCGACCACCTGCGAGAAACCCCTTTGATTTGGTTTGATGAGGAATGCTGACAGATGCTCGCATCCAAGAACGAGGCTTACAAGGCTAAGCTGTTGGTGAAGACGAGAACTTCCGTTGAGCTCTATAGGCAGAGAAGAAGGAAAGAACACCGGCTTTTCAGAAAGAAGAAAAAAGAGCAAGAAATGCGCGTGATTGAGGATATAGAGAGGTGCCACTCCAGGAACGATGTCCCCAAGTCTTACAAAAGTAAGAACATCAACGCTAAGGAAACAAAGTCAAAGCGTCGGAATCCTGTCCAGATGAACAATGAATTATCGTAGTTCAAACACAGCTAAGGATACATCAACTGCAAACTTTTAAACGACGATGACGAACAACATTCCGCTGTCAGGCAGAACAAAACATTCAATAGTGGCAGTGACTGCGAAACCGCAAACCACCCGACCTGAGTGACGTGAGGATAGCAATATCTAAACTTAAGCTGAAACAGACTGCCGGAAATGACGGCTATCCCGCTGAGCTTTGAAAAGCCGGCAGAGATGACTTGGTAAGTAACATCCACCAACTCGTAAGCCAAATCTGGTTGGAAAGTATGCCCAAAGAATGGATCCTCTGCATCGTTTGCGCGATCCACAAAAGTATGGATCCTCTGAACTGCACCAACTACAGAAGCATAAGTCTCCTGAACATCGCCCACAATATTTTATCTGCCGTAATATGTGAACCATTGAAACCGTTTACCAACAACCTGATATCGGTACTTATCAGTGTACAGCAAAGTCCACAACCGATCAAATTTTCACACTTCGGCAGATCCTGGAAAAAAACCCAAACTTCCAAATCGATAACCACCACCTATTCATCGATTTCAAAGCCGTTTGTGTAGAATGACGATGGATAATTCTCGCTACTCCATCAATGTCGGAAAAGAACACACCGACACATTCGATACCAAAAATGGATTTAGGCGGGGCGATGTGCTGTCATGTGACTTCTTCAATCCGATTCTTGAGAGAACTGATCAAAACTCACGAGCCAACGCCAGAGGCACAAAATCTGTGCAGCTACAAGCATATGCCGACGATAAAATGGGTTCAGTAGAAAATGAGGGCAAGATGCAGTATATGCTGTCAACACGAAAGGACACACAACATCGACGAATCGGATGCATCGTCACCATTGACAGACAACAATAGATATCACGTCAGAAATTGAACGAATAATTACTCTTACCAACCGCTGTTTCTTCATGCTGAGTATGCAATTTATTAGTAAAGCCCTCACTCGAACTACTAAGGAGATCCTATAGAAGACCCTCATCATCCCAGTCGCGCTCTTCGGCGCTGAAGCATGGACCGTATGAAAACTGGGTGAAGAAATCCTTGATCGATTTGATATGAAAATTCTTCCAAGAAGACTTCGGTCCGTTTGCGTCGACGGGCTATAGAGACGAAAATTCAACCAAGAACTATACGAAATGCACCTGGATAAAAAAAAACTCCGCATCGGACGTTAAAGATGGCTAGGACTGTAGAACGAATGGACACCAATACTCTTGCTCGCAGAGTCTTCGATTCCCAGCCAGACTTGGGACGCATTATAGGAAGACCTCGTTATAAGTGGCGCGCACAAGTAGAAACCAACCTTAAAAATTTTGCAGCGCACAACTGGAGGCAGGACCGTGCTAATTGGAGACATTTTGGTTGAAGCCAAGTTACATTTCGGACTGTAGCGCCACTTAGGTAAGTACTGCGGTTAGCCATGACAAGCTTCAAAACCGATTGAAGAAATATTTGGTCATTTGGAACAAACAGTTCTTTAGAAAATCTAGAAGAAGATCTAGAAGCTGATCTGCTGCAAGACACAAACAAACCATACCGGAACAAAACAGGACATCAACCACCGTGCTCTCCAATTAGGGGCGGTCCTTAGCTAACTGCCTCTAGTTGCGCACTTAAATTTGGTCAAAAAAGTCTCCTGCCAAACATTCATTACTCGTGACAAAAAAAATTGCTAGATAAGTCGGTTTTTGTGAGTGAAAATCTCGCACTACTGTGAGCACTTGCTCATAGTCTCTGTAAGGATTGCCACCAGTTGAAAAAAAGCGTTAAGTTGGTTGTGGTCGGTTTTTACTTGTTCGTGCGACTAAAGGCGAGGTCTTCCTCTACTGTGTCCGATGTCTGGGCTGGAACCGAAGACTTATACTTAAAGAATTTGTATATACCGAACATACTTTTCAATACATTAGTCCAGAGGCGATTCTGTAGGGAACAATATTTTTACTGAGGTAATCAAAGTATTCTTTGAATTCAATTCCCACTCAAGGCGTTACGTATGATCCTAGATAAGACGTAATTATTAATGAACACTAACAATGAACTGAAGTGACATGCATGTGCGTTTGTATTTTTCTACCAATGGAATAAGCAGGAGAGGAACCCTGTTGATAAAGCGCCACTTTAAAACACAGACTTGCCAAAGTCCGTTCATTGTTTCGTCACCAATAAGTTGGCAGTGTAAGTGTACACGTAACATTCCATGTTATCACCGATACCGGATTGCCACAATTCTCTTAATGGTCTCACTGCCTGTGAAGACGACCATGGGATCCATGTCTATGTGTGCTTTGAAAGCTGCTCTAATATAATAGGTACCTATACCAAATCGATGTAAGGTATATAAAGAGGGAAGAAATCCTTTTGCCGACTGTACCTCTTTTAATTATGTTACGATACTACATCCACTGCATATGCATAGTGACATCGGAAATAGTTAAAGTCATAGCGGGTAGTCTCTCACTTTGATTCAGTATCTGGCTGTCGGTGGGTTTCACTTCTCTCCAACGTAAAATGTATCTTCTGTGCTTTTCTCATTTTTCAGCGCTCACTGTAGTTCTGAATTTGAAAACCACGAAAAAATCGTCAAAGAAGACGTTTGGCTCTCTAAACGTACGACTTTCCCCGCTGAAGATTTAGTAGGAAGAAATAAATCACCAGTATCCCGATGACATAACACATTCACAAAATTAAAATTCAAATATCCTGGCAAACTGTTAATAAATTTTCCGAAACTACGATTTTCAAACATCAAGGCCGATTGGAAGTCGAAAGCCCTACATTAATCAAATAGATTCGAAGAAAAATATTTTTTTTTTATTTCTAAGTTTAGACCCAAAAAATCTCCGACATACTAATCCAAAAGCAATCTTACTTTTAGAAAGTCAAATCCCAATATTTACGGGGCACAACTTCTTCGATTTTACCCAAATCTAGGATCCAAATCGAGCCGTTCTTTCCAGTTTGCATGGCCTTCATAAAGTTGACGGCGCACACATCAGCAGTCTGATTCTTGGCCGAACAGAACCTGTCAGTTAATTTGTCCGAATAGGTAAAAGTGTCATTGCCACGGAATGTTTCCCACAGTCCGGTAACGGTGATGCCTGGGCAGATGGTCATAACAGCAATTCCCGACCGATTGTAGTAGTACTCGTCCTATTCGAAAATCGCAGCTTAGGTAAAATTTTTGAAAAAAAAAATGTCACGCCTCCTCTTCTTACCGAAATGGACCGACTGAAACCCATAACACCGTGCTTTGAGGCGGTATAAATAGCCAACATTGGAGCAGGCTCTAATCCCAAAACGGAAGCAATATTGACAATAAGTCCACCGCGACCACCATTAGCCTTGTCCATGTGTGGAATGACGTTCATTGTTGTGTGGATCAATCCAAGCTGGAAATTCACTTAAAAGACTCAAACCTTGTTGACACATATGAATCGAGCTGACCTACCAAATTAACGCCCATCGTCATTTCTGGCTTTCTGTCGTTGATCATGCCACTTCCGTTGACCAAGACATCAATGACCTTCAGCTTGGTGATTACATCTTTGACAACTTTGACGATCTGCTCCTTGTCGCACAAGTCCAATTGCATGAACATAACATTGGTACGTGGGTTCATTGCCGTGAGTTCCTTCATGAAAGCAGCATTCTCTTTGACATCAAGGATCATCAAGTTCTAAAAGAAATCGATTTTGGAAGCATATGTTTTCCCTGCTGCAAATACCTGAACTTACCGCAACAGTCTTCTTAACAAGTAGTTTGCAGGTGGCGAAACCAATACCGCCCATGCCACCTACGTAGACCACATTCTTGCCTTGAAAATCCATTTCTCTAAGAATTTTGCTTTGAACTTGACTCGCCGCAAACTGAGGAGCAACTGAAAGTCAGCGTCTAGAATTATTGATCTCGAAAGCTCGCATCGGGGCTAAGCTAAGCTGAAAGCAATTGTTGGATTGAAATATATTAATAGCACTCGGTGCAGTTGAGATGCAATCAACGTTATCAACAACATCGTAGGAGAAGCTGTATATGTGTAGGGTATACTGCGACGCATGCAGTTTTTGAGGTGTTACAGCGGTATGGTACAGTAGAGGGTATCAAAGCAAGACAACAAATCGAAAAATATATACATTTTTGGAGCAAAAGGCTCGTTAGTACCCAGCTTTCTTATAACCATTTATGTGTGCATGTGTACATCTTGCACGATGGAGGGACCTCCTGTTTTATGCCGACTAAGATAACCTTTTCTTGACAATTGATACTACTCGGATGATTTGTCAGATCATCACGAGAGGAGGGCCAGTGCAAAATGATTACAGTGTTTGTACCGCTGGCGATCGAACTCAGACCATCTGCGCGGCAGTTCATCGTATGACTTGATGAAGTCATGAGGCATGTGGTAACATGAACTCTGCATGTAAGGTGACATTTTACAAAATGGAAACTAGGTTAAGATAGGTTGTGGTTATCTTCAACTAAGATTATGATAGTTGCGATGTGATGCCACGTGGATCTGACATTGTCCTTGTTAGGAGACCATAAAGTCTACTAGAGGAGGAGGGTATCCTCTTGCAATCCTTATTACCGAAACCAATACAAAGGTCATCATCTAAGGGATGTTCTATGATATTTTGGGGTTTGAGTAAGCTCTGTTAGGGTAAAATTTACCGCAACAAGGAATACTCTCTTATCCCTTTTTACTTTGTGGTCACAAGCCAGGAATTCGGAGGAAGTTTTTCCCTCAGCTGTACGATACGATATTCTATCCGGAGATTGCAATCAAAAACAGGTACAGTAAGCGAGTTAAAGTACTCTACGTACGGTGCAGTCCTATGGAGAGTGGACAGACTCACCACAGAGTAACATAAGCGTACGACAGGGGTCCACGGGAGTACACTGTCATCAAAGCCCACGGACGATGAAAGAATCTCGAAGGGCAGCATCAGACAGGATGGGTGACGAAAGACGATCCCTGGTCGATGATTATGGGTTGGGTTGACGATAGAGTAGAGTTTTGTTAAGTGTAGAAAAAAAAAGTAGAGTTTTGTTAAGTGTGTAACTTAACAATTAACGAATTGCACAAGTGCAAGTTTCATAAGATCGAAAAATCATAAGAAAATTCGGGAGAGGTAAATAAATTTGCGTTCCGGAGTGATCAGGCCACTTTCGAAAAAAATAATCCTCGAAATAATAATTCAACTGGACGCACCATCGCCTCTCTATATCCCGGGTACAAAATGTTCGTATCATTTCATTTCATCGGGTTTTTTCTTCTTTTAATTTTCGTCGGTTTTTTAGTTTTTTTTTTGTTTTCGTAACTTATTCAATCAAGAATTACGTTGCCTTCAAAAATTATCGTAAACTGGGAAGCTAATGCACTCAAAGTTTGAACCCACCCCACATGGTAGGAAAAAGTCCTCTTGTAGCCCTCTCGTAGCCTACCTACGGGTCGACTTTCAAAATGAATTTTAAATCTTTAAATGCAGAGAGGGTGTTTTGTTCAGAGGTATATATATAACTTTGAAATGGAATAGAGCAAATATAAAGTTTTTTTAATTGACATGAAATTTTCTGTATTCGAAAGATAATCTTCTGGCATTAAAATTTAAATGTGATTTCTGGCATATCACCGCCACGGATGGCTCGGACGTAATTTAATCTGGAGGTACAAGTTTCGATGAATTTTTCAACTTTTGTGGCCGTATATCGGCAAAAACGCGCCCAATGTTGTCCCCCAAGTTACCAATCGTTTCGGACATCGGTCAAGCAGCGTTCAATCGCAAGATCTTGCAGGTCAATTCACAGAACTAAAACTCAAAACTAGGCGCTCATGGAAAATTTCCCACCAAAAATCAATTGTGGCACGAGCTCTGGGACATGTTGCGCCGTCTTGTTGAAGCCACAGCTCCTGCACATCATGGTTGTTCAATGGATGAACGAAAAAGTCAGTAAGCATGGCTCTTTAAAGGTCACCATTGACTGTAACGTAAGAAGTGCGGACCAAATATTCCACCAACCCAAAAAGTACACCAAACAGTCAGTTTTTGTGGATGTGTCCCAACATACAATTGAGGATTATCATCACTCCAAGTAGGGCAATTTTTTTTATCCAACCAAAAGTGAGCTTCATCGGGAAGCAAAATTCGTTTAAGAAAATTGGTGATCAACGGCAACCTTGTATTGGGCCCATTCATCGAATCTACGTCTTGCTAGGTGATCCTGTGGCTTCAGTTTTTGTCCGAGTTGGATTTTGTAAGCACGCAAACCAAGATCTTTCGGCAAAATGTTCCATAAAATGGATGGACACATAGCCAATTCTTGTACACGATGGAGGATATAATGATTCGGGTCTTTCTCTACGCTACGCTATACAGCAGCAATGACTTATACTGTACGCACAGTACGCGGTCTCTGTGGATGCGTAATATCATTTAGAGTAAACGTGGTGCGAAAACGTCCCATACCTATTCAAATTAATTGTTCTGATGGACAATTATGTTGACCGTAAAATGTTATTTATGTTACGTATAAGAATAGTCATTTAAACATATGTAAAAATAAAAATTGAAAACCAACAAGTTTTAATAATTTAGCAAAATGAACATGAAATTTCTTGAAACTTTTCGTTGTTCAAACAATTGTTTGACCAACTGTACATAGAGTTTTTTTTTATAAAAGTCAAAGTAAACTAGTTTTATAGGAATGGAAGTGAACCAAAATTGTTGTCGAATGTTGACACGAAACTGGTTGTTCTGATTCGTTTAGGAGTCCGAATGTATACCAGGATGAAAAAAAATCACTTATTTGGGGAAAAGTTGCCAAATAGTTAACAAAAGTGGCCGGCTCAGAGAGGTCGAACAAAATTTAATTTCTTCCAAAGTGGACAAATCCCCTTTTCAATATACGGTTGGAAATTGATATAAAATTTCAAGTATTAATAACAATGCATTGTTACCACCACCCGAAATGTGGTCCTTTTCATTCGAAAAAGGTTTCTGAAAACATCATCTGGAAATTATTCCGTGGTTTTAAGAAAATTCCTAATTTTTTTAATGTCTCTTGAAAAACAGGTTATACTTATCAAAATAATTTCGTTTTTCTTTGAATTTTGCTTCTATTTCTTTCAGATAGTTTTGCCTCAATACTTTCAAAACTTGTTCCATTTAAGTGATTAAAAATCAACCCTTAAATTATTCCTTTAATTTACGTAAGTTATATGTTTTTGTAAGTCTGTCACTGAGAGATGAAAGAGAAACTAAATACTTCTGTATTTTTTTTTTACTGCCAACTGCATATACGAACTTTTTTTTGGAAACGAAAAAATGCTACAAACTTGCATCAGTTTTTCTGTTTATAATTGTATTGAATCAATATTTTTTGCATGGCTTGTACAACATTGTTTCAATTATTAACTTGTCCATATTTAGACATTCTGAATATCTATATTTCTTCAACACAATGTTTTTGAGATGGTTTTTCGTTGAAAACTGTTTTTGGAATATTTTATGTGAATTCGAGGTTCCCTACTTTTTTAAAGAAGAAAATTCTTTGGCATTTATTTTTTGAGGATTATGTCTATCAAATGTTGGCCGTTGCTACGTCGCAGATGGTTCATCCGTTGAGTCCAATTTTCGATCTCGAACGAGTCATTTCGACAAAATTTGCCTCGAAAACGTCGGATCTTCTTGGAACTTTTCAAGAGCCCATAGAGCGAAGCGATGTCGCTTGGGAAGGTCGAGCGGCTTCAGTTGTTGCACAAGCTGTATTTTGTACGCTTTCAATTTAAGATCTTGACGTAAAATGCGCCAAGTCGTTCCATACGTCAGTCCGAGTTGCTGCGACCGGCGCCGAATCGACTCTCTACGGTCTTCGTGTACACTCTCAGCTACGGCCGCTATATTTTCTTCACAGCGTGCTGGACGTGGTCTATTCGGTCGAATATTATCCAATAATGAATGCTGGGTCTCAAAATGGGTGATGGTGTTGCGAATAGTACGCTCAGTAGGCCGATTATGTTGACCATAAGTTGAGCGAAGTGCACGAAACACATTCCTCACAGAACGTGAATTTTCATAATAAAGTTGAACAATTTGTAAACGTTGTTCACGCGTAAGTCTTTCCATTATGAAATGCCAAACAATACTAAACAAAAATAACATGACAGAATGACACGACTCACACGTGATCTGTCAAAAAAGGCTATTGAAAAAAGTATCTCTACTTGGATCACCCGTTACTAGGAAATTTCGTCTATAGTTAATTTGAACCAACGACCATTTCTTGGAGAATTTTCTTAAAAAAATTGGCAGGTGCATCATCTGGCATTTACCGATGTACGCAAAAAAAAAAAACGATTTACGGACACGCAACATAAATCATGCATGGCTGACAGAAAGATCCAATTTTTGTAGCAAAAAATGTGGACGTCGACGATTTGAACTTCAAGTTACAGCAGTCATTTCCAGGCGAATTTATATCATCCAAATCGGTCGATTCAGTTTGCGATGCCAACGACGCAACGTTGTAAAACAGAATTTTTGGACTCACTGGATTTGCCGGGTATGCCATCACACGAGCTACGAAGTTTGAAAGTTGGATATTGCTCCCAGCAAATCAAATGTCAAACTGACACCCACCTTTTCTCAAAACCGTTATTATTGGCCAAACGGCTAAGAATTTTCAAAAAGTGTGTGAATAACACATTTCGTTTATTTAAGTTAAATTCACACCCAATTTTACTGACGCTTTTTAAAAGGAATAATTTTTTTGAAGGGGATACTTGAACAAGCAATCATCATTCTAAAGCGTTCCCTTACAAATACATATTTTGAAACCCACATTCGCAGGAACAGTCAAAATTAGCTAAACCCTTTTAGATTAGGTATACAAATGGAAAAATCGGAAGATCTTTGAAAGTGATGGAGAGATCGTTTTTAAAAGGTAAGTTTGTATCTATCTATTGAAATGTCTAAATCGAAAGCCTCTTCTGTACACACTCGCAACTACTTAAGTAGGCTAATCAGCAACAAGTGCGTAGTTACGCTTCAAGTGTAATGTTGCGGAAGAGTTATAGAATATGCACAGACTATCATAAATATTAATAATAATCATCATGCGACATCAGAACGTAGATACATAGTTGGGATTGTTTAGCTTTAGCGTGCATTGTGTACTTCTCATGAACTATGATAACTCAAGTTGACCCAAGTTGAACTTAAACCGAATTAACCCGAGTTAGATTGTATCTTAACTCGAATTGATTTTTACTTAAAGCATTAACGCATTTACTGCATTAACATTCGATTTTGTTTCGGTTTGGGTAGGCAAAGATACACTGAAAAGGTAAATAGCAGCAGATAGTCAGATAGAGCAAACGTGCAGTGCAATAACCACAGCGGAATTAAGCCCCATGGTGCTAAATACCCAAAAACGAGGATAAGGCCATGCCACCAAAAAGCATTAACACCCGCAGCTGTTATTACCATTTGAAGTTGTCATTCTATTCACGTTTTTGAAAATGCAGGAAAAGAGCGAGATTGAGAATATAGAGATGTGCAATTCCAGGAACGATGTTCGCAAGTTTTATCAAAGTGTAGAACGCTAATGTCTAGGAACAGAATCAGTCTGGAACAGAATCCTGTCGAGATGAACAAGGAAATATCGTAGTTGAGATACATTCGATACTAAAAACAAGGTTTAGGCAAGGCGATGCGTGAAGTCACAGACTTCTTCAAATTGATTCTTGAGAGGATTGTGCAAGACTCTCAAGCTAACACCAGAGGCACAATTTTCCAAAAATCGATGCAAATACTAGCATACGCCGACGATATTGACATCATTTTTAGGACTCAACGTGATGTCATAGCCACGGCAGTCCTTCAGCAGTCCTTCTCTACGGCGCTGAAGCAAGGACCACCTCAGAAGCGGATGAAGAAATCCTTGGTCGATTCGAGAGGAAAACTCTTCGAAAAATCGTTAGTCCCGTTTGCGTTGACGGGCTTTGGAGACCAAGATTTAAACTAGAACTATACGAACTGTACAGCGTTATGCCCGTGGTAAAAAGAACTCCGCATTGGACGTTGAAGATGGCTAGGACATGTAGAACGAATGGACACCAATACTTTGGTTCGCAGAGTCTTCGATTCTCAGCCAGACTCGGACGCAGTAGAGGAAGACCTCGCTTTAAGTGGCGCGCACAAGTAGAAACCGATGTCAACCAACTTGGAGTACGCAACTGGAGGCAGTTTGCTAAGGACCGGGCTAATTGGAGAGATATGTTGGTTGGGGTCTGGGTTTATTCCGGACTACAGCACCACTTACTGCACCACAACTGCGGAGGCATAAGTCTCCTCAACATCGCCTAAAAGATCTTATATGACGTAATAAGTGGACTTCATAAGGCCTTACATTACACTGTCCTATAAGTAAAAAGATTAGGCCTTTTAGCATTTACTTCTGTAGCAGCTGCTTGGCAAAGAAGAGGGGGAAAGCATTACTAACCTTCTCTGCTCTTGTCCAGGTCTCTCCGAAAAGAGAAAACTCCATCTGGGAAACTTCTTATTTGATAATAATCTAGGTGAGCTACCTTATATTAGTTTCAGAAACCTCCTACACTGTATAGTCAGCTATAAATGGTTCAATTAGGTGTACGAATGTATGCAAAGTCGACAGATCCATTTGGTACCACAACGGACCCTTAAGGTCTAAGTGTACACGAACATCGCGTGCAGTCACTACAACCTAATCTAGCCTAACCTTGCTCTGACGTTCTATTGAGACGACGATTCAACCAAGACATATACGAGCTGTACAGCTAGATGCCCGTAATCACAAAAAATCCGCATTTGACATGTAGAACGGATACCTTTTCTCCGGGTTCCCAGCCGGATGCAGTAGAGGAAGACTTTGCCTTTAGTGGCGCGCACAAATAGAAAAGATCTCGACCAACTCGGAGTGCGCAACTGGAGACAGTTAGCTAAGGACCGAGCTAATTGGAGAGGCATGTTGATTGAGGCCCAGATTCATTGCGGACTGTAGTACCACTTATGTAAGTGAATAACGTCAACGTCGACGCCATTGTCATAGTCTATGAAGTTAACCAACCACCATGTGATTGGCTTATATGAAGAATTCCGTTTGTTCATCCGGGAAGAGCTGGCTTGACACGTGTTGTCTCGGTGATGATATCGAAAGGAGAACGAGTTGAACCCGTTTTTGTATATCCAACGTTACTACTACGATAGTATTCAATTCATTGGTGCCAAATCGCAATTTTTCTACTTGAATTGCGCTATGTACGGTGCCAACTACAACTTTTATGGCGTCATCTGAAGATCGACGTTTTTTTTTCAAATCCATGGCCGTGTTCCGGGTTTTAGTTTTACGAAATAAGATTTACCGGTGGACTATTCTCATTGGTCAATCGAGCATTTTCAGTCACATTGCATGATCGATTGACCAATCATAACTTGGGAAATCAAAAACCCGGAACACGGTCCATAGTGATGGTCTGCAAGCTGCTTTATGTTCAGCTAATGAAGAAACATTGGGTAATGATTGAACCATAGTTCTCCATTGGGCTTGTCAGTCTTTGGTGATAGGACCAAGTACTCAAGTTCACTACTCGGGGAATATTCCCTCATCAAGACACTTTTGCATTATAACTTCAAAAGTATCTGTCTTTTCTTGAAGATCAGCATCCAATGAAGAATTTGGTATGCCATCTAGACCGGGCGCTTATTTTCAGCGATTTGTTGCTGGCTCTGAGGACTTCTTCCGCCGTGTCATGTGGTATGTCCTCGGTTATTGGTTCGCTTATGATTTCGCTAATTCTTTGATGTCTTTGAGCAAATAGGTGTTCCATTAGTTTTAACAACATTGTTGCGCATTAGATTTGGTGGGGACTCGATACCGATCTGTTTGCTGTGCCCCAAGGTTTTGTGTAGGCTTTCTGGCATATCTTCTGGATTTACTATTCTTTATGGACCTTTAGGCCTACGTCGTACCATTTTGAATTTGCCTACGAGCTGCATGACTTGGCCCATTCCCTAAATCGTCGGATTTTGTTACTGCCATTCATACCCTCAGCTCTAATGGTTATGATTTTACCATGGATGTCTTTTGTGTGTGTCTTCACTTATTTTATCTAGCAGGGTTTTAAGCTACAGTGGCTCATGCATACCATCTATAAAAGTTGATTTAATTCACTTTTGCTCTTCCAGCTTTGGAAAGCATGTCTTCTGCAATTCTAAATTGCAGCAAGCTTTATTTTATCGCATACCCAAATATTGTTATCGAGATCTTAATAAGGGTCGCTGATAGCGAGTAACTATTTTCTCGTCTCTCGCAGTTTTTGCCAGAAGGCACTGGGCTGCCATGCATTGCCTTAAGTTCATTTGGATGATCTTCATGATCATCGGACAGCTTTTGATATCGGTTTCATATTTCATATCGTATGCATGATCCCTTGCAGAGCTCCATTCATGCACCTTCAGTTACGCATCGTCTGCCCAAATTGGTCTATCTTCTCCGCCTAAATAGATGTCTAAAGTCTAAGCAACTACTGATTCTCCCGACTTCGGCATATCACCCATAAATTCAATATTTAGACGTGTCCTGCAGGAAGTAAAGGGTTTTTCAATAAGAGCGCTACAAAAGTTTTTTTTAAATAAAACAAAAACGGTTTTGGATATCAATGAAATTCTTTATTCCTTTGAAAGTACGTTCGATGCCATTAGTATGGAACTCGATTTCTTTTGCATGGCCATTACTGACACGCTTGCAGACGCTGAACCCAATTTTCGACGGTTTTCAAGCACAAATCGGCCGATACTGTTGCAATTTCACGTTCGATATTCGTTCGAAGTTCATCAGTCGTCGCTGGCTTGTTGGCATAGACCATAGACTTGACGTAGCCCCACAGGAAATACTCTAACGGCGTCAAATCGCACGACCGAGGTGGCCAAGCGACTGGACCATTTTGTGAAATAGCACGTTCTCCAAACTTGGTTTCCAATAAATTGATTGTGGCATTCGCTGTGTGGCTTGTGGCGCCGTCCTGTTGGAACCACATGTCCTCCATGTCCATATCATCCAAATGGGGCCAAAAATATTCGGTTATCATTGAACGGTAGCGATTCCTATTCACAGTAACGTGCCGGTCTTGATCATCATTGAAGAAGTACGGCCCAATGACGCCGCCGAACCATAAACCACACCAGGATTGCTGCCTGACCACTTGCATATTTTGTTTATTGACGAAGTCATTCAGCCAGAAATGAGCCCCATCGCTGAAGATGATTTTTCGATGAAAATCCGAATCATTTTCAAGTTGTTGCTCAGCCCAATTCACGAACATACGACGCTTCTGGTGGTCAAGCGCCTTCAGTTCTTGCGTCAATTTAATCTTGTAAGGATGTAGGCCAAGATCTTTTCGCAAAAGTCGCCACAACGACGTCACAGATATGCCCAACGCTTGAGAACGACGTGTGATAGACACATTTCGGCTTTCTTCAACTTAAACCTCAGCGGCAGCATCATTCTCGACACTACGGGCACTTCTTTGTCTGTGGATTCAAATTTTTCCACTAGACGCTCAATTATTGATCTGCTAGGACGATTATGACGACCATAAATTTGACGTAGCGCTCTTAACGTTGAGGCCACTGACTCCGAATTTCGGTTGTAAATTTTAATAATTTCGACTCGTTGTTGGATCGTATATCTTTCCATCATGAAATGGCAAACCTTACTGAAGAGAAATGTCAAAAGAGCGGCAAGAAATACGGCCTCGTTTGCTGTCCCTGTCGCTCAACTTTTGTAGCGTCCCTGTTGAAAAACCCGATATAAGCTTCGGAGTTTGGATGTCACCGGATGTCATTTCGCAGTGAAATTCAGCCTCCATTGGTGGCAAATTGAGAATCGGAATAGGCTCCGATGATTCCTTTTGATTTCATTTATATCAATCGTAGTGCAATGTTTCAGAGTCTTGACTCAACTTCCTCATTTAAGACTTCGCTTGTCACATTTTTAAGCTCTGCTGTCTTAACTCCTGTTTCTTTCAAGTTCGATGATCAGGGTCCCGATAATTTTTGACAAAGGTTCTCAGAAGGCGTCCGCTTTCGCTTTTTTTTTTTTAAATTGACATGCGCTCAAAGGTTGTGTAAAAAATAGTTTATTGGTGTCTTAAAACGAAAAAAGCCGCTTATGTAAAATTAGTCTTATCCTAGTATTCACTTATAGATCATTGAATCACTACCACAGGAATCTACTGGGAACACCAGCGGAATACGCAAATGGAGCCGCTGCCGCTTGAAATGCGGGTGCTGGAACAGCATGAGCATGTGCTGGTAGGAATGCAGGTGCTGGAAGGGCATGAGCATGAGCTGGTAGGAATGCGGGTGCTGGAAGAGCATGAGCATGTGCATGAATATGTCCTCCAAAAACTGGTGCGGCTGCAGGAGTGGCAAAAGCAACTGGTGCTGGTGCAGCAAATGCTGCTGTTGCCGGAGCAGCAAACGCAGCTGGTGCCGGGACTGGTACAGGAACAGGAGCTGGAGCAATCAAGGGATGTGCTACCGCATGATTGATGTGATGAGCATTGAATGAGGATGCATACGGTGCCACAAAAGCCGGTCCCAATACACCAGCCTGAGTTGAAGCGACAACAGCAAGTACAGTAAAAATCTATAAATCCAAACAAATTCATATACAATAAGGATATCATATCCAATCATACGCATGACAAAATCCTTACCACACTCTTGGACACCATTATGAACTGAAACCGTCGGTATATGTTATTGGAGAAAAAGCTAAAACAAGTTTGACACCATCTCAAGGCAGACACCACCCTTTTATATGAACTGCACTAATGGATGCAACATCTTCTGCCCGTAGAATACCAAGTACCCATACCGGTGGGTGTCTATTAAAATCGAAACCTATTAACATGGAGAAGTGAGTAACCTCAACGACATGCGTGTGCTCTTTGGGACCATTTTGAAATTCGATAACTCAATGTGCTCAGATACATAATTTCGTACGCTAATTGAATTCTAATTGAATGCGCTGGGAAGTAGGTACTTATCGAATCGATGGATTAATTATCTTGTAACGGCAAAAGTTGGTTTCGTTTTGTTAACGCATATGTCATCGATTATGAGTGACGCGTTTGTCACGTGTCGGGTGTCATATTGGCAGATATGATTGTGCATGAACATGAATAAGTGCGGCACCGAAGATTGATTAATTTGTCGTGGGTTATATAACTTACGCGACTGACTTTATAATACAAATATCAAGCCTAATAGGGCGTGAATCCTTATCGGCAAGATGTCACGAACACGAGTTATGCTTTTAGTGGAGTTATATCATCGATTTGAGTTATGTTTTCGCGTTGGAACAATATTTGAGTAGGTACAGCAGTTCCCACCGACATCATAGGGGGTTATATGATTTATGGGAAATGTGACTTGGAATGAATTTGCATAAAAAATTAGGTAAAGCTGAAGCGAAAACAATCATTCAGAATGTTCAAAAGTGCTGGAGAAGTCAAACATCGAATTATCTCAAAACTAATATCTACTGGCGCGGCACGTTAACGGATTTAGGTTTTCACTTATGCCTGAGCGTAAGTCAGCACTCGGGTTGTCCAAAGGCCATTATTCGATGTCTTTCCTAATGGTAGCTTTTCGGTATTATTCCTGTTGAGAACAGAGGTCAAGGTCTTTTCTGTTTTCAATTATTTGTCGCTCGTTTTGATGCTCTGAACCCAGTGGCTTTAGATAGTCGACTTTCACCTGAGCGGTCTACAACTTGGTTTGGATTTCGAGGCTTAAAGAGGCATCTCTCCGTTTTTGAAACTTCGTAGCTTCGTTATATCCTCTGTAATTTACCAGGTGCTTTGCCTCACAATATTAGCATAGATGGCGGTCGGTGGTTTGTTTGCATTTCACACATCGCAGTTCTTTTTTTACAATAAATTCACACATCGCGGTTCTTTTTTTTTACAATAAATTTGCGATTGATAAAAGCTTTGGCAACGTTTCTACGTGATATAAACAACGATATTTAAATTGTTTTTAAATTGTAAGATATCATCGATTTCATCAGCTTTATCAAGGTTAAGCATAATGGAAGTCCACGCCTTACCAGAATGTCTATTGACGATTACTCGCTCTTACATCAATACTTATTTGCTTACATAAGTGGCGCTACAGTACGGAATAAAACTAGAACTCTACAAACATGCCTCTAGAATTAGCCCGTTCCTTAGCTAACTGCATCCAGTTGCGCACAATTTTGTTTGAGGTTCTTTAAACTTAAAAAAAAATATATTTTGCATTCTCAAAAGAGAATGCCACCACTTAATAAAAATGCACTTGTTAATTTTAATTTAACAATATTTATTTAAAGCTTCAGATCCCTTACCACTGGTGGGGGGAAATCTTTAGCTTATACGAAGAGATGAACTTAAGAACTGAACTAGGATTAACAGAAACTTCTTATTTATAGTAATAAAATGTCGAGTCAACAAATCTGTGTTCGACTGACGATCATAATATAATTCTTATCTACTCACTCTGCGTGGGAGTGTTTGTTATTTTAGGAGGAAGCTGAAGGCAAAGAATATGCTGATATATGCATTTCTTGTGTGGCATGCACATCTTAATATCATATTACATTATTGAAAGATACTTTGTATCTTTCTTGATACAGGGTGTTTCTTATCTTATAAAGTTATTGTTTGATTTTCTAATAACGTAACCCCTCCCTCCTTAAGTTTGATGCTCTCCTGAGTATCTATAATTCTATTTTCAATTTTAAATTTTTTGGTTTCATTTCTTTTACAATATAATATAAGAATTACAATTATGTACAATAATTATGATTATGATACTTGTATATGATATTACATGTTTTAAGTTATTTAGATATTTTACTTCTTGTAATTCTTTTAAATTTTCAATTTGATTTGTATGTATATCTTCTAGGGTTACATTTATTTTTGCAAAGTTCAATGTGTTATATAATGGAATTACAATATTTTGTTTAAAAGTTTCTTTCTGATTTGAGTACAAAGTTGCATTTATTTTGATGTTACAATCTTTAAAATGTAAAAGGTTATTTTTAACAATTTTATATTCAATATTATTACAATATTCATTTAAACTTGATTCTAATAAGTTTTTTGTTAAAATAAGTCCATCTTCTAATTCTATTAATACTTGATCTTTATTTGATCTTATTTTACAATTTTCATATTTTGTTTTATATAAGTTTTGGATACATATTGGACTCTTCTTTAAATGTTTTACATATTTTATTTCATTGTTTTCATATAATGTTTCGTTACAATTGATATAGTTATATTTTGATATTTCGACTTCAAATCCTTGATCGTTTGGTATAGGTAAAATAATTATGCTATTACATTCATATGTGAATACTGGTATTTTTAAAATGAATACTAATTGGTTGTTTCTGGTTAATAAGCTGCTTTCTATATGTTCTAATTTGTTAACAGATATATTAAATCTCTGATTTTCTTCTTTGGTTAAAATATTTCTCCCTAGAACTCCTAATCTTGAAAAGACTATGTTGTCTTGTAATTTTTCTATTTCGTTATTCAATAACATTATGTCTGTATTGATCTGTAGTGATAATATGCTTTTAGCTAAGTTTTCTTGTTTTATTTCTGTGGAATTGATAAAGTTCCTTAACAAATATTGGTGTTTGTTTATTCTGTCTGCCATAGTTTCTAACTCTGTTTGAAATTGTGTATTTATACCTATTTGTTTATTTAATTCTGTCATACTATTCTGATTGTTTTCTTCTATTATTTTTAAATGATTCTCAATCTCTAATCTATCATCGTTGTCCATAACTCCAAAAAGAAAATGGAGTGCACTACCTCCTATATTTATTATTCCTCTCCTTTGTCTAGAATAAGGAAGTATACTGTGTAATTTTGATTTTGAATCTCCTAATGCTTCTGTCATTAGTCTTTTTAATCTTAAATCTTGGAAATTGTTATAGCCTGTTTCTATAGAAAATTCGATTTGTTTAATAATTTCATCATAAGTTTCTAAATTGATTATATGAAGTATTTTATCATATTTTTCAATTAATTCAATGGGTTCTTGTTTTATAATTATATATCCTGCTTGATTATGAATTTCCTGTAATATGAATTCTGATTTCACTATGGTAAAAGTGAACAATATAATAATTAAAGTTATGATTTTCATATTGTCTGTAAAGAGATTAAATTACTATTATCACTATTTTGATATTTATATTTTCTTTTGAAATGTGTTTTATGTAATTTTTTATTGTTTGAATAATATTTATTATCAATCTTTTCTACCTTGGTTTTCTTATATTTCGCAGCTATCTTCTTTGCTGTTCTAACTACGTCCGCTTTTACATATAAATCCTTATTTAAATTGGGTTCAACAAAATCTACTTTATTTTGATTTCTTTTATTAATATTATCTTCCTTTACTTTTTGGATTCTTTTTCCTATCCTTTCTAAATCTTCTATCTTTATTTTGTTTTGAATAAAATCTATAGGTTTCCTTAATGTCGTTGAATGGATTGTAGAATTATATATACTAACTGCTTTTATTACTTTTTCTTTTAAATTTAATATATTCTTTTTCTTTTCTTCCATGCACTCTTTCTACATCTGAGTTTCCTGTTTTATGATTTGGGGTTATTAATTTTATTTTAATTCCTTCTTCATTGCAATATTCTTCAAATGCTAAAGTATTAAATTCTTTATCGCATACTATTTCTTGGGGTTTTCCTAATATAGAGTTTCTAAGTTTAAGTTGCTCAATTATTTTATGAGTGTTTCTACTAGCTATTGGAAAAGCTGTCAAATGTTTAGTAAATTTGTCAATAATTGTTAAATAGTAAATATCTTTAGTTGGAATATATATATCCATATGTAGAAGTTCATTTGGTTTAAGTGCAGTTTTGCTTATTTCAAATTTTATTTTTTTCCGGATTTCTATCATGTTTCGCTGTTTGACATACAGTACAATTGTTTATGTATCTTCTTATTAATTCCTTTAATTTTGGAAAATAGTATTCATTTTTAATTTCAAGATATGTTTCATGTATTCCTCTATGATTAAATTGTTCATGAATCTTTTGAATGAGATTCAATGCATCATTTGTATTATTTAAATCTTTTAAAAGCGTAATGCATCTTAGTAATATTAATTTATTTTGATTGCTGTAAAGCTCAACATATTTTTTCTGAATTTCGCAAAATAAATTATCACTTGGACAATAAATTGCCACTTTTCCGTGATCGGGTAAAAATTCCCTTAATGCTTCAGTAAAATGATCGCCTACATCTTTTGATTTAATTATTAATCTTCTAACACCTTGGTATATAAATTTAATATTTTTATCTTCATCTTCTGACTCTATAACTTCTATTTGATGCTTAAACATGTTTATAGGTAATTCTGAAATTCCTATATGATCATTTCTATCTTCTATTCCACTGATTTGTGGCTAACGTTGTATCTTTATTTTCATTAACTGCGTTTACTTCTAATCTGCTCAGATAATCTGCTACATGATTTTCTTTTCCTTCTAAATATTCGATATCAAAGTCATATTCATTTAAACTAATTTTCCATCTTTGGAGTTTTGAGTTTGGCTCTTTAAGGTTACTTAACCATATTAAAGGTCTGTGATCGGTTCGTATCTTAAATTTACGACCGTAAAGATAAGGTCTAAAATATTTGGTTGACCATACTATACTTAATAATTCCTTTTCAATAGTGCTATATCCTCGCTCATGTTCATTGAGGGTACGGGATGCATAACATAAAGGGTGATTCGATTGTGAGAGAACAGATCCGATTGCATAATTTGATGCATCGGTTGTTAATACAAATTCTTTTGCGTAGTCAGGATATTTTAAAACTGGGTCACTTGATATGAGTAATTTGAGTTCTTCAAATGCTGTAATATATTCTGGGTCTTTAATATTTATCTTTGCTCCCTTTTTAAGGTATTTGGTCATAGGAACTGCTACCTTCGAGTAGTCTTGAATAAATTTCCTATAATAACCTGTCAATCCCAAAAATGATTTTATTTGTTTGGTTGTACATGGAATAGGTATTTTATCAATAGCTTTTATTTTATCTGGATTTGGTTTTATACCATTTGTAGTAATAACATGACCTAAGTATTCTGTTTCTTTGCTTAAAAATTTGCATTTATCTATTTGTATTTTTAAATTATATTGTTTAAGTTTCTCAAATACTTTATTTATTGAACAAATATGTTCTTCTAGTGATGTACTAAATATTAAGATATCGTCTAAATAGACAACACATATTTTTCCTATAAGTCCTTCTAAGACATGATTAATCATTCGCTGAAAAGTAGCGGGGGCATTCTTAAGTCCAAATGGCATCCGATTAAATTCGTAATGACCATTAGCAGTGGAAAATGCTGTTTTATATCTATCTTTAGGATTCACCAATATCTGATGAAAGCCTTTCGCTAAGTCAAGAGTAGTAAAATATTGGGCTCTATCCGATTTACTAAATATTTCATCAATATTTGGAATAGGAAACTTGTCTTCCACGGTGATTTCGTTAAGTTTTCTATAATCTATGACAATACGCCATTTCGTGAGTCCTGAGTTGTCAATCTTTTTGGGTACGACCCAGATAGGAGCATTATATGGGCTATTACTTTCTTTTATGATTCCTTGATCTAGCATTTCAATTATTTGTTTATCTACTTCTTCTTTGTGCACTTCTGGATATCTATATAGTCGTGTATATATTGGTTTATCATTTTTCGTTTCAATTTTATGAGTTACTTCTTTTACATTTGTAAGTACATCTCCTTCTTTAAAAAATAATATTTTATTATTTTTAATTATTTGAGCTAATGCATTCTTTTCTTTATTATTCATATAAGGTTTTATTAACTTATCAATTAATTGTTGTGATTCTAAGTCAATATTATATAAGTTTATTTGTATGTTTGATAATTCTTGAATATATTGTTCTAAGGGATAATCCTTGGGTTTAGATAGTAATGGAATCTCATTATTATTTATTTTCAAAGTATGAGTATAATATGATAGCTCTGCTTGTAATGGAATAAGGATATTATTTCCTAAAATTCCGTCAAATGAACTGTTAGTTATTGTAGTAATTAAAAATTCCATAGTTGATTCTTTTTTATTGAATTCACTAGGTAATGGTAAAATTATTTTCGTTTTTATTAAATTCTCTTCATATAATGTCTTTATGGTTATTGGTTTAACTAATTTAATTTCATGGTTTCTTGGAAATATATTTTCCTTTAATACAGACGTTGCTGCTCCTGTGTCTACTAAAAGTCTAAGTTTTTTATTTAAAATATGAATGTCTATGCAGGGTAATGGTCTGCTGAGGCATGTATTTGAAAATTTGAAGTATTTTGAGTCATATGATCTACTTCCATTGGTTCTGGAATATTTCTTCTAAATGGATTACGATTATTATTGGAAAAATTCCCGCTTCTGTTTGGTTGCCTATATTCATTTTGGTTTCTATAGTTTTGATTATTATTTCTATAAAAGTTCCTACCGTTATAATTCTGATTTCTATTCACAGCTATGTTTCCAGATTCATTTCTATAATTCCTATCGTTTCTATCATTTCTGTCGTTCCTATAATTTTGATTAAAATTATTAGGTTTATAATTATTATTATATTTGTTACTGTTATTAAAAGTCTTTTTGTACTCATTGTTTTTAAAGTTTTGAATAATTTTATAATTTGTATTATTATCTTCCTTTGTCCAATGACAAGATTCTAATTTATAGAAGGCTTCACTAAGGGTTTTAATATTGTGATTTATTATAATTGAACTTGCGTTCGGGGGTATTCTTTCGCAAAATTTACTTAATAACGATGCTTCGTTATTGCTGGGATTATATTCTTCTGGTTTACTTTCAGATAAATAATACTTGGTATTTAATCTACAGAGAATTTGTGAGAATGAATGATACATTTCTGAAATATTTTTAGAATTAATTTTATCTGCTTGTTCTTTAAGTTTTAAAAATGATTCCTTTTCACCAAAATTTTTTACTAAAATTGTTTTAATTTCCTGCCAGTCATTTGGATCGCCACTCCTTAATACTACTTCTAGGGCATAATCTATTATTTTTGATTTAATTTCACTTGTTATGAATTCTTTTGACGCTTCATTGTATAAACTACATGCACTTAATAAAAATTCTGCTTTTTTTATAAATATAATAATACTACAATTTTTACCGTTAAAAGTGGGTAAAGTTTTTAATAACTTTAGGGGATCGATATTAATAGAAGCCATTTTTACCTGTTCTTCTAAATTTAATGTTGGTTCAATGTTTTCTTCAAATGTTTTTGATTGTTGATTTTCAGCTGATGGATCTGCTTCCTTTTTGTTAAATTTTAATGCTGCTGGTATCCTGTACGGACTGTACTTCTTCATTTAATTTAATACACGTTGGGGCTTTCGATTTGGATTTTATTTGCCCGTATAGTTGTTCTTCCTTCTTAATTTATTTATTCACTTTTTTATTATTATTAATTAATTTTATTTATTTTATCCAACTTGTGAGTTCTTTTTTTGTTCTTTAGTGATATTTATTTTAATTGTGGTGATTTTAGCTTCCTTTTGAGGATTGTTTTCCTCTGGTAACTTTTAAAAAATATGTTCAATGATATCCACTGAATTTAATAAATATATTTTTTTTATTTGTCTCTTTTTATTAATTTATTTTATTTAGTCCAACATTCCCTCTATGGGATTAATGAATTTGTCCTTTCGAATCTTTTAATTCACTGTTTTTCACTAAATAATATATATTTTTTTTTTCGTCCTATGCCTATTGTAATTTTATTTTACAGGCATATCACTATTTAAATTAGTGTGAACGATTTTTATGATTCCCGATTTAAACTTTAAAAAAAGTAAGATACGCTATGGACCTTTCGGGATCCTACCGACTGCGCCAATTTTGTTTGAGGTTCTTTAAACTTAAAAAAAAATATATTTTGCATTCTCAAAAGAGAATGCCACCACTAAATAAAAATGCACTTGTTAATTTTAATTTAACAATATTTATTTAAAGCTTCAGATCCCTTACCACTGGTGGGGGGAAATCTTTAGCTTATACGAAGAGATGAACTTAAGAACTGAACTAGGATTAACAGAAACTTCTTATTTATAGTAATAAAATGTCGAGTCAACAAATCTGTGTTCGACTGACGATCATAATATAATTCTTATCTACTCACTCTGCGTGGGAGTGTTTGTTATTTTAGGAGGAAGCTGAAGGCAAAGAATATGCTGATATATGCATTTCTTGTGTGGCATGCACATCATATTACATTATTGAAAGATACTTTGTATCTTTCTTGATACAGGGTGTTTCTTATCTTATAAAGTTATTGTTTGATTTTCTAATAACGTAACCGCACGTCGAGGTGGGTTTCTACTTGTGCGCGCCAATTAAGAAGAAGTTTTCCTCTACTATGTCAACCTTTGGCTGGGAATCGAAGACTCTGCGAGCCGGAGTATTGATGTCCATTCGTTCTACATATCCAATGCGGAGTTTTTTTTTTGACGCAAATGGAGCCGGCATATCGCTTTATAGCTCGTATAGTTCTTGGTTGAGTCTTCGTCTCCATAGCCCGTCAACGCAAACAGGACCGAAGCTTTTTCGATGAATTTTCCTCTCAAATCGACCAAGGATTTCTTCATCCGCTATTGAGGCGGTCCAGGCTTCAACGCCGTAGTGCAGGACTGGGATGATCAGGGTCTTATATAGGATCTCCTTAGTAGTTCGAGTGAGGGCTTTACTACTGAATTGGCTTCTTAGCCCGAAGAAACAGCGGTTGGCAAGAGTAATTCTTCGTTTAATTTCTGACGAGGTGTTGTTGTCAGGGTTAATAGCGAAACCGAGATAGATAAAGTCCCGTACTACCTCCGTACTACCACCCTGTCAATGGTGACGTTCTGTCCAATTCACCGATGTTGTGTGTCCTTTCGTGTTGACAGCATATACTTCGTCTTGCCCTCATTTACTGCTAAACCCATTTTTGCCGCTTCCTGCTCTATACTGGCAAACGTGGGTGGCTATGACATCACGTTAAGTCCGACCAATGATGTCAATATCGTATGCGTATTCTAGTGCCTCTGGTGTTGGCTCGTGAGTTTTGCACAATCCTTCCAAGAATCAAATTGAAGAATTCACATGACAGCGCATCGGCTTGACATGACAGCGCATCGCCTTGTCAGGTCGTTTCCGACCCTGATGGAGCAGCGAGAATTCTCCATCGTCATCCTACACGAACGGAAGAGTTTGGGCGGTATAGCAAAACTAGACATGACTCCGTGTAGTTCTGCCGGCAGTGCAATGTTGTTCGTTATCGCCCTTAAACTGTCTGCAGAAGTGGTCCTTCCATATCCTCAGCATCGACTGTGTCTCGACTATGATATTTTCTTGTTCATCTTGACAGGATTCTGTTTGAGCCTTGTATCTTTGGCTTTGACATTTTACACTTCCTGGAGTGCCACCTCTCTATATCCTCGATCGCTCGCTTTGCTTGCTCTTTTTTCTTCTCTCTGAAACGCCGGTGTTCTTCCCTTCTTCTCTGCCTATAGAGCTCAACGGCAGCTTTCGTCTCCACCTGCAGCTTAGCCTTGTAGGCCTCGTTCTTTGCTGCGAGCATCTGTCAGCATTCCTCATCAAAACAGGTATTCCTTGCTGGTGGGCGCGAGAAACCTAGCACATCAGTTGCGGCTGATCAAATGCCTTTGGCATCATTGCCATTGTCCTTCCACATTCGATGCTGGTGGTATGGTGTTAACCAAGAGGTTACGAGATACTCTTTGCGCGAAGTTCATTAAATAAAATTTTCCACGGTATTTCTGGATTGTTGTGGCGTGTTGGATATCCGCATTCTTACCTTGGCTACAACGAGGTAGTGGCCCGAGTCGATGTTAGCTCCTCGACATGTTCGGACATTCAAAATAATGGATGCGTGCCTCTTGCCTATCGCAATGTGATCAACTTGGTCGACCGTTCGTTGATCTGGAGACCGCCATGTCCCCAATGGATATCGAGGTGAGGAAACCGTGTTCGGTAATGAAGTCAATTAGCCTAAGTCCGTTGCCAGACGTGTTGTTGTCGAGGCAATGTTCTCCGACAAAACTTCTTAATACGTCTTCTCTCCCTACCTTTGCATTAAAATCTCTACATCGTTCTTTGGTAGTCGCTCATAGGTTTTGTCAATAAGCTCGTAGAAACAATCCTAAACTATATCATCGATTTCCTCCGTAAAGGCAGGAGCGCATATAAGTCTTATGTCGCCAAATTTGGACTTGATGTGGATTGTTAAAATCCGTTCGCTAATGTTTTTGAAATATAATACTTCTTGCTTAAGTCTGGCGTCGAACGTCATTGTCCTTTTTCGTTTAGCAGGGTCGTTATCAATAAAATAAGTCCTTTCCGAGGCTTTTGGTTGCTTCTTAACTTTTTTTTAAATGGGTGGGTAGTTAATCCAAAGCACAATACCCAACCTGGAAGGCCAGTTGCAATTTATAAGATAACCCTAGGACACGGGTCCATCAGTATCAATTAAGGGATTGAGCGCTGCTGTTAGCCTTTCGGTTCATCTGCCACCATCTCTATTCTGCAATTCGTAGACAACCTGTTGTCCGAATATGTAGAAGCAGCTTGTCTAGGTTCGCCGAGGACAGCAGGCCGGGTATTCATTCCGTGCCATTCTGACCTGCCTGTATATAAACGTATGAGGCTTTGAATACAATAAACAGGTGATGGTCATCAGTGTGGACATCCTGAATGCCTACGAAATTATGCGACGGCTAGACGTGAAATACGTTTTTGGTGAACTGACAGGCTTATCTTCGTATGTAGGGTGCCACATCAAGGAGAAGGACTACTACGCCAACAATGGGAAGTTGCGAGACATCAAAGAAGGCTCGCCAGCTCTGTTGAATTTATTGATGTACAAGATGTACTACTACCATTTTGGCCAGGTGTTCACAAAGGGAGGAAAGTCGAACAGTGCGTACAGAAAAAGTAATGCGGAGAGGAATACCGGAATCAGTCTATCCGCCATCGTGTACACGCAATTCGTTTTATTCCATTTCGGAGTTCTATAGCTACCTCTAAAAAAACACCCGTTACAAAGTTAAGGATGCCTAGAATCGTGGAGTTTAAGCTGCAACCAACTCCAGCCCTCAAACTTACTACAAAAACACACAACCATTATTTTAAATAAACACCAAACTCAGTTAACGAATTTTAATTTGTTATCTCGGACTTGTAATACCAATTGTATGCGTATTACGTTTATTTATTCTTTATATGCTTCAAAGGCTTTCTCAAAACGTTCTAAGAACCGAACTATATTGTAATCTCCCTTCAAGCAAAACACCCGAAGTGTAACCGCACCTACACTAAAATATGTCAGTTGGACACGACACCTTAACCAAAATAAATTTTCTCTAAAGCATCCTTGCGAATAATGAACCGTTTCGCGCTAATTCTCGAACCTCTATTCACCTTAAGTATCTACGAAAACAAACATATTTTCCTTGCTCACCTTCATTGTGAAATCACTTCAATTTACACTCAAGAATCATCAAATACTTCAAAGAACTCTTAATTCAAATGCGAATGAACTCATCCAAAATCGCATTAACCTCCGATAAAACAAACACCTACACCTGTTAACTTTTAACCTCATCGGTTTATTCGTCAAGTATTTTCGCGAAAGCCTATTCTCAAAAAAAAAAAAAAAAAAACGTCCTTCAACTTTGGTCAACTCTCAGCACTTTGAAAATAAAATCTTTTCATTCCGTTAACATACGTTGTGCTTCTTCGTCTAGCCAAATCGCGTCCTTTAATTCTCTAAGCAGATGCAAAAGTCGCAAAACAATTTCCAAGAGTTCAACGCTATCCACAAATCGGAGGATCCATTCAATTGACATCAACCCACATAGGCTTAATGCTTGTTTACGTTTTCAACCACCCACTGAGTAAGTACCTAAAAATATCCAGCCTACAAATTTTACAGGGAAATCCATGTAGCTATCACCGCCACCGTTACTGCGGACCAGGACTTAAACTATCACAAACAGATAAATCCTAATTCTAAAAACTGTTGCTGTTTACTGAGGGCCCACGCCTTGCCGCAACGAAACAGCCAACAAAGAGTCCTTTAATTACTTAAAAATACTGCGCATCATAACAGGAATAGAAATGATAGATGGATAGATTCGGACAAGAATTGCGATGCGTAGTTTAACACAGGACGCCCTTGAGGGCGGGATTCGCCTAAGATGAGTGGATCTCATTTCTAAACGTAGCGCGTAGTCCTTTGCTATGAACCCGCAATTTTTATTGTTTTGTGTGTTCATCGAATGAGTAAATGGTCCTCTCGCACTAAAGCAGGCAAAACGTGCCTATAGGCCGAAGGCACGAATGCGGTGTTCAGTGCGAGAGTGTTATGTTTTTATACGTCGAACTGTTTGTGAGTTCGACATTGCTTTGGTGAAGGGTGGGGGAGACATTCAACCGAGACACTTTCGACGCAAATGGATTCACAAAGTGAATGTTGATTAATCAAGTCGACAGGCAGCTGGACGACTGGTCAACTCAATGTCCATAGTCCTTTTTTTGCGACGCGAAAATACCAAATAAAGGGTGGACGAGTGGTCAGGGCAGCTGAAGCACATTGCATGGGATTTTTACTTAGAAATGTGCTTAATGGAGTTGACATACAATTGATTGATGGGGTGGGGGTTGCAGCAAAATTCTTAGACTTTGTTTGGAGATTTATCTATCGTATGGCGCCATTCATTTTGATGTAATCTGTAAGGTGATTGAAGCTCTGCAAAGTGGATTAGAGCAAATCAATACTTCTTGGGTATCTGAGAGTGATAGGTTAGGTTAGGTTAGGTAAGGTTACAGTGGCTACACGCGTGTAAACTTATTTGCCACGAGTTGTCGCCATCCCTAATGAGTGATTGGGTCCCTAGGCAGCATGTATACAGCCATATTGTCCACCAATATGGTGTACAAGCCCAGCCCCAGACCTTGTTCCTAAATCTAATTGTTAGGAACTAAGGAAAAAACTAAAAGTCCGCAAAGTCCCGAGGAATTTCAGAATCGCTTTCCCCATATAGACACCTGAATTCAGTGCGCGATCCGATACCGCCGTGCTAAAGCGGAAGAGCTCCGGAGGATTGTCGACGTACCCGTCGCGGCTTAGCCGCTTGTCCCATGCGTCACGGTAGCGACGGTTTCTGACGAATGACACCTAAATTATCGAAGAAGTAGTATCCCAGATGAAATCTCCTTTTCTGAGCGAGATGGACATGACCATAGAAGGTGAGTAATATTTCCTCGTCTTCCTCGTCCAAGCAGCTTCTACAGAAGTAATTTCTGAAAAGGCCAAGTCTCTCTGCGCGTAGGCCTATAGGCCTACTGTAAGGAATTCGGTTATAGTGCTGCTGTTTGATCTGCTCAGCATTGTTAAGCAAATGGAGCGCTTCAGGTTAAAATTTTGGCCAGAGTTGCCCGCATATGTGACACATTATGCTGTTTATCCATCTGCGGATTTCTTTCTTGGTCGCACCCAGTTTGATCAATTCACATGTAGCGAGAGCATACAAACCCGGATGAAGAAATCCTTGGTAGATTTGGGAGGAAAATTCTTCGAAAAATTGCGTTGACCGGCTATGGAGACGGAGATTCAACCAAGAACTATACGAGCTGTACAGCAACATGCCCCTGGTCAAAAAACTCCGCATTCGACGTTTAAGATGGCTATGACATGTTGAACGAATGGACACCAATACTCCGGCTCGCAGAGTCTTCGATTCCCAACCAGACGCAGTAGAGGAAAACCTCGCCTTAAGTGGCGCGCACAAGTAGAAACCGACCTCAACCAACTTGAAGTGCGCAACTGGAAAACTGTCTAATTGGAGAGGCATGTTGGTTAAGGCCCAGGCTCATTCCGGACTTAAGCGCCACTTACGTAAGTTAGAGAGCATACGGCATACCTCACGTATCTACTGGCGGTAGAATATTAAGGGTAGAGCCCTGTCTGGCAAGCTCATCGGCCTTGCAATTACCTGGTGGTTATTATCTGTGGCTTGACACCCAGAAGAGGTGCCAGGTAAAATGCTCTGCCATCTCATTAAGAAATAGTCGGCATTCGAGAACTGATTGGTAATTGAACGAGATAGCTTCCAGCGCATAGCATAGCCGTCACTTGAGACGTAAATATACTTCGTGGATATTACCTTACTTTTCAGCCAGGACAAGGCTTCTTTGACTGACATGATTTCCGTCTGGAAACCGCTACAAAGATCGGGAAGGCGAGGGTATGCTTAGGTTAAGCATCTCGGAGAAAAATCCTTCACCCACTCCAGATGATGTTTAAGCCCCATCCGTGAAGATGTGAGTCGAGTAATTGGTTCCGACCGAATCCGACTCCCATTCAAAGCGACCGGAAATAGTTGTCCTGCAGTTATGCTCAAAACTGAGTTGAAAAGTGGTGTGTCCGGTGTTTTCTGTAATGTTAAGGTGATTCAGAATCATTGTGTGTTCACTCCTACAGTAACATTGAAAAAAAAACGAGCGTGCAGACGAGCTGGCCATTCAAGGCTCAGCTCGTCAAGGCTCACTTGCGGCAAGGGTCCGTATCCTGCTAGGTGCGATTGAATGAATGAACGGAGAATGTTAAAAAATTGGGTCATGTGGAGGACGATATGGCTCTTCTACTACAAAAATAGATAAAACGATCCACTAAATAGAACCCGCCCAGGTATCGCAAGAATTACGGGGAACTGGTAGATGGTTGACCATGCGGCCAAACTATGGATCCCATACAACCTTTAATGCCGCAGTTGCGGGAATACAAATGAAAGAGAAACCCTCTTCCATTTCATTTGCAAATGTACGGCACTAGCAAGAGCCAGATTGCGTGCGTTGTAACAACTATTTTTCTACAGCCCTAGCGACATCTCGGATAAGAGGATAGAAGATCTTATCCTTTTTCTAAGCCTCACAGGCTAGGTCTAGAGACTGCCTGTATCACATCCACAACAATCGTAGTAAAGGTCACACGAGTCGTGGTAACAAAAAGGGTTCTTGGGTTCGTGCCGAACCGCCATTTCTTCCTACATCTACCTGATTGGGAGTCCATGGGTGGTATGAATAAAAGTGAGCACCTGCTCAGAGCATGTACTCCATAAAAGGTGGAGTAGGTGCCCAAAGAAAAAGCACCTGCTCACTTTTCATATGAATAAAATTAAACACCAACCAGTGAGCACCTACTCCTTCATACTGACTAGGTGCTCTCATACTTCGAACCTAATTCTGTTTTTTGTTTTCAAAACTGTACCAAAATCTAACGGAATATAGAAAGACAAATTACTTTTATTTTATTTGCTGTTGTTTGTGCATAATTTGTACAGTTAGTCAAGAAGAATTGTTGTGCGATTGGCAATCATATACAATTAAGTGTTGGAGCTTGGCGGTTATAAAATGGATTGTGAAGAAAATCAAAAAAAAATTGTTCATTTCCTTCTTGATTACCCGGTTCTAATAAATAAATCAAATTTACCGGACATAAAAAACAAAAAAAATAAAGCTATTAGTGAAATAAAAGAAAAATTAATAACCGAAGGCATTTTACTAACAGAACCACAAATCTTTAAAAAAATTAACAATTTTAAATCAAGAATAAAAAAGAAAACTGACAAAAACCAAACCGGAAATAAAAAAATTGTTCTGAAAGAATGGGAGAAAAAGTTTTTCCACTTTATGCAAGGTGTTCAAACCCTGCAATGGTTAAAATAAAAGGTGTGTTATTTGTTTTCATTTATGATTTTTTTTTAATTTTTGACATTCAAAATATTAGGATCAGTTTCAGCTGGAGTCCTTCAACAAGAACTGGATGAGTTTCATGATGAGGATGAGGATGAGGATGAATATTTGTGTGAGGATGAAGATGAAAACGATATCCGGGATATCATCGTCAACGTACAAAATGAAAAAAATGTAGCAACTAAGGATCCGTTGCCTGGAACTTCAAACATCAAAAAATCTGAAAAGAAAAAAACAAAATTACCAGAAACTGAAGAAACTAAGGACCTGACGACGTCTGAGCTACAACGCTTAGTTCTTTTGGAGCAACTTGA
This sequence comes from Rhingia rostrata, assembly GCA_949824845.1. Lineage (NCBI taxonomy): Eukaryota > Metazoa > Arthropoda > Insecta > Diptera > Syrphidae > Rhingia > Rhingia rostrata. Next base: position 31,037,168 of record OX463757.1, read on the forward strand.
AACTTTCAGGGTTGCAAAATGTTATTTTAAGAAAAAATGTGGAGATCTGGGCTGTTAATTAACAAACATTTGTTTTTTTTTTTTTAATATAATAGAAATGTGAAAAAAAAAATGAATTAATAAAAATTGAAATAATTAATATTATGGCTTACTTTTTAAAGGCGATTTCCGTGAATAATCGCGGAAATAGCGTCTCTTCGCAAATGTCCCCTCCGAAGAACAACAGCATCACTATATTCAACATTATTTTGTGTTGTAATGCTTTCGGAGGTGTTATTGAATTCCTCTATTTCGAAGTCTTGATCTCGTATTCGCTTTGCAACGTTGTGCAAAATAAAACAGCAGAGTGTAAGAGATGGAACTTTTTCTGTTTTGACTCGCATTTTATTGTGCAAAATGGGAAAACGTTGCTTGACTTGTGCAAAACATCGTTCAATAATAACACGTTCTCGAGTTAAGCAGTTGTTATATGAGATTTTTTCAGGAGTATCTGGATTTTGATATGGAGTTAAAAGCCAAGGAGTAAGACCGTATCCTGAATCACCAAGTAAAAGGGCACTAGCTTCATTCCATTGCATGATTTTAGATATAGGAGAATTTTTCCAAATTCGCGAGTCATGCACCGATCCTGGCCAAGAAAGCTCAACACTTGAAAATTCTTCTCTAGCATTGCATGTTGCCTGAACATTAATGCTGTGATACCCTTTTCTGTTGACGTATTCATCTCCATGAACAGCCGGTTTGATGATGGGAACGTGCGTACAATCAATTGCACCTATTGCGGAAGGAAAATGGTATTTTTCTTGCCATTCTTGCTTTTCACTCTGCAGCTCTTCAATCGTTGAAGGGAATTTGATCCAATTATTCGATTTTTTTATTATTGCCGCAGTTACAAATGAAATTGTTTTTGACACTGTAGACTGGTGTACTCCAATGTCTTCACCAACTCCACTTTGAAAACCGGGATCTCCTATGTAGCGAAGGAAAATCCGCATTTTTTCATTATTTGTTAGGGCACCACCCCTTCTTTCAAAATTAGTCCCAAGGAAATGATTCGCTAAAAAATCCACATTTATTTTGTTGAACCTATATAGCACACGATAATCACATTCATATCCAATTCTTCTTCTTTTATACAATTTAACCTTTCGGTTAAGAACTGGCATAAATTCTGCCATTTATGACACAAAAACACCTCTCGTTTTAACGTTGAGCAACCTACAGAGCAGATTCACAAATGTGGAGCAGGTGCTCAATTCGATGGAGCGGGTGCTTCGGTTTATTCATACCAAACAATGGAGCAGGTACTCACCTTGAGGAAGGTGCTCATCGAACAACTAGATGCTCACTCGTTGAGCACCTACTCATGTATTTTATTCATACCAAATGAAGCACCTGCTCCTAAAAGTTGAGTTTTGAGCAGGTGCTCCGTTTTATTCATACCACCCCATGTGACGAGGTCTCAGTCTCTCTGTCGTAATTATGTATGGGCTTTATATGTAGGCAAAGATTTTAAAGTCATACAGATGACGCATTGAGAACAAAAAGCAGATACTTTGCTCATCAGCTTCATGGCACGGGTGGACCCAGTGCTGTGCACACATGATAAACTTGATCCAAACATATGGCGGGCTGTGCCAGTACGACCCGCCATAGAACAATTCTTCTTGTATGCAATGCAAGAATTATAGAGGCATGTTGGTTGGGGCCCAGGTTCATTCCACTTAAGTAAATAAGCATTTTGCGCACCCGTTATTAGTCTGTCGGGAAATTCAACATTTTAATTTAAAATATAATTTTACCTCTCTAAATATTTTTAAATATTCACGCACTACCACTCCCACTCCCACATGTCCTTTAACAACGTTTTTTACATTTATTTGTGTGTGCGAAGTCATATTTTTTACACAAGGTCTCACACTACCTTGAGTATAACTCCGATTCTGAACCGAAAATTTAAGAAGCTTCTCATGACAGTGAGTAAAATCAAATCTTGGGTGTTGTGACACTTGGAAGTTGAACATAGGACCCCTGACTAAGTTGTCAACGCTAACTTTTTAGGGATAACACAGATTTTGTGTGTATTGGAGAATTTGTCTATGGGTGTTGTCCGAAATAAATTTCCAGAGTCTCTTGTTTTGGGTTTAATTTTGGACAATCATTTTTGAAGGCTGGTGTTATTTTTGGCCGAACATTATTTGGGGTCATTGACCAAATTTCATCACAGCTAAATATAAGGCTCAGAATTTTGTAACTTAAACCCGTAGATAGACTTTCATGATAAGATATGTTAATAACTGTAAATTGTACAAACTATGTGTCAAAACTTCTACTAATATACCCAAAGGAAAGAGTATAACGAATGATCATGCCAATTGGCCTTTTAGCGTCCAAATGGTTTATAAAAGGCTTTATTAAAAAATCTTCTTCCTTTCTTCTTTGAAGCATTAAAATTGGACTCCCTTGTTCCCTCTTTTTTCGTAACTAAACTGAAAAACCAGCGAACGAGAGTCCTTTTTTGGAAAATATACGTCGCAATCCAACACATAATCTGCATAATGGTGGTTGTACCCTTGAGCGTAATTTTTTCCCAATATTTTACTAGCCACCTTATCTTATAAGAGATGCACCATTCCTGCAACCACTACTTTTTGCCACCAGCAACACCAGCTCCTAGCTTCGTGTTCACCGCACAGACTTTCCACAAGGACAAGACTTTATAATTCTGTGATGTAGGATAGCATCTACGGCTGCGGAGCGGGTTATTCTTAGAGCTGTGCTAATGCATATTCAGGCTGATCTTTGATCTTTCCATAGCAGGTTGCGGTTGGAGGCTGTTTCTAAAGTCTTCCACCAGACTAAGACACCATACAGGAGTATGTGTCTAATGATTGACACGTAGTGCCAGAGAGAGAGAGATATGTGGTTGCATAACCCATTTTTTACCGATTGCCATTTGTAGCCAAGGCTACATTGGCTCTTATAACGTGCTCTTCGATGCTGGCTTTCCAGTTCAGTTTATTATCCAATTCCAAACTTAGGCACTTTTCTGATACTGATTCTGCGAAATTGAGACTGACGCCATTAAGTTAACAAAAAAATTTTTTTTTTTGGCGAAACAGGCTCGTTACTTCCAAGGGCCTTGCATTCTCATAACCACTCATGTGGGCGTGTGTAGATACCTCTTGCACTATAGCGGGACCTCATGTTTTATGACAACTCTGAACGGCGAATTCGGGATAAGCTTTTCTTGGCAATTGATACTACTCTGATGAATTTGTCAGATCATCACGAGAGGAGGGCTAATAAGAAATGATGTAGGTATTGCTACGGTTGGGAACCGAACCCAGACCTTCTGCGTGGCAGTTCATGGCACTAAACGTCGCGCCGCTGAGCCCGCCATTATGTTTAGGAAGGTCGATATGCGGGACTTTCTATTTTCTGTTGAAAAGGGCCAGATAAGTTTTTTGAGGGTTCCCGTCGAGTCCACATCTGGTGGCCCAGTTAGACTTTACAGAGAGACCATTTTGTATTATCTCTTTTATGGTATTGGGGCATAGCCCTGATACAGCCTTTGCAACCCCAGCCACCTAGGCAGTCACTTTGGATCGTTATCTTTCTAGATTAACTATAAGCTTATTGACAACTAGATTCCCGAGAAGAGGAGACAGGACGTTCTCTTGTGGGGTGCCGCAGCTAACAGATGCCAGGATTTGTGTTAATAATTTTGACTATGAGTAGCTGAGAACGAGGACTATAAGGCTAAGCTGCAGGTGAAGACGAGAGCTGCCATTGAGCAATAAAAGCAGAGAAGAATAGAAGAACACCGTCTTTTCAGAAAGAAGATAAAAGAGCAAGAAAAGCGCGTGATTGAGTCTATAGATAGGTTTCAATCCAGACTCGATGTTCGCAAGTTTTAGCAAAGCGTAAGACGTCAAAGCAAATGATACCAGGATCGAACAGAATCCTGTCGAGATGAACAAGGAAATATAAAAGTTGAGACACAATCGATGCTTGAGGATATCTAAACTACTTCTGCAGACTGTTGCAGACTGTTAAACTGACGAATAACATTCCACTGTCAGGCAGAACGAAAGATTCAAAATTGGCAACGACAGCGTAAACTGCCAACCACCCGACCTGAATGAAGTAAGGATAGCAATATCTAACCTCACGCTTTATAAGGCTGCTGCAAATGACGGCTTTCCCGCTGAACTCTATAAAGCCGGCTGAGATAACTTAGTAAATAACATCCACCAGCTTATTAACCAAATCTGGTCAGACGAAAGTATGCCTGAAGAATGGAACGTAAGCATCGTTTGCCCGATCCACAAAAGAGGATACCATTTGAACTGCGCCAACATAACAGAGGCCTCAGTCTCCTCAATATCGCCTACAAGATCCTATCTGCCATAATATGAGAACGCCTGAAACCGTTTACCAATAACTCGATCGGCCCTTATCAATGTTGGTTAGGGCCAGGAAAGACCACAATCGATCAAATTCAACCTTCGGCAGATCCTGGAAAATAACAAAGAAGGCCAAACCGATACCCACCACATATTCATCGATTTAAATGCCGCATACGACAGTATTTATGGAGACGAACAATACAGAGCCATGTCTAGTTTTGATATACCGCCCAAGCTCGTGCGTTTGTTTAGGATGACAATGGAGAATTCTCGCTGCTCCATCAGGGTCGGAAACGACCTCACTGACACATTCGATACCAAAAAAAGGATTTAAACTCCGCATTGGACGATTAAGATGCCTGGAACATTTTGAACGAATGGACACCAAAACTCCGGCTCGAATAGTCTTCGATTCCCAGCCAGACCTCGCCTTAAGTGGAGCGCAAAAGTAGAAACCGACCTCAACCAAATTGGAGTGCGCAACTGGAGGTAGTTAGCTATGGACCGGGCTAATGGGAGAGGCATGTTGGTTTAGGCCCACGTTCATTCCGTACTGTAGCACCACTCCCAGCGAGTCATCAACAATTAAATCCCAAAGTGCATTAGCTTTGCTTTGACATTGTTAAAAGCTTCTTTTATATCAAGGAAGGCAACCGTAATTCCTTTAATCTTAGTGAGCGTTTCCTTCTTTCTAAATTCAGTTAAAGTTCCAAAGAAACTAAAATGTGCTTCATACATTCCCCCTCGTATGTGGCATTACTACACCAATTCGCAACCATATGCGTATGCCGATCGGTGGTTTCCGAAGCCCATTGACAGGTATGACATATAAACATTCGTCATACATGGGGACGCGGGAAATCGCAGTCAACTCATTGTGGGCCAGCAGCCGAATGCACGCATGCATTATATTTAGACAGCACTACAGCAGTTATTTTCCTGTCAGTCTTGCCCGCAAATGGCTTTTCTTGCGATCGGTGCCAGTACGCGAACGATATTTCCTAATCGAAATGTCAGCATTAGGCAAGTTGATTGGACATAATTCAATTCGTGGTTTCATTATAGCCATTGACACGTGTTGCATTAGGGTATCGGTATATGTTGACCACATCAATCCATGAGATGCAGTCGCATCTTAACTTTGATGGAGCAGTCATATGAATCGAATGCGTTTGCTGACAACCTGTAATACATTGTGGGCAGTTTCACTTGTTGTTATGCGACCCGAATTACATTTTACTCCGAATCGAGTTCTATTAGCAAACATTAGCAACATTCTATCCAAATGCATCGTTAGACTGCCCGAGGTATGCGAAATAGGCTTTCGAATAAATCGTATCGGTGATTGATGTTTTGTTTGGCATTTGGTTGTTCGAAACCCGAAATTACAAACTCAGATTCGATTATGTAAATCTGATGTCAATATCACAATCAATCGATCACATGAATGAGCCATATGGCATTTTCAGCAAGGTGAGGTTGCAATATGCCCGTGGGAATATTGCATGTAAAATATTTGCATTTACAAAATTAAATGCAAATGTCTTGCTTGTTGAGTAGCACAGTAGTTATGTAGTAGGAGTCGAGTTGATATTATCCCTCAAATTTATTCACTTGTCAATGAATTCAAATTAATTTCTTAAAACATGTGGAAATTAAATTCGAAGGCAATATTGCGCACAATAGTCTGCACCTATAGATGGCATGCATGCAAAACAATCAAAGTTGCATAGAAATTATTGAATTTTAATCGGGAGAACAATTTTCCATGAATTCAAATGACATTTGGTTTAATGACATAACTAACAAAGTTTGTCGATGAGAGGAAGACTTTAGACTTTAAGCTTCAAAATCATTTAAGTGAGATTCCAGGATGAATGTGGGCATCAACAAACATATCGTTCAAGTTAGCTAGGGGAAAAGGTTCCCGGGATTATCGCACGATTGCGAGGGCGGTTTGGAATCTGACTCATTTCCACTACCTCTAGTTGTGCTAACAAAGCATACAATTTTTGGCGCAATAGGCTCGTTAGTACTCAGAGATGAGCTTTCTCGCAATCATTCATGTGTGCTTGCTCGATGGCAGGACCTCCTGTCGAACCCAGACCTTCTGCGCGGCAGTTCATCGGACTAACTATCGCGGCACTGAGCCCTCCACCTCCAGTAGTGCTCCTGAACAAAAATTCCCCAACTCTTGTACAGATCTTTGGACCTCTCTTCTGCTCATGCTTCATGTGTCCCTGATAGAGACCTATGTAGCGGCAAGTGGGCGCAGAGCCTAGATGGTCGCGAAGTATTTGGAGGAAGCTCAACCATCCTCCATGTTTCCGGTGTTATTCTTCCAATGCGGTCAATTATCACGAATTCCAGATGTCCTTTCAGCATGACGCTAAACATCCAATCCGGGGTTCTGTAAGGCTGGTTTTTAGCCGTTTTTAGCTTTTTGGCGTCCTTCTTTGTCCTTTGGACGCGGTGTCATCGGAGTAACTGGCGATAAGTTGAAGGTGGAATCCTACAACTAGTGCGCCTAAATATTTACGGCAAACAGACCGCGGCTTGGGCAGCAGTGAGATTGGGAGCCTCGTCACAATGGGCAGCCATTCAAGATGAACACACAAAGATTGTAAATCACCATAATATTACAGAAAACAAATGAGCCACCCAACCTAGTTTTGTGCACAACGTTAGGACAATCATTCCCAGTCGCCTTGAATGGGAGTCGGATTTGATCTGTCAATGGGTCTAAAACAGAATCTGGAATGGGCGGGGTGGATTCTCCGAGATGCATAACCTAAGTATAGCATTTCGTGTTTCCGAACATTGTAGCGTTTTCCAGGCGGAAATCTTAGCATATAAAGAAGCCTTGTCCTGGCTGAAAGGGAATGCAGTATCGGCGAAGTAATTGAACACCTTCAGTGACAGTCAGGCAGCAGTCGAATCCCTGGTATTCATCACGTTCAAATCGAAATTAGCCCCCGAATGCCGACTATCTGTTAATGAGATGGCAGAACATTCTGGGCGTCAACCCACAGAGATATACCAGGGTGTTGTTAGGCGGTTAAGCTTGCCAGACAGCGCACTAACCTTGATATTCTGCCGCCAGTAGATATGTTAGGTATGACCCTCAAAAATACAAATTTTTGGCGCAACAGGCTCTTTAGTACCCAGGGCCGAGCTTTCTCACAACCATTCATGTGTGCGTGTGTACTTCTTGCACGGTGGCGAGACCCCCTGTTTTATGCCGACTCCGAACGGCGAATTTGGGATAAGCTTTTCTTGACAATTGATACTACTCGGATGGCATGTCAGATCATCACGAGAGGAGGACCAGTGAAGAATCATTTTAGGCGTTGCTACTGCTGGGAATCGAACCCAGACCTTCAGCGCCGCAGTTCAACGCACTAACCATCGCGCAACTGAGCCCTCATGAGGTATGACCCTCGCTACATGTAAATCACAGATCAAACTGGATGCGAACAAAAAAGCAAACCCGAGATGGATAAACGGCACAACGTGTCAAATATCCAGGCAGAAGTGCTCCATCTGCTTAACAACGCTGAAAAAATCAAACATCAGCACCATAACATGTGTCCTCACAGGACACGGTCCTATAGACCTTCACGCAAAAAGACTAGGCCTTTTCAGCAATGACTTCTGTAGAAGCTGCTTGGACGAAGAAGAGGATCAAAGCATAACTCACCTTCTCTGCTTTTGTTCAGCTCTCTCCTAAAAAAGAAAACTTCATCTGGGAAACTACTTCTTCGATATTGACATTGACATCACAATACTTCGCATATGAATGCAACGAACTACAGACACGTAACACCACTTAATACAACAGAGAGAGACAGATATACACAAAGAAGGAAAGACATATTACATGAGCCTACGTGGCACAGAGGAGGAGACATAGATTTATATTATCGCATATTACCGCACAGGTGGCATCAGATAAGCTGACAATTTTCGTAGAAAACAAATGCTGCCGAGGCTGGGGCTTGAACCCGCAGCGTTTGGCTTAGCAGTCAACTACGCATTCCTCTAAGCCATGGCCACCTGCACTTCTCCGATAATCTAGGTGAGGTGGCTTTTATTAATTTAAGAAATGTCATACGCAAAATATTCAGCTCTGAATGGTTCAATTAGAGGAGCAAACATAGTTAAGGTTGACAGATCGAGGTGGTAACACAACGGAACTTTATGGTATAAGCACTGCAGCCTAGGCTTACCTAATGTTGCCAGAGAGAAAACCTGTTTTATCTTAAGACTTTTTTTAACCTAAGCTAATCTTAACCCTGGCCTTGACATGTGATCGCCGATTTTTATTTATAAAAGTTGTTCGAAAAAATAACCTAAGTGTTGGCTTCTGCCCAGTCTAGCCACCTGTTATTTTGTAGTGTTATTTTTATCTCCTTCAGATTTGTGTTGTCCTCCCCGGACTCAAAAGGTTCCTAAAGGGTTCGTTAATCTGTTACTCATCTTGCAACATGATGTATTATTGGAACTCCCATTTAGTCTGATGGATATATGGTTATCTATCAGACTAAATGTTTAACCAATAAGGGCTCTGGTGGATTGCATTCATATTTCTGAGGTATTTATGAAATATACAGGCTTTCGCTAAAAAAGGGGTGTTTAACAAAGCACCCCTTTCGAGATATCTGTTCGGAAGAATTTTTGTTTGAAATCGGAACATTTTCTAGCGAAGTAATCGTTCCGATAAGTATTTCCAACAGATCTCCCGGCGAAAAGTTATACACATATCGCAACTCAGCGATATGATTAATGTCAACAATTTTCGACAGCTATGCGTTGAATTTCTTCATAGATGTCCGAAGATGAATTGCTGCGCAATCAAACGTAAGCGATTGCATGCTTTTTGTTTTGTTCCGCAACGGATTACTCGAAAACAAATTGAGTTTCGATTGGAACTGACTTTAGTTTCGAAAATTGTTGCGAACGGATTTCTCGATGGGGGAGATGAGCTCGCCGAACGTGCAAAGTGGTTCCTTCCGGAAACGAGTATTACGTTATCAATAGTCGAATTGAAATAAGTAGCTACAGCACTCAACCGGTTTTGCACCAACGTAGGGGTCAGAATATAACCGAAGTAGGCATAATGTCGTAGGAGGCTACTAAAATCCACCCGCGTAAAACGCTGCGGCGGGTACAAAACTAAGTCATGCAAGGAATAACACAAAAGTTACAAGTACCTTAGTTCACTGGAATATCCACCCCTTTCGGAAGACTTTTTTGCTTGCTTAAGTGCAACTATAGTCCGGAATGAACCCGTTTTTAGCTAACAGCCTACAGTTGCGCACTTCACGTTGATTGAGGTCGGTTTCGACTTGGTCGCGCCACTTATGGCGAGGTATTCTCTACTGCGTCCGATGTATTGCTGACGTCAACGCAAACGGGAACGACCCAGGATTTCTTCATTAACTTCTGACACGGTATATGTTTCAGCTTCAGCGCCGCACCGTAGAGCAGGAAGGGATGATCACGGTCTTATATACGATCTCCGAAGAAGTTCCAGTGAGGGCTTAACTAGTGAGTTGTTTCCTTAGCCCGAAAAAATTGCGGTTGGCAAGAGTAATTCTTCGTTTAATTTCTGACAAGATGTTGTTGTCAGATTTAATGGCGGAACCGAGATAGGCAAAGTTTCAGTACCTCAAAGTTATATCTGTCAATGGTGATGTTCTGTCCAATTCGTCGATGTTGTGTGTCCTTTCATGTTGACAGCATCTGGAAAATGATTGCGGCCCTCGAGTATGATGACTGTTTCCGTTTGGTCGATGATTTTGAGCCAATGCTGCTCTCCGAATACTGGAATTGGAATGTGTTTGAACCCAAGGCCAGCTTTATGTACTTTGCTTTGCCCACATTTACAGCCAGACCCATTTTTTTCTTTAATTCTCTATACTAGCAAACATGGCTATGACATCAAGTTGAGTCCTACCAATGATATCAATATCGTCGGAGTATGATAGAAGTTTCACCGATTTTTGAAAAATTGTGCCTCTGGTGTTGATAAGGGTCGATTAGGTTGTTGGTAACAGCTTCAGGGGTTCACTTATTATGGCGCAGTTCGTAGGGTCTTCTTTTTTATGCATCGTGCACCTGACTAGATTTGGATTATGAGTTAGTGGATGTTACTTACTAATTCATCTCCAAAACTTTATAAAGCTAAGCGGGAAGCTTCATAAAGCTTTACCGGCAGCCTTATTCAGCTTGAGTTTAGATATTGCTATCCTCACTCAACTCAGGCCGGGTGGTTGGCATTTTCGTTGTGGTTTCCAATTTTAACTTTCAAATTCATTTTTTATTTACATAAAATATTAACATACTACTAGAAAAAAATGCTCAAATCTAACTTATCAATAACTGGTTTACTTAATCTAACTTATCGGCCCTTAGTGGGCGCTGTAAGCTTATATTTAGCTGTTTTATTTTGCCTTTGGCCTTAAATTTGTGGGGTTTATTTTATATATAATTTTAATTAACAAAGAAAAAATAAAAACTTTGTATAGTGTATTTGTATAGAATCGTTTCGGTTTTTTGGAAATTGATCTTCAATTTCCAATCATCGCAATATCCCTTAATGTGATCAAAGTCACGTTGCAAAAGTATGTTGATGACTCCGATTTTCTGACCTGATCTGTTCGCCACTAGATCATCTGCGTACGCTATAGCGTGTCTGAGAGAACCTACAAGATCACTTGTATAAATGCTCAACAATATCGGGGAGTTCACCGCCCCCTGTTGTAAACCGTTTTTAATTTCAAAGACTTTACTCGAAGTTACATTGCCACATTTGACAACGAACTTCTTTCCCATAAGCATTTCATATATCATATATATCATAGGTTTCCGCATGCCCATTCTGGTCAGCTTGTAGAAAAGACCCTCTAACCATACGGTGTCGAAGGCCTTTTCAAAGTCAACCAGACAGGCCCCTATGCATTGTCCTTTGGATTTATACCATTGGATGTCGGACAGTAGTTTCGACGCGGCATGAATGGTGTCATGCCTCGCTCGAAAACCAAACTGATTATCCGGAATAATTTTATTTTCCTCGACCCATTTAATTAGAGCTCTATTGACTATTTTCTCAAATACCATGCTTACATTCGTCAGAAGGCTTATTGACCGAAGATTTGCAGGGTTTGTTCTGTCCTTGTCCTTTTTGGGGATAAGATGTACCACCGCCGTTTTCCAGTGCACCGGATAATGTGCATTATTCAGTGCATTCTTAAACAGGGTGGTCAAGATATCGACTGCTTCTATTGGCAGCTGTCTCAATACGACGTTTGGGACACCGTCCTCTACTGCCGACTCATTTTTCAGTGCTACCAAGATGTCCAGGAGTTCATCTTTTTGCACGAACAGCATCAGGCTATTGGCGACTATGCCATTGGAAGGGTTTTCGTCATTGAATACGGAAAAACCGTGATTCTAGGATCACCAAACTTGAAGTTCAGTGCGCAGATAAAAGTGATTCAGAAAGGCTCTTTCCTCAATATAGCGATTTGGGCGAACAGGATTGTTCACCGTATACACGGTCTCGAAGATAGCGCCTATCGAATTCGCCTTCTCTTGAGGATCTTCGATCGTGAAAAAACCGTCGTTCGAGTCAACACTTTCCGGATTTATACCAACATCCGTGAGCGTCTGTCTGTTTTCTGTCGTTTTGGAAATTCGGACACATGGAATGTCGTTATGATCTTTTCGCCTGAATATTTTATTTATTTGGGGGAACATATTCGGGCTACTGGTTTTTATAGCCCGAATTTTATTGCCCCAGTACAAATTTATAGATTTTCTGTAATTCTCCGATATTAATTTTTTAAGATTTTTGATCAGTGACTTCAGTGTCCGAACCTTGTCAGTGTCTTGTCTTTCAGTGAATTGTCTACGCAGCCGTTTAAGCCTCGAGACCAGTCTGCTTTTGTGTCGGTGGAGTGCATCGATTGTTGGTGTTCGATATTTCTCCGTCTGGTCTTCAGGACTAGTTATCTTAGGGAAAGCTAGATCCATTGACCTGGTAAGGACCTCATTCATTTTTAGTAAATTTTGGTCAATTTCGTCGTTTGTAAGGTTTCTGTTTGTCGGTGGATCAATTTCGCTCAAACGCTTGTTTGGGATACTGAATACGGCATCAGTTCCGAGGTGGTCACCATCGTAATCAAATGCTCGCGCACAGTTCCGCGCGTGTTCGTTATTTGTTAGTTCTAGTCCATTGTCCATAAGCGCTAAGTCAAGAAAAGAGTTTCCTCCGGGAAGGACGGGATATCCGTCGTGTACAAACTAAGTTCATACTCAATCATATTTTGCTCAGGCCAATTCTGAAGCAGTCGACCAATATTGAATGCTTCTTTCTGCCCAACAGTGGAATGTTGTTCGTCATCACTGTTTAACAGTCTGCAGAAGTGGTCCTTCCATATCCCCAGCATCGACTGTGTCTCAACTACGACATTTCCGTGTTCATCTCGACAGTATTCTTTTGGAGCCTTATATCGATGGCTTTGACTTTTGACATCTATATCCTCGATGGCTCGCTTTTCTTGCTCATTCTTCTTCTTTCTGAAGAGCCGATGGTCTGCCCTTCTTCTTTGCCTATAGAGCTTAATGGTGGCTCTCGTCTTCTCCTTGAAGGGCTCGTTTTTGGCTGCAAGCATATGTCGGCATTCCTCATCCAGCCAGGGGTTTCTTGCTGGTGGGCGCGAAAAACCTAGCACATCAGTTGCGGCTGATCCAATGGCTATAGCTCGACATTCGATGCTGGTGGTATGGTGTTAAATGAGAGGTTAAGGGATACGCGTTGCGCGATTTCCTTGGCTGTTTCTTACGATTGCAGGCTTTCGAAATTCAATTTTTTTAAGTATTTCTAGTTTGTTGTGGCATAGTTGATATCCTCATTCTTACTATGCCTTCAACAAGGCAGTGATCCAATTAGATGTTGGCCCTCGAATTTTCAGACATCTAAAATACTTGCGGCGTGTCTTTTTCTCTATCACAATGTGACCGTTCGTTAAACTCGAGACGGTCTTCTTAAGGATATCGAGGTGAGGAAACCATATGGGGGCTATTCCGCAGCGAAATCAATATTAGCTCATGTCCTTTGCCAGACGTGTTGCCATACAGGCTCCGGTTTCCGACAATACCTCTAAAAATATTCTCTTTTCGTACCTTTGTGATAAAATCTCTTTGGAAGTCGCTCATAGGTTTTGTCAAGGAGCTCCTGGAAGCAGTCTTTCGCTATTAAAACATTTTTCCTTCCGTGAGAGCATATATGGCTTAAGTTGGCGAATGCGGTCTTGATGTGGATTGTTACAATGCGTTCGGAAGTGGGCTTACGAATTCTGAGGATAGCCAATTATGGCATTTATGTAACCCGTTTATGAAACATAAGGTTAAAGCAGATCACATCCATGCAGATATGTAGCCATTAAAAAAAACAAATAAAAGATTTTTAAAGAGCGGGAAATACAGGACTCAACGGAACACAAAATCCTAAAGAAGAAAAACAGTGAAAAACACAAGATGAAACATGTTAAGAAAGAGGCTTTCAAACTGTTGATGCCATCAACAGATAGTGGAGATTTTTACTTACGTGACATGAGAAAATGTTCTGTTACCTGTAGCAGAACATATGCATGTACATCTCTCAACATTTAAGTTAGATAATAAAATTGATACCCTACCCTACAATAATACCATGAATGACTTGAATGACTTTTGAATACATCATCGTACTCCGATCTGCTTAATGACACAATATTCTACTTTCCCAAATGACGCAATTCCACATCCTGCATGATAGATTCATTCCCCACAGGATTGCCAAACAAAGCCACTTACTCAGTGATATGCCGGTCTGTATCTACTCTCAACTAGAATATATCTGTCATAGGGAAGGGATATTAATCATCACCAAAGACCAGTCTTATCTAATTCCTTCAACTATATTCTGATTAAGTCATTTCAACAGATGCATATACATAAATGTTTCTGAGATAGAAATCCTCCATAGTAATGTTCTGCAATTGTGGTTCCTCTTATGCAATGCTGAGTTACATTATGTCCTTCCGTGTACCCGACATGGTCTAGACTACAGGCAATGCCAGTACTGTCAGCATTATTTCGTATTACGATTTCTCCTTAAAAGTATCGACCTCGTAATTTGCATTGTCCTTGCATAACCATCTGATTACAAGGAGCTATTGGATATGACTTCAATTGAGAGCTTCTCCATAAACTCATTATTTGAGACTTTCAATGAATCCGATAAAGGATTTCTGTAAGGACTAAAAATCGCATGCATGTCTACAGTCCACTTAACCAAAATGAATTTCAAAAGCAATTGGCAAGATGAGTGACGAATTATAGTGGGTTTTTGGAGGGTTGGTATAGCGGGCTTGGTGTTCATTACTTTACAGTGCAGATAAGGGTCTGAATATCACTGAAGTAAATTCCGATACTGTGCGCTTGTCAAAAAGGCCACTACAGACTGCCTCAAGGATCTATTCAAGTAACCAGATGTACGCTACTTCAGATCCAGTAGATAATGCGGGATAGATGAAAATTATGTTGCTGAAAGTCCCCGCTAGAGGTATTTAAAAATCTGGGTAGGCTTAACTAGGCGGCAGACACCTAATAGCTTTCTGCAACTCCTAACTTTTTACGAAAGTCTGACATATATCCGTACACCACGAAAAGTTCTTGGTTGAATCTTCGTCTCCAAAGCCCGTCAACGCCAACGCGACCGAAAATTTTTCGAATAATTTTCCTCTCAAATCGACCAAGGATTTCTTTATCCACTTTTAATACGGTACATGTTTTTATATAGCATCTCCGAAGTAGTTAGAGTGAGGGCTTTACTACTGAATCGCCTTCTTCACCCAAAGAAACAGCGGTTGGCAAGAGTAATTCTTCGTTTAATTTCGAACGAAAGCGGATAAAGAAATCCGTCGTCGATTCGAGAGGAAAATTCTTCGAAGGTTTTCGTTGACGGGCGTTGACGAAGATTCAACCAAGAACGATACGATCTGTAAAGCGACATGCCCCTGGTAAAAAAAACTCGGCATTGTACGTTTAAGATGGCTAGGATATGTAGAACGAACGACACCAATACTCCGGCTCGTAGGGTCTTTGATTTCCAGAAAATGATTTTACGCAGTATAGGAAGACCTCGCCTTAAGTGGGGCGCACAAGTAGAAACCGACCTCAACCAACTTTGAGTGCGAAACCAAGAGACATAGGTTCATTCTGGACTTTAGCGCCACTTAAGTAAGTTTGTAAGTATCCTCACATCACTCAGGTCGGGTGGTTGGCAGTTTTCGCTGTCGTTACCAATGGTTCGTTCTGCCAGACAGTGGAATGTTGTTCTTCATCGCCGGTTAACAGTCTGCAGAAGTGGTTCTTCCATATCCTCCGCATAGACTGTGTCTCTTCTACCATATTTCCTTTTTCATCTCGACAGGATTCTGTTCGATCCTGTTACGGTAAAATTTACCGCAACAAGGCTCACTCTCTTATCCCATAAAATCCTTCCGTTCCCTCTTTTCTTTGTGGTCGCAGTACCGGAAGTTGGAGGAAGTGGTGGGCAGCCATGGTACCATCAGCCAATGGTCCACTACCTTCAGACTCTGAGGGTGCAACCTAAAACAGGTAAAACGAGTGCGACAGAGGAGTCCACTCATGGAGATGATCGTCCAACTCTGTTCGGTGCAGCCCTAGGGAGATTAGGGAGACTCACGACAGAGCAACGCCACACAAAACGTGCGACAGGAGTCCACTAGGAAACGCCGTCGTCGAAGCCCAAAGGACGTGGGAGACTCGCGACGGGCAGCATCGGACAGGAGCGGTCCGAAAAGTTCGATGGGTGAGGGAGGACGATCCCTCGTCGACTCCAACACGATGATGACGGGTGGGGGAGGACGATCCCTGGAACCTACACCCCAACAAATCGTTTGCGCCACAGCATTATTGGCGCAAACGCAAAAACGTACGATGGCATGGAGTAGACGTTCTCCTATTTCACCCAACGAGGGAGCAACGGAGGAGCAGCAGAGGCGTGTGGGGGACGGCCCAAAAGACACCCCTCCAACAAAGTCGCAACAATAAAAGTCTGGTTCGATGGCTAAGAGAAGACGATCTCTTTCCCCCAACGCTGGAGCACCGGAGGAGCAACAGAGGTGTTTAGGCGGACGGCCAGGTTAAAACACTTCCACTATAACAAAAAAATTAACACCATGGACACCAAAGACATGGGAAATCATGTCTAACGACAGCCCAAAGACAACTGTCAAAGTGTCCAAGGGCAGCTGTCATATGATCCGACAGCTGTCAAAACGGCAAACGGCTGTCGAAAGCGCAGCGAGACGTGTCCAAACACCAACGACACCAAAATCTAAGGCCAAAAAGCCCAACATAAAAGTAAGAATGCGAAGATGGCACCCGAAGAGAAATCCCTGCCCCAAAATCTGAACGCGAAACCACCAACATAGTTCGAGGAAATGTTGATTGACATTGACATTGACATCACAGTACTTCGCACAAGAATGCAACGAACTACAGACACATAACAGCACTGGCGACTGAGGCCATCGGCTGGGACAGATCAAGACATTTATACAACAGAGAGAGACGGATAGATACATAGAAGGAAAGACATATTATAACATACACCTACGTGGCACAGAGGAGGAGACATAGATTAATATTGTCTCATATTATCGCACAGGTGGCCTCAGATAAGCTGGCAATTTTCGTAGAAAACAAATGCTGCCGACGCTGGGGCTTGAACCCGCAGCGTTTGGCTTAGCAGTCAACTACGCATTCCTCTGAGCCATGACCACCTGCAAACGCGGAAATGTTGTTTTTGACAGTTCATCTTTTCCTCCTTCCTCAAAGCTCACTGCTTCTGACAAAGTGCGGTGCCCTCCTTCCTTTCTTCTGATATTTAATCATCTCCACCATAGTTCGGGTAGTTCGGTTTTCGGATTGGTCGCGGTCAATCAAACATAGGCATCCGGGGCAAATGTTTGATTGACAGAAAATAGTTGTTCAGGATTGACACCGGGGTTTTCCTATGGAATACCGGGGTGATTGTGAAAATCCAATTGGTATATCCAATCGGAAAGAGCAAGTGTGAGGTGTCTGGCAGCGATAGCACGCGTTGGGGAAACACCTGACGTCGATGCGTTAAAATGCGCAGTAAGTCCAGTCACGTATGAACGCGGGTATCTCGAAACTAGTAAGCGCGAACGCACTTTCCAGCCAAAGGGCAGAATGTGTGAGAAGTCGCAGTGGGCTTACGAGTGGAGAGTACTAAGTGTGAATGTATGTGTATGATTGGATAAACGGGATCGATTCTGGACAACGGGATCGTTAAAACAAAGAGAATCCACTTCTTGGATATCAAGCGGAACGAGTAGACGTGCGTTTTTTTCGTGGATGAGTTTTTTTTTTATTATTTAAAAAAAAAGAGTTGAGTCACTTCAAAAAAAAAATTAGAGGAAAATCCTTTTGAAGAAAAAAAGGGTATATCGAGAAGGGAGGAAGGAAAAATCAGCAAAATCAGGAAGAGCACAGAAGAGCAGGGGAAAGAAGGAAAAGGAAAAAAAAACAATAAAGATAAGTAGAGTGTGACCGATCAGTGAAAAAAAGTGCAAAAGTAGTTGGTTGTTCCGCGGCCGGAAAATTCCCGAGAAAAGACGGGACACGCGACCCCTTTTTAAAATAATTTTAATTAAATTTCGGGAAAAAATTCGTTCGCGGGCCATCTTCGCGGTCCGCCATTTCGATACAGTTGGTATCAATAAAACTTAAATTGGGCGCACCACCCCCATTTCATAACGTGGATGAAATATCTTCGTTTAATTTTTTTTTTGGTTCATATTTGCTTTGGTTTCAATTTTCGTCGTTTATTTTATTTTTCAGGTTTCGTAATTTTCCGAAAATTACGTGGCGTCCAACACTTCATAATTCACGTGGAAGCCAAAGCGCTCCAAGTTTGAACCCACCCCGCACGCTGAGTGAATGGGGCTCTCGTAGTCCACCCACGAGAAGTTACAAATCTTCTTGTGAGTGATCTGTGTTTGACAGTTCGCACACAGGAATTTTTGTAGCAATCCTTGTACCCCTGGCTTTGCCGTTTTACACTTTAGTAAAACTTGCGAACATCGTTCCTGGAGTTCTATATCCTCGATCACGCGCTTTTCTTGCTCATTTTTCTTCTTTCTGAAAAGTGGGTGTTCTTCCTTTCTTTCTTTGTTTATAGAGCTCAATGGAAGCTCAAGTCTGCACCTGCAGCAGCCTTGTATGTCGGCATTCCTCATCAAATTACGGGTTCCTTGCTGGTGGACACAAGAAACCACGCACGATGGTAAGCCCTGATTTATGACCATTTGGCATCGTTGACATTGAGCTGAGACATTCGATGCTGGTGTTTTTCGAGAGGTTATTGGATACTCATTGACAGAAGGCATTGGCGGTCTCTTGCGATTGCAGTCTTTCGACATTAAACTTGTTCACAGGATTGTTGAATTGTTGTGGCATAGCTCCTTGGAATGTTCGGGCATCAAAAATACTGGATGCGTGCCTCTTTTCGATCGCAATGTAATCAATTTGGTTAACCGTTCGTTGATCTGGAGACCGACATGTCCACTTATGGATATCGAGGTGAGGTAACCGTAGCGAAGTCAATTAGCCTAAGTCCAGTACCAGACGTGTTGTCGTGTAGGCTATGTTTTCCGACAATACTGCTAAAGAAATCTTCTCTTCCTACCTTTGCGTTAAAATCACCCACCACGATTTTAACATCGTTCTTCGGTAGTCGCTCATACACAGACTATATGTTTATAAAAAAAAAAGTTCTTCCCCGATGCAAAAGGTTAACTCGCGACTTCACATCTGCACTATATTTCGATGAATGTTACTTCCCCTCGAACCTCCTCAAAACATCCTGCACTTTGTTACATCCTTTCAAACGAATATCTTCGCACTTGGCTACCAGTGGATCTTCTCTTCCATCCAATTCACGTTTTTGAATCTCTGGTGTTATTCAAATGTCCTTTCTCTCGTGTCCCCTTTTTAATTCATCGTCTATATGTGTCACAACAAAGAGGAGTCTGTAAGGTTCTCTATGGAATCCCAAAATAGTTTTCTTATAACTGCAGACTTCGCATCTACAAAAACGTGTTTTTTTTTTTCTACGAATACCGAGGACAATTGCTTTAGAAATATCACAATTCTCCTTTTGTTAGTCCACGTCTATTAGTAGAAAACTGTGGATCCTTTTCAATGGTGATTTCATACGCAAGATATTCGTAACCGAATTCTATCGAAATTCCGCTAGCAATAGCTTTCGTCTGATATAATCACTTCCATAGCAATGCAATCAACGATGGACACTCTGCATTTCGGAAAAATTATGGTTCGTAGCAATTCCGTGCCACATTTGCACTCGGAAACAATTTGAAGCATTTCAGGAGTGCAAACTAAATGCGCCATTTGTAGAGTTTTTTTTTCTGTCCATCACAGATATCTAGATATGGCTCTAGCTTTGTCATGGAGTTGTTGCATGCTGGCATTAAGTGTTGCAAAATGAATTTCTGAATTATTTGTGGTATTGGGGGTACTCGTATAGATGTTATGAGATATAGATAGTCGATGGTGGTCGAATTATATCTGAAAGAGTTGTCCGAATGTTTTCCGTTTTCCTAGAAAAATGATGATTTCGTGATAATTGATACTTGCATGTGTGAAAGGGAGGGAAAATCGATTATTGTCCTATAATTGAACATCCGTAACAGAAGAGATGTTAAAAGTTAAAAGCTTTTGGTCAGTAAAAACGGGTGTGCCATACAATTCAAAATAATTTACTCCGTACATCACCAGTTTTTGGGCATTAAATTTTGAGAATGATGAAATTTGGGACACGGGTTTGTTGTTGCTCCCAGCAGAACAAATGCAAAAATTTTTATCTGGATATAGCTATTGTACAGGAAAGCAATTTAACTGTTTTTGCCATCATCTTTTGAAAATTCTATCGCCGCGTGCTTCGTTTTTAACTTTCTCTCATAAAGAGAAAGATAATGTTTTCGTGTAAAATTTTCGACCTCGAGAGTTTGATTGATTCTAACATTACGATGATAGCGGAACTCTAAAAAGTGGTTTCGGAATTCCGTCCGTCGGTCCGTCTGTCGGTACACGTGTCTCCACCCTAAACGACTTGATCGATTTTCTTCAAACTTGGTATCCAGCGTTTTTATGGTCATAATTCGGGGCCATTATTTTTTTGTTTGGTACCTGCCATATAAAAATCATACATAACCTCAATTTTCTCCAAAACGGCTCTGACGATTTAAATTGTATTTGATTACTATAAGCATATTAGCAACAGCCTTGCCGAAGCATACGATTTACGAAATTTCCCATTCGCACTTACCGCCCGCGTGGCAAACGGCTACAAAATGTTTAGCTGTGACACGCACTCTATGTAGTTCTATACTCTTTGCTTTGAGACAGTACGGGCCTTGGCCTATCTCGGCTCTGCTATTAACTCTGTTTCTTCGGACTAAGAAGGCAATTCAGTAGTAAAGCCCTCACATGAACTACTAAGGAGATCCTATATAAGACCCGATAATCCCAGCCCTGCTCTACGGCGTTGAAGCATGAAGCATGTATCAAAAGCTGATGAAGAAATCCTTGGGTGATTCGAGAGGAAAATTCTTCGAAAAATCTTCGGTCTATACGGAACTATACGAGGTGTACAGCGACGACATGCCCCTGGTCAAAAAACTCCGCTTTGTTCGTTTAAGATGGCTAGGACATGTAGAACGAATTGACACCAATACTCCGGCTTGCAGAGTCTTTGATTCCCAGCCAGACATGGTACGTAGTAGACGAAGAACTCGCCTTAAGTGGCGCGCACAAGTAGAAACCAACCTCAACAAACTTGGAGGGTGAAACTGGAGACAGTTAGCTAAGGACCGGGCTAAATGAAGAGGCATGGTATTTGAGGCCCAGGTTCACTCCGAACTGTCGCGCCACTTAAGTAAGTAAGTAAGTATAAGGTGGAATGGCAAGTCGGTCCGAACCATTGGGATTCGTGGTCTCAAAACGTCTTCTCCTTTGTACATCCCATTAAGTATTGTAGGTTTTTATGCCGAGTGCCGTTTCAAAGACGTGTTTCGTTGGCTTATATTTTGTAACATAACGATTCAGTTGGTGATTTTGAGGTGGTAATGCCAGCGAGTTTCAGACGGATTGTTGACGAAATCATCATGAAAGTAGTTAAGTGCAAATGTTCGAGAGCACCTTTCGGGTGAGTTCGGATTTTGATTCCGGTAGCTGACAGAAAGCTACCGGAAATCGAATACAGCCGAAGGAAATTTCAACAGTCATTTTACGGTTGCTGATGTCCAGCAATTGCTTTGAAAATGCTTCTCCGGATTGGTCGTTCTACAGATCGCCACGAATATTCGTAATTAGTTTGAGTTTTTTTTAAGCGTTTCCAAAAATCAGACGACTGTATTCAATTTATCGGCTGGCGTTGACCGTGGAATTCGGTACTGGCAATGTTTGCTGCAAACCACCTGCCAACAGGATGATTGCAACCAAACTGTCTATAATTTCTTCGTAAATCTTGCATCGTTTTGTCTAGTATCTCCAAAGTCTTTTTTTGCCCAAACGATCATGTTTTGCTTTACTGCAAAACTTTGGCCGTTTCAATGTTTTTGGAAATGTTGTATCTCCAAAGACTTTTTTTGCCCAAACGATCATGTTTTGCTTTGCTGCAAAACTTTGGCCATTTCAATGTTTTTGGAAATGTTGCACGTTGGATTTTCATTGATTTGCATATTTATTGGCAACATGAATGTTCAATGAGCAGTTTGACCACTTTGAAAAAATGTTGATGCACTTCCTGATGAATAAAGTGCAAGTGCAAAATCAATTCGATCAAACGCCCCTGCAGTTCCCTTTCCCACAACATTCATGAGAGTGTCGTTTGCATTTGTATACCCTATCCCTTAGGGGTATATTAGTTGTAATACGAAGTTTGTGACATAGAGAAATAATTAAGCTAGATATACCTCAAGTATATAGATCGACTCAGAAACGCAAGCTGATTCGATGTAGCCATGTCTGTCTGTCCGTCCATCCGTACGTCCGACTTTCGGTTCGTCACCGATTTTGGGAATTAAATTTTGGCCAAGGATGATTAAATTTGGTACATAGGATCCTTGGCCATGCATACAGGACAAGTGTAAAAAATTTTACAGTCCGCCCATGGTAGTTAAGAAAAACGTTGATTTTAGGGAATTTAAGAAAATTGTCTGAACAATATATTTAGACAATCTCAATATATATATTTCGTTAATACAAAGTTTTCTGCCACGCCCACTTTTTGGGGCTTTTTTTGCAAAAAATAAAACATTTTGCGGTAAAATTTAAAAGAATTTCGAACAAAATGTCGATGCAAATAAAAAATTAATGGCGAAACATGCTCGTTAGTACCTAGGGCCTAGCTTTCTCCTCACAACCATTCATGTGTGCGTGTGTACTTCTTTGCACGATGGTGGGACCTCCTGCTTTATGCGGACTCCGAACGGCTAAGTTGAGACAAGCTTTTCATGACAATTGGTACTACTTGGATGATTTGTCAGATCATCAGAGAGGAGGGGCAGTGAAAAATCATTTAGGTGTTGCTACGGCTGGGAATTGAACCCAGACCTTCTGCGTGGCAGTTCATCGCACTAACCATCGCGCCACTGAGGCCGTCAAATACTTCCAATATAAACACACATATAAACTCCCCACCTTTTTGGTGTCATTATCTTACAAAAACAATTTGTATACCCTACCCCATAGCTTATGCCATAGAAAAACGTCGTTTTTTGTCGAACCAAAAAAGATTTAGATACCATCGGAACAAGATGTGCTGACAATGTTATTTTCTTTATTTCTAATTTTTGGGGACTTTCTTTTTAAGGATGGGATGGGATAGATTATTAAACTATCCGCACAGTGGACTGTAGCTTTCTCATATGTTTTTTTTTCGCTTTGCAGCTTTTAACTTAATGGATCGTGCATTCAAGGATTGGAAGCTGTCGTACCTAAGTCAGATAATACCTTGGCCAACTTCAATCTATTAATATCAAAGCCTCGATTAGTAAAAAAATTGAAAATATCATCAGTCCGTTTGGATGGGAAGCATATTGAGATAATTATCGAAAGCAATGTTCGTATTTGATGCGAAAGCACAGCATCTTCGAAGGTGACAATCTATAACAATCGCAACGTTGGCACGCTTCTCTATACGTATACGATTCCACATTTATATTTCGTAAGCCTTTGAATGATATTGGGCCAAGAACTTAAACTAATAGTTAACGCAAAAAGATACACTCGTCGATTCTTAAGGACTTTTACAAACATTAAAGAAAATTAGCCAAATCAGTCAAGTTGTTCATCGATTTTATATTTAAAAAAAAAGAGTTTGTATGCCTACTTTTTATGCCCTATCCAATAGGGGTACATATTAGTTTTGATACATAGCTTAGAACATAGAGAAATAATTTAGATAGGTATACCTCAAAGTAATTCAAAGATTAAGCCATGTCTGTCTGTCCGTACGTCTGTCCGTCCATCCGTCTGTCCGTCAGTAGGTTACCCGTTTTTAGGCCTAAAATTTTGAGTTAGGATTATGAAATTTGAAACATTTGATCCTTGTACGTGCTGTTCAAACAAGTGTAAACATTTTCTAAATCCGCCCACTGCCACGCCCACTTTTTAGAAAAGCGTTTTTTTCCGCAAAACGGTGTGGAATTTTTAAAAAGTGACATAACCACAAATGTAGTCAAACCCAATATCATTATTTTGTCCATAATAAGTTATTTTCCACGTCCATTTTTTGAGGGCGTTTTCAGCGAAAAACCTTTTTCGGTAAACCATTGGGTTTGATATGACAAATATTTCGCTTATAAATCATTTAAACCTACGCCCACTTCTTGGAGCCGTTTTCCTACAAAAACCATTTGTATACCCTACGCCATATTATTATTATATTTGAATATTTCTTTGCCATAAAACTAACATTTTATTGATATTCATTTTAAGGATGGGATGGAATAGGGTATAATTAGCCAAAATGTTCCACGTAGTGGATTGTAGTTTTCTCATATGTTTTTTAAGGACATCATAAAAAAAAAATAATCGGTCTAGCAGTTCTCCGATTTTAGAAAATAAGAAAAAGTGGGCGTAAAAGTGGTCGTGTTCGATTATTCCTTCTCTTAAAATCTTTATAGGGTTATGACCTAATAGGGTTACGACATTTTTTTTTTAATTAGCCAAATCGGTGCAGCCGTTCTCCGATTATAGATAAATAAAAAAGAAATTGTGGTAAAAGTGGGCGTGGTCAATTTTTATTTCGGTAAAAGCCTTATTTGGGATAGGTATGATGAACATTTAAAAAATAATTGCCAAATCGGTGCAGCCGATCTCAAGTGGTGCGGTACCCAACGAACTACAGTTCATTTTTATTTACATTGAAGATTTAATGTGTGACAAAAAAAAAAATTGCTACATAAACATTTGTCACACATATCTAGTGCAAAAACAAATGTCGCAAAAACTTGTCAAAATAAATTGTCATAACGTTACGTGAACATAAGCGTCATCTATCATGAAGATGGCGTCATAATATGCTTCTTCATTTTTTTTTTGTGTTTATTTTCTTGAATTTTATTTGGTATTCTTTTTGTTTTGTTTTTTTGTTTCTTTTTGTTTGGCCGGAGACCTGTTCGAATTGGTTGTAATCATCGAAATCGGTCCAGGCGTTATTGAGTTATAAGCGTAGTAACTAACGTCACTCTCTTGTATATATATATATAGATTTGTGTTCTCTTTATGTCATATTTCAGAACTTTGACATGTTGTGACGGACGTTAACCTTAAGTGTCAAAAGAGTTTTTGACTTGGTAATATAAACCCGTGACCTTAAATATGTTATGTGAGTGGAATGTTCGTCAAGGGGGCTATCACGCATTACATCGGTCTTAATATTAGTGACGTATTTCTCGGTCTCGAATTATGTGCAGATAACCTGCTATGGGGGGTGAATACTGGGAAACATTTTCAAACAATGCTTAAGAATTGTTTTGGGATTAGTTATGGGGTTTATAACTATTATGGTCGTATTATAGTTTATAGATACAGAGTGGGCTAAACAAGTCCCTCCAATGAAAAACCATACAATTGTTTTTTTTTTTTATAATGGGTACCCACAGATGATTGGATATAGTCGAACGAGGGAAAACTCTAAATGGCGAAACTTGACGATGCTCAGTCGTTGTAACTTTGACTACACGTTGTGCTTATTAACCTCCAAGTGGTAACCGCATCGGAAACAGGTCTCATCCTGCCGGATTTGACTTGCAAAATTTATAAGTGCAAGTGTTTCTAACAAGACAAAAATCAGCAGCACTATAAACAGCTTGGTAAGAGTGACTGTAATGGAATATCCGTCTTTGTGTCATCAGGTAAATCCATGGGAGTGGCCCTACACGTTGTTAGTTGTGCATTGTAATAACTTCTAACTCACGTAAAAAAAAAACCCACCTCTACAAAACAACCACGAGACTCGGAAAGGACTGATTTTTATGAATTGAATGATCGAAATTACAACAACAACTTGTGTATTGAAAAACCACTATTTTGGTTGGAATTATAACTGTTTCAGATATTACCAAGTGCCCTCATCAGACTCCTTCTAAAAATGACGCTAATTGAACGTTCAGTTCTCTGTATGATTATTTGGAACAATTTTTCTTCCCTAACCGAGAATTGAACTTGTAACCCCGTGTCTAGTGAGCTTAGTGCCTACCACTTGCCCCACTGAGGTCTTGGTTTGCGAAAGAGTCAATTTTTCTCAATTGAATGAACTGAGAGGCTGACAACTAGCATTTTTGATGTTTGTACACACATTTTGTTGTTGGAAAAAGGACGACGAAGTACGTGGAATAGGAATGTGAGGACTATCAGCTACAAAGCAGACATTAAGTCCATCCAGGAAAAACATTGGGATGGGCCGGGCAAAAAGGGAATTAAAAACGGTGACATCTACAAAGGACCTCATTATAGTAAGCAGAAATAGCTCCTATTCGCATGTGTAATTGTTGTAAGTCCAAGACACTAGCGGAGGAATTGTATCAATCCGCATAGAGACCAATTTCATGGTCATGATATAGCTAAGGATTACTTTTTACTTAGTTTCTTAAGTGGAGCTACAATCCGGAATGAACCTGGTCATCAACCAACATGCCTCTCCAATTAGCCCGGTCCTAAGCCAACTACCTCCAGTTTCGCACTCCAAGTTTGTTGAGGTTAGTTTCTACTTGTGCGCACCACTCAAGGCGAGGTCTTCCTCTACTGCGTCCGACGTCTGGCTGGGAATTAAAGACTCTGCAAGCCGGAGTATTGGTGTCCATTCGTTCTACATGTCCTAGCCATCTTAAGCGTCATGCAGAGTTTTTTTTTACCAGGGGCATGTCGCTGTACAGCTCGTTTAGTTCTTTGTTGAATTTCTGTCTTCATAGCCCGTCAACGCAAACGAGACTTTTTCGGAGAAGTTTCCTCTCGAATCGACCAATGATTTCTTCATCCGGTTTTGACGCGTCCATGCTTTGGCACCATAGAACATGACTGGTATGATCAGGGTCTTATATAGAATCTCCTTAGCAGTTCGATTTAGGGCTTTACTAGTGAATTGCCTTTTTAGCCCGAAAAGACAGAGTTGGCAAGAGTAGTTCTTCGTCTAATTTCTGACGAGATTTTGTTATTAGCGTTGATAGCGGGGCGGAGGTAGACAAACTGCCGTACTACCTCAAAGTTATATCTTTCAATGGTGACGCTCTGTCCAATTCGTCGATGTTGTGTGTCCATTCGTGTTGACAGTATATACTAAGTCTTGCCCTCATTTACTGCTAAACCCAATTTTATCGCTTCTGTTTTGTTGATCGGGCAAACGATGTTGAGCTTGCATTCTTCAGGCATACTTTGATCCGCTCAGATTTGACTTATGTGATAGTGGATGTCACTTACCAAATCATCTTCGCCGCCTTTATAAAGCTCAGAGGCGTCATTTCCGGCAGCCTTTTTAACATGAGTTTAGATATTGCTATCCTCACTTCATGCAGGTCGGGTAGTTGTCAGGAAAAGCTTATCTCAAAGTCGCCGTTCGGAGTCGGCATAAAACAGGAGGTCCCGCCGTCGTTCTAGAAGTACACACGCACACATGGCTATAAGCAAGCTAGGGCCTGGGTACTATATTTTTGTATTTTTTGTTCCTTTGTCTGGAGACCGCCATGGCTCCTTATGGATTACGAGGTGAGAAAACCGTGTGCTTGCTGTAGTGGCATTTCGATCCATAGCGAAGTCAAGGTAGTGTAATGTCTGCTTTGTAGCAGTTTAGGACTTTATATGGTTGTTCGTTTGAACCTGGCCTGAAATGTGTTTTCACATTCCAGTTGTAGATACGAACGCCGTTGACCTTTTATCGTTAAAAAAAAAAATTTATGGCGCAACAGGCTCGTTAGTACCCAGGGCCTAGCATTTTTCTCACAACCATTCATGTGCGCGTGTGTACTTCTTAGTACGATGGCGGGACCTCCTGTTTTCTGCCGAATCCGAACGGCTAAGTTGAGATAAGCTTTTCATGCCAATTGATACTACTCGGATGATTTGTCAGATTATCGTTAGCAGTGTGTCAAAAAAAATCTGTCCTTGCCGAGGCTATTGTTTACTTTGTGACGATGTTTTTATTCCTTGGAGGGCCAGTTACTGTTTACTTTGTGACGATGTTTTTATTCCATGGAGGGCCAGTTAAAATTTGATAAATACCCCTAGGACTCGGTGCTATCATTATCCACTATGGGATTGAGCGCTGCCGTTGGCCTTTCGGTTCATTCGCCTCCAACTCTGTTCAAGGGACCTGACTTACCCTTAAATTCATAGACATCCTATCATCCGAATATGCCGAAGCTGCTTGTCTATGTTCGCCTGTGATTGCTATTTGTAGTGTTGCTGTTTTTTGACTAGTTATCAACATTCGCACTTATCGTTGATCAAGTCAACACCGGTTGGATGAGCGCAGTAACCGATGTTTACCACTTGGAGGTAAAACTACGCACATTTTATGTGTAGTCAGAGTTACAACAACTGGCCATTGACAAGTTAAAACCAATCAGAGTCTACCCTCGTCCTACAACACCCAACCATCGCATTCCTCAACCATTTCTTTTAATGTATTCGACATCTAATTAACGCCGAATTTTTGATGATTTTATCCAACACCATCTGTTGTCAGCAAACATAAAGTCTCACTTAACTATGTCATCCGCCTAAAGAATGTCATTTAGCAGGAATGTAGATTCCCAGACACTGATATGCCAACAAACAACCGAACATTATGGCATCGAGATCATAGTGCGCTCTCAATGACCATACGCATCTAGATTCACGCCGAATTTGGATTCGACAAGCCATCAATTATGTCCACTAAATTACGCCATAGATTCCATGGGTCTGGCGATTTGTCAATCTAGTGGAATACCTGCCGATATCATTTTTGTGTGCCTTCTGATGGAGCTTGGAACCCAATTTATGCTTTATATGAGCACGACAATGGCGATGAACGACATTAGCACAGAGAGTGTAGTTGACCAAGTTTACCTTTTTGTAGACCTGTAGTGCGTGGTATGGAACCCCTCCTTCGGGAAAAAAATAAAAATACCAAGCAACCTGTACGTAAAGGGATTCGGCTAACGTTAGCCATAAAAGCTGAGAGCTATTATTCATTTATTCGGCGTCAACTTTCATATTCAACTGTCATGTCTAGAAAGACTGGTTCGGAATTTATGACTTTTCCGAATTAGTCACGTACAGCTAGTGACTGCGATGCATGTATCAGTCGGGCTCTGAGATGCGTTTTAGTTTCAGTGCGTATTGATTGGGAATAGATAAATCGTTCAAGTGGGGCTAGGGAATGGCTGTAGGCATATGATGATATGAGCAAAGCAAATGGTTTGTGTAGATGGATTATGTTGTGATTTGCGACAAGTTTCACAGACACTGCGAAATTGTGCTTCCGAAAGCTTAGTTCTTGTCCTATAATGAGAAGAACGTTAATAAGAAGAGCTTTCAGAAAACCAGCAATTGCATCTATTAGGACTCGTTTGCTTATCGTGGATTTCAGCCTTAAATCAGCGTTCTTCTCGTTACATCTCAGGCCTTGTGATGACATCTACAAACCGAAGCTGTGGCTATCAATTGGAGGACATTGGTTAAGTCCCAGGGATATCTCCTTTGAACTGCTTTGATGACTTCTTTCTGAAATCGAGCAGGCACGTTCATTGAGGCCGAGCTAAGGATAGTCTGATTTTTTTCTGACTGTACAAATCTAAGTGAAACAAACCTTTACCACTGAAGCAACGCCATGTGATAGTTTTAAAAAAAAACATTTGCGCCGCAACCCACAACCTTTTTTTTCTGACAACAATTCATGTGATTGTGTGTTATTCTTGCAGATTGTGGGATTTTATGCCGAATCTGAAAAGCTGAGCAGAGATTTGCTTTTCTTCAGAATTAATACTACTCGGATAGCATTTCAGGTATTACAACGGCTGGAAATTTATGCCGTCAGAGCTTATTATCAGATTGACTCTGAGTTCAAGCAATTTTATATTTACCTTGCGTACAATTGAGGATATCTGCTTGAAACAAGGCAGCCATTTACCCTCTTCAGTCCTAGGCACATTGCTTTCAGTCATTCAGAGCTATGACATACGCGAATGCTTGATTCTAAAACCGGAGGTGCGGTCATAATTGTCATCTCAAACCTGAATGATGCGATTCGAAGATTTTCTTGACTGGAGCATTATTGTTCTTTCGCTTGATGAAGCGACCATGTGTTTTTACTTTTTTACTTGGCCGCGAACCTTCAAAAAAGATCGAATTGGTGCTTTTCATCAGAAAATACAAAGTCCCGCACATTGATCCTCCTAAACTTACCGAAGTCAGTATTAAGTTCGTAGAATCAGACAAGTATCTGGGTCTAGTTTTGGATAAGAAATTGAACTGGAAAGCCAACATCCAAGAACGCGATTAGAAAGGCTCCGAAGCCTTATACACTTGTAAAAAGGCATTCGGTAAGAAATGGGGTATGCAACCACATATCTCCCTCTGGCTCTACATGCTATCATTAGACCCATACTCATGTATGGTGTCTTAGTCTGGTGAACTGCATTAGAAAAAGCTTCCAAACGCAATTTACTAGAGAAATATCAAAGATCAGCCTGCATATGCATTGGAACAGCCCTATGAACAACCCCCTCCGCAGCCCTAGATACTATCCTACGTCTAGTGAGCAGAGAAATTTACGGCAAACAGACCGCGAATTGTGCAGCTGTAAAACTGAGAGCCTCGTTACAATGGGCACCCACTCAAGGTGAACACGAAAAGATTCTGAATCACCCTAACATTACAGGAAACGCGGACTGGGTAGTGGTGTGCTACCCAATTCAGTTCTGAGCATAACTTCAGGACAACCATTCCCAGTAAACTAATGTGTCGGTGAGGTCGTTTGCGACGCTGGTGGAGCAGCGAGAATTCTACATCGTCATCCTACACAGACGGATGAGTTTGGGTGGTATACCAAAACAAGACATGGCTCTGTATAGTTCGCCTCTATAAATGCTTTCGTATGCTTCGTTGAAATCGATGAATAGATGGTTGGTATCGATTTGGACTTCTTGGGTTTTATTCCAGGATCTGCTGAAGTGTGAAAACTGCATCGGTTGTAGACTTCCCTGGCCTAAATCCACACTGATAAGTGCCGATCAGGTTGTAGGTAAACGGTTTCAGGCCTTCACATATTACGGTAGATAGGATTTTGTAACATCGGGCAAACGATGCTGATGTTCCATTCTTCAGGCATACGTTCTTCCGACCAGATTCGACTTATGAGTTGGTGGATGTTACTTACCAAGTCATCTCCGCCGGCTTTATAAAGTTCGGCGGGAAAGCCGTCATTTCCGGCAGCCTTATTAAGATTGACTTTAGAGATTGCTGTCTTCACTTCACTCAGGTCGGGTGGTTGGCAGTTTTGCCAATATTGAACGGTTCGTTTTGCCTGACAGCGGAATGTTGTTCGTCATCGCCATTTAACAATCTGCAGGAGTGGTTCTTCCATATCATCAGCATCGATTAAGTCTCAACTACGACATTTCCTTGCTAATCTCGACAGGATTCTGTTCCAGCCTTGTATCCTTGGCTTTGACGTTTTGCACTTTCGTACAACTTGCGAATATCTTTTCTGGACTGTCACCTCTCTATATCCTCGTTCGTGCGCTTATGCGACTTATCCAGCAATTTTTTTTGTCACGAGTAATGAATGTTCTGCTGGTAACTTTCCTTTGAGAGTGCCTGCTTTTTCTGCATTTAATAGCGCGGCTTGTTGTTATCGGGCCAAATCCAAGGGCTTAGTTCTTTGAAAATCACCTTTATCGAAATCGACTGTCGAGATTTTGGTCAAACTCAACATGTGTTATATATAATCCAGTTTTCACAAAACTGCGTACCCAGTTTTTTTGAGCAAATCTATGTAATGGATTTTTGGTTTTAGGCTAAATGAGGAAAATTGTAAATATCTCGCAAATTATCTGGTCATCTTTAACGAAACTGAATATCTGTTTCATCATTATTGTTTGTAGCTACTCCATAAAATTAATTTAAGCCAACAGTTCTTAATTTATTTTTCAGTTTTGGTCAATAACGGAAAATCACTTATAATTAATATTTTCACCGATTCCGCCAAATTCCGGAATAAAAATTCTTATAATCACCGTTCCAGAATATGTTTATATTTTTAACATCCAAAACTAATATGAAAGCTTTATGTGTATTTTGGCCAAATTCTGCAAATTGGCATTGTGTCGCATGGTTGGCCTACCTAACAGTTTCCTTACCACGATATCCATAAGGGGACATGGCAGCTCCAGCAAAAAACGTGAAAACCAAGGGTTTAACGCTTAAAAAGTCCTGTTGAGCTACAGTCAGGTCCGAGAATATGGAAGAACCAATTCTGCAGACTGTTAAACGGCGATGACGAACAACATTCCGCTATCAGGCAGAGCGAACCATTGCTATCCACCCGACCTAAGTATAGTGGGAATAGCAATATCTTAGCTCAAGCTTAATACGGCTGCCGGAAATGATGGCCTTTGTGCTGAGCTTTATAAAGAAGGTGGAGATGAATTGGAAAGTAACATTCACCAACTCATAAGTCAAATTTGGTCGGATGAAAGTATACCTGGAGAATGGTACCTCAGCAACGTTGGCCCCGTACACAAAATAAGAGACAATCTGAACTGCGCCAACAACAGAGGCAAAAGCCCCCTCAACATCGCCTTCAAGATCCTATCTGCCGTAATACGTAAATGCATGAAACCGTTTACCAAAAACCTGATACGCCCTTATCAGTGTAGTTTTCTGCCAGGAAAGTCCGCAACCGGTCAAATTTTCCCACTTTGGCAGACCCTGCAAAAAAAACCCAAGTAATCATATTCGTTACCCAGCGCACCTACTAGATCGATTTCAAGGCCGCATACGACAGCAATTATAGAGACGAGCTATACAGACCCATGTATAGTTTTGGTAAACCGCCCTGCACCAACTCGTCCGTTTGTGCAGGATGACGATGGATAACTCTCGCTGCTCCATCAGAGTCGGAAGAGACCTCACCGACACATTCGATATTAAAAAAAGACTTAGGTAAGGCGATGCGCTGTCATGTGACTTCTTCAGTTTGATTCTTGAGAGGACTGTGCAAAATTCCCGAGCCAACACCAGATGCACAATTTTCCAAAAATCGGTGCAACTACGCCGACGATATTGACGTCATTGGTCGGACTCATCGAAATGTCATAGCCACGTTTGTTGTTATAAATAAGGTGGCTGCAAAAATTGGTTTAGCTTTAAATGAGGAAGTCTTAGACTACGTATATTCTATAAAAACGAAAGGACACAAAACATCGACGAATTGGACAGAACGTCACCATTGACAGATGTAACTTTGAGGTAGTACGGGATTTTGTCTACTTCGTCTTCGCTATTGATTCTGACAACAACATCTCGTCAGAAATGAAACGAAGAATTACTTTTGCCAAAAGATGGTTCTTCGGGCAAAGGAGGCCCTAAATGGAACTACTTAGGAGATATTATACATATAAGACCCTGATAAGTCCTGCTCTACGGCCTTGAAACATGGACCTTATCAATGGTGAATGGAAAATATTCTTTGACGAGTTGAGAAAATTGTTTGTTCTGCTTCGTTTGCGTTAACGTTGCGAGACAAAAATTTAACCAAAAACTCAACCCATTGGGCTAAATTCCCAAAAAAAAATCGAGTGTGAGTTCAAACGCGGTAGAAGTGAAACTGTATTCTGCCTAATTTCTCACGCTCTGATTACCATCTCCATGGTGTATTTATCTCGTTCGAGATGAGTTGAACTGACATATTGACAATTTCCTTGTGCCCTTTTTGACAATTCGCAAGGTCTTGGGGTTATTTGAAATGTATATGCAAATGATCAAAACAACTGCAGTTGATATTGACTGTTAAAATCACAAAAAGCATATGAGTAGCCGAATACCATGAAATTTTGTTCAGACTTAAATTGGTGAAAAATGTGTTTTGATTAGTTCTTAGCCTTGTGCTAGCGTACAAACTAGGTTGAAGAATTTCTCACCTTTTTCTTACCCCGAACCTCAGTTTCCATGTTTGATCTCTTTTTCGTTACACTTTTACGTATCTATAAATCGAATTCATATCGTTCCTAAAGAAGTTTCACTTCATAAAGACGATCATAGAATTATCGCCATTAGTCCCTTCTGCAAGATCTCCAGTATGAAGATATTCTCTCCTCGTTGTGAGCACCTCACAAAATCCAACCAAAGCTATAAGCTCCACCTTTCGAATAGACTCCCGAATATCGATAAAATCGTTAAACATTCAAAAGGCAATCTAAGCCAAAAATTCCGTTATATAACTGGAATACCTACATTATACATCGTATAACCCGAATTATACCAATTTTCACCTGCAACATGCAACCTACTCTCGTCGTCAATATCCTTATCATCAAATTCTGTGAGGTGAATTGTGAAGGCATGCACGCAATGGCGTTTTGACATCCCCCTCCGAATCACTTTTTATCCCATAGGGGTATATGTTTTAGCTTTGATACATAGTTTGTAACATTGAGATATAATTTATCTACATATATCTCCAAGTCGATCCATAGACTAAGAATAGCTAGCTTAATCCAAGATTAAGCCATGTCTGTCTTCTGTCCGTCGCGTCCGTCCGTCTGTAGGTAACCGGTTTTTAGGCCTTAAATTTTGAGCTAGGATAATGAAATTTGGTAAATGTGATAGGTGTACGTGCTTTTCGAACAAGTGTACAAATTTTCAAAATCCGCCCACTGCCACGTCCACTTTTTAGAAAAGCTTTTTTGGCCAAACGGTAGGGCATTTCGCAAAAGTCTCTGAACAACATATGTTGACAATACGAATATCTATATTGTTCAGATTAAGTTTTTTTGCCACGCCCACTTTTTTAGGACTTTTTCATTAAAAAACGTTTTTCGGTAAAATTTTAAAATATTTGAAAAAAACTTTTAAAGCAAATTCATTGGGTTGAAGAAAACAGATATTTCGTCCATACATCATTCAAATGCATGCCCACTTTTTGGAGGCGTTTTCCTACAAAAACCATTTACCCTGCGTTATACCCTATGCAGGAGAAAAACGTTTTTTTTTTTTGTAGAACCATACAAGATTTTGATAAACTGTCTGAACAATATGCCGCCGTCAGGAGGGAGGAGAAGTGGTCTCTTTGTCGAATTTGATTTATTTTCCTAATTCATCGCCATCTACTTACTATCTAGGGAGCTCATGTATAAGTTAGGGATATTAATGTTAAGGATGGATTGGGATAGGGCATATGTTTTGGTTTAACAATTCTTCTAATTACACTTTGTTTGTTTGAACTCCCATTATGTTCCCTAGACCTAACAAGTTGTTTAATTGCTAATCGTTGCATTGTTGAAGACTGAACTTGCCAACTTTGAAACAGTGATTTGATGTGACATAAGCTCATTCAAATTAAACATCTAGCCATCATAATGGAAAACCATACCAACAAAATCTATCAATTTCCATATCAAAGTAAGGTATACTAATCAACTCCACCTTTGCGCCCTACCTTCGAACAGGCTCCTAAGGAAACTCATTACTGGCGTTATACCGGTTACCAATCTAATATCCACAAAAGCTCAGCAACCTTAAATCATAGAATCCAACTAAACAGTGAGAAATTAATTTTCTGCTCGAGGGAAACATTTTATTCGACAACAACAACACGATCAAAGTCGTATCTTAGGCCAGCAGTAATTGTGGCCCTCAAAAGAAGAAAAAAAAACATGCATGCAGTCGGATGGATAATAATTATAGACCATGAAAAACTATACCAGTCCTCCTATGCAGAGACTTGCCACACTTTTCTCAAAAAGTTGACACGCAGGTGCCTTACTCCGAATACAATCATAGATCTGATCCACTTATATACAGATACGATGACATATCTCGCCGTCAGGAGGGGGGAGAAGTGGTCTGTCTCTTTGTCGAATTTTATTTATTTTCCTAATTCATCGCCATCTACTTACTATCTAGGGAGCTCATGAATAAGTCTGCCAGTGGCTTGTCGGCGCAGCGAAAAGGTCACACAGAATCGACGACTCACAGCCTTCCAGCACACCATCTTCATGTTGGCTGTGAGCTTGTTTGATTTATGCACGCAATGTCCTCAGTTGCAGCATCTTTAGCATGGACGGTGGACCGAAATAGGTTTCCAGTTAATGTATGGAAATGCCAATTTTTTGTGTTTGCTCTCTTCATATGTCGGGGGAAATGAAGCAATTTGCAAGCTATATACATACCAAACCTCGATGTTTAGAGCTGGACTATCAACGGTAGCAGAAAGGCCGATGAGTGACATGGGCATTAATTTTTTTTTGTATAGAAGTGGTGTCGTTTCCAAGTATACAGTCTTGTGATGGTTGGCATGCAAAGGCTTAAGGTCACAGAGCACAAATCGACGTGATAATTGCTAGCGATGTCAAAACAATGCCGACATGCTTGTATGTTCAAAGTCAGTAGGTAGTTATGGGATTGGTGAGACTTTTTAGATTAGATAGCTGGAATTACTTAAAGCTTACTTGCTTAAATATTTGTAAGCTGAGTATATTGAGATTAGATAGCTTAAACTGAAATGAAAATTGGTTTTGTGTAGGGATTGTTATTTACGTTATAACTTCACACAGTTTTGATCGAATGGTGGTTGTAAGTGATTGATGGCAAGATAGATATTCTAAACCGATATCTAGTAAAGGCGTTCTATAGAACTATAAGCCAAGTCCAAAGATAATGTCAAACAACACAACTTATCGACGGTCTATGATGTGACTATGAGCACACATAAGTCGTCATAAGTTATCTGCAATTGAAACAAATCTACTTAGTCGCGTCACATACAAGATCACTTACTTACTTACTTAAGTGCCGCAACAGTCCTGAATGAACCAGGGTCTCAACCAACATGGCTCAGGACTGCGATGATCAGGGTATAGGATCTCCTTAATAATTCGAATGAGGGGTTTACTACTGAATTGCCTTCTTAGCCCGAAGCAACAGCGGTTGGCAAGGGTAAAGGCTGAACTGTAATAGTCGGAAGCAATCGGAAACTAGTGTCAAAATTTTAGGTTAAGTTTTCTCCAGCACTGTCAAACACTCATGTTGTCCATAATAGACTTTTGTGAATTGGAGCGAATGAATTCGCTTTTTCGCAAGTTATCAAAAGTAAACGGAAAAAGAACGAATCGAAGCGAAAAGCTGTTATGGTCGTATCGGGTTTTTCAAAAGGGACGCTACAAAAGTTGAGCGACAGGGACAGCAAACGATGCCATATTTCTTGCCGCTCTTTTAACATTTCTATTCAGTAAGGTTTGCCATTTCATGATGGAAAGACATACGATCCAATAACGAGTCGAAATAATTAAAATTTACAACCGAAATTCGGAGTCAGTGGCCTCAATGTTTAGAGCGCTACGTCTAATTTATGGTCGTCGTAATCGTCCTATTAGATCAACAATTGAGCGTCTAGTGGAAAAATTTGAATCAACAGGCACAGTACAAAATGTTCCCGTGCCAGTGAGACAAAGAAGTGCCCATAGTGTCGAGAATATTGCTGCCGCTGAGGCTTCAGTTGAAGAAAGCCCTAATGTGTATCTCACACGTCGTTCTCAAGCGTTGGGCATCTCTGTGTCGTCGTTGTGGCGAATTTTGCGAAAAGATCTTGGCCTACATCCTTACAAGATTAAATTGACGCAAGACCACCAGAAGCGTCGTATGTTCGTGAATTGGGCTGAGCAACAACTTGAAAATGATTCGGATTTTCATCGAAAAATCATCTTCAGCGATGAGGCTCATTTCTGTCTGAATGGCTTCGTCAATAAACAAAATTTGCGGTGTTGGTCAGGCAGCAATCCACACGTACTCCATGAGTCATCATTGCATCCCGAAAGAATTACGGTTTGGTGTGGTTTATGGGCCGGCCGGCGGCGTCATTGGGCCGTACTTCTTCCGTGATGATCAAGACCGGCACGTTATTGTGAATGGGAATCGCTACCGTTCAATGATTACCGAATATTTTTGGACCCAATTGGATGATATGGACTTGGAGGACATGTGGCTCCAACAGGACGGCGCCACAACCCACACAGCGAATGCCACAATCAATTTAGTGGAAACCAAGTTTGGAGAACGTGTTACCACACGAAATGGTCCAGTCGCTTTGTCGCCTCGGTCGTGCGATTTGATGCCGTTAGACTATTTCCTGTGGGGCTACGTCAAGTCTATGGTCTATGCCAACAAGGCACGGACGATTGATGAACTTCGTACGGCCGATTTATGCTTGAAAACCGTCGAAAATTGGGTTCAGCGTCTGGACTTCTGCAAGCGTGCCCGTGGTGGCCATGCAAAAGAAATCGAGTTTCATACATAATGGCATGGAACGTACTTTCTCAAGAAGAACAAAATTATTGATATCTAAAATCGTTTTTTTTTTTATTTAAAAAAACGTTTGTAGCGCTCTTATTGAAAAACTCTTTACAATACAAATTGAATGTGTTCGCACAGTTACGGATCGTTTCTTCGTTTAATTCTTAGCTGAATGTTGTTGTCAGAGTTAGTAGCGGACCCGGGATAGACAAACTCCCGTAATACCTAAAGGTTATATCTGTCAATGCTGACGTTCTGTCCAATTCGTTGATGTTGTTGCCCTCACTTACTGCTGAACCCATTTTTGCCCCTCTTTTGCTATACTAATAAACTTGGCTATGACATGATGTTGAGTCCGATTAACGATGTCAATATCGTAGGCGTATGCTAGTAGTTGCACCGATTTTTGGAAAATTGTGCCTCTGG
This sequence comes from Rhingia rostrata, assembly GCA_949824845.1. Lineage (NCBI taxonomy): Eukaryota > Metazoa > Arthropoda > Insecta > Diptera > Syrphidae > Rhingia > Rhingia rostrata. The sequence goes on from OX463757.1 coordinate 31,076,188, forward strand.
TGTTGACTCGGGAGTTTTGCACAATCCTTTCAAGAATCAACTTGAGGAAGTCACATGACATCGCCTTGCTCAAATTCTTTTTTGGTATCGAATGTGTCGATGAGGTCGTTTCCGACCCTGATAGAGCATCGAGAATTTCCGTAGAGAAGTTCACTAGCCTAAGTCCGTTACCAGACGTGTTATCATGTAGGCATGGCTTTCCAACAATACTGCTAAAGGTGCCTTCTCTTCCTATCTTTGCATCAACATCGTTTTTTTAACATCGTACTTCGGTAGTCGCTCATAGGGTTTGTCAAGGAGCTCATTCCTTAGCTTTATGATCTTTTTTCCTCCCTTAGGGAGTGAGCGCATATAGCATATAAGGCTTATGTTGGCGAATTTGGCCTTGATGCGGATTGTAACAATGCGTTCGCTAATGTCTTGTCAGCATAAGAATTCTTGCCAAGAGATGCCTTTCTGTACTATTTCAGAGTTGCGATCGTCTTTTCTAAGTCGGTTTGAACGCCCTGACATATGGTGAAGTTCATCTTCTTTCTCTGGGGGACACTTTCTTAACTCCATGAGTGTTGTCTCTTTAAATCTTCAATTTTTATTTCAAGAAGTATTTGTTAGCTTCCCCTAACCACCTCATGGAGCTGTTTTCTGGTCATAGACAAGGTAGAATCAGAGTCATCTTGAATAATATAAAATTCGATTAGTTAGGGTCGCCTTAAGGGAGGTTTTTCAAGGGCTTTGATTTTTCTTAGATGAAAACTTGTGAATTGTGAGATAAAAAAAAATTAAGTAAAAGCAACTAAAAGATTGCAAAGGGTATAGATACTTATACTCATCGATATTCACATATTAAAAATTTTGTACAAAATACTTTACATACATTGATTGACGATATCGATATCATTTTTTTTTTTTTTCACCAAAATCACTTTTAAGATTAAAACATATGAGAAGGCTACAATCCACTGTGTGGATCGTTTTATACCTATCCTTAGAGTTAATATTCCTAAAATATGGGCTCTATGGCAAAGAAACATTAAAGTTGACATTGTCGCAACATATTGTTCAGCAGTTTATCAAAATCTTGACATTGACATTGACATCACAGTAATTCGTACATGAATGCATCGAACTACAGACAAACAACAGCACTGGCGACTGAGGCCATCGGCTGGGACAGATCAAGACATTAATACAACAGACAGAGACAGATAGACACATAGAAGGAAAGACATATAACATAAGCCTACGTGGCACAGAGTAGGAGACATAGATTTTGTTTTTGTAGAAAAACGCCTTCAAAAAGTGTTCGTGCGTTTGAATGATATATGGACGAAATATTTGTTTTATCAAACTCAATGATTTTGCATCTAAAGTTTTTTTAAATATTTAAAAATTTTACCGAAAATCGGTTTTTACTGAAACTCCCTCAAAAATTGGGCTTAGCAAAAAACTTCATATGGACAAAATATAGATATTAGGATTGACTGCATATGTTGTTCAGACACTTTCCCTACCGTTTGGCCAAAAATAACGTTTTTCTAAAAAGTGAGCGTGGCAGTTTGCAGATTTAGAAAATGTTCACATGTGTTCGAACAGCCCGTAAAAGGATCACATGTACAAAATTTCATTGTCCTCGTTCAAAATTTGGGGCACAAAAACCGGTTACCTACAGACGGAAGGACGGACGGATAGACGGACGAACTGACAGACACGGCTTAATCGACTCAGCTATCGATTCTGAACCGATCCATATAATTTAAGGCATATCTAGCTAAATTATTTCTCTATGTTACAAACTTTGTATCAAAACTAACATACCCCTATGGGATAGAGGTAAAAAACTCTGAAAATACACTTTAAAAAAATTGTAAACAAACTAGTGCTAGTTGCAACTTGTGATGTCGCGAACGGGACTGATCCTTGTATAGATCGACTTCACTAAAAGGTTGCCTGGTTATCTACCTTTTATGGGTTACAGTGTTAATCCTGGAAGGGAAAAAAATTGATTTTTGACCACGTTTTAGGTCAAAATACAGCACTGTGTCGCCCTTAAACTTAAAAAAATACAAAAATATCCAGCAGATATGACTATTACAGGTCTTAAAACATAGAATCTCTGTTTATATGTGGGTAGAGTCTAAAGCCGATTCTAAAGGGGAAATTTGAGATTTTTCTCGCCACAGTCTTTGATGATCAGTATCTTGCAAGAGGTTTAAATTTAGGGTGTTGTTTTCATCTTGGGAAAACAACAGAAAACTTCTAATTTTCCAATAATCCTTCAAAATTAAAAAATCTATGGCTTCTTCCGAACTGGAGCGCATAGCTCCATTCGTTGAATTTGTTAATTTAAGACTTGTAGCCTAAGACCCTTAGGCATTTATTTAAGCCCTTCATTTGTACACTTCATATCCAAGTCATGTAGAGGTGGCAGTTATTGAATTTAAGACTGACACATAATTTAATTTTTGACAAATTTGCAGTTTCCGAAGTTTAATAGTGAAACGAAAAAAAAGGAACAATTCGTCTTTCGGTTCCCGAGAGTAATATTTTATTTTGTTGTTATGTTGTTTTACTTTTAGTTATTTTAATTATTGGTCGCCTAATTGGAACTTCCACACCAAATAGCGATGAAATCTGCCGGAAAAAGAGCGCGTGTCCATCGTCTTTAATTCTGAGAGCAGCAACACATGGATACTCGAATTCAAAACACTAAAGTTTCTGGTAACAATAGTTATTTTTAAAATTTGATTTTAATAATAAAAATTATTAACTTTTTTGTTAAACAAAAGTCCCACTGAATTGTAATCCATTTGCTCATCAAGCTTTTTAACTGTTTTATGATTGCGCTTTTTTTTCAATTTGCAGATCGTAAAAATAATTTAAAAAAATTGTTTGTTTCTTTTTTTTTTTTTTGAATTAAAAAACAAATTAAAATTTTTTTTTTATTTTTATTGTTGCTTTCCTCACTTCACACTCTCATTTCAACTATATAGATCAACAGATATTTGATTATAAAGTATGTATTCGCACAAAAGTATTTTTGCAAAACAAAACAAATTAAATAAAAAAAATTAACTGTTATTTACAAACAAATATAAATAAAAAAAAATATAACATTTCAGTTGCTAGTGTTAGTAATGATGTTCACATTGTTGCCAATCACAACCCTCATTGCACTGTTCACTGAATTTTGGGATTTTCGTTGTTGTTGTGTTCTGCTTTTTAACTGAGTATCTTTCACGCGTCACACTTAATGATGACCGTATCCATGTCCGAGACCGTATGAGATGCCAGACAAACCGTGTCCGTAACCACCAGCATAACCTCCATAACCTCCATAACCACCATATCCTACACTAATGGCTGGAGCGGCAGCATAAGAGACGGCTGGTGCAGTAGCATAGGATACAGCTGGAGCAGCGTATGAAACAGCTGGAGCGGCATAAGAGATAGCTGGAGCAGCGGCAACAGCCTTAACAACTGGTGCAGCATATGAGACAGCTGGAGCGGCATATGATACAGCTGGGGCAGCATATGAAATGGCTGGAGCAGCGGCAATAGCCTTCACAACTGGGGCAGCCGACACAGATACTTTGTAGGTATTGGCATATGATGTAGCATACGATGGAGATGCATATGAGACAGCTGGGGCGGCAGCAACAGTCTTTACAACAGCTGGAGCGGCATAAGAGACGGCTGGAGCGGCATAAGACACAGCTGGAGCAGCATATGATACAGCTGGAGCGGAATATGACACAGCTGGAGCGGCGTATGATACAGCTGGAGCGGCGTATGACACAGCTGGGGCAGCAGCATAGCTAACACCGATTCCACTAAGTCCTCCGTGTCCAAGACCATATCCACCTCCTAGAGCAATTCCACCACCATGTCCCAATCCGCCGAGGTATCCGGCTGATGCAGCAGCAACAAGGGCTGATAATACAACGAACTTAAATAGAAAAAAAAAAAAAAACAATAATCCTTGTCTCAAGTATATCCTTTTAGTCCGAGCCACTACAACTTACCAATTTGAACATATTGCTAAGAGTTCTTGGCTAACTGTAACTATTAGAGATCTAGAGTTGAAGTTGGAATGATATCGATTCGGTAACCGATGCTCGTATTTATACAACTAAATGTTTGTGATTTCTTCGCGGCGGTTGTCATGTAAACGCACGACAAAGAGGCGGACGAGGAGGTGCAAGCAGCTCGCTTGAAAACAAACCCTCACTCCATCCATCACTCTCGCACACAAAATCCACAAAAAGGAAAGAAACGTCGGAAAATGGCAAAATCGCCGAGAGCTCTTAGTACGGAGCGCGGTATGACGACGAACGTATACCAAAAGTCAGTCACAGATCGTTCGAATTAAATTGGCGCCCCTCGTGCGAGCACTTATGCAGCTGACTCACACACTCGATGCGAGTATCTATGGTGCCACTAACAGTGGAAGCTGCTGCGACCGGAAGGGAAAAGCTTCCAAGAAGTCATTTATGGTGGTGTGTGGTGACTGCTGGTACCCCTTCGCGTCGATCGAACTAGAGGTGGAACTACCATAAATTTTGAGCTTGCATTTGCTAGCTGATCGCTTTCGCTTTGTGGAAGATAGAATTAGAGATCTACAAAGGTACTAGAGATAAATGACCGACCGATAGATAGGACGGTGCTAACAAAGACGACGACGCGACGCCCTGAAAATGTCACGTACGTGACAGTTGGACTTGTGGTTAAGTTGTAGGCTTAGACTAAATGCGGTCAATTCCTGCGGCCCAGCTATAGTCTTGTGCAAGTATGAACGAATGAGTGTAAAGCATTTATCGTCAAACCTCAAGCTGTATTTGGTTACATTATTAAAAGCATTCCTAAAGCTGGTATTGGCAATTTCTCAATATGGGTATGCAGCTTGTCTTTGCAAGATAAGTCGTATTTATGAACCTCCAAATTAATGTTTGAAAGCCTAAAATTTGATAACATTTCCAACCTGATAGGCCTACAAAAGAAATAATAAGCTGGTAGAATTTTTCAAAGAATCAGTGCGATTAAGTACCGAAAAATCTGTACATCCTGCCTTGACCTGACTTTAAAAGCCTTTTCCCCTGCATAACTTTCTAAGAAAATCAGAGTCAGAATGAAATGAATTCGACGCTGAATCTATCTTTCTCCATGAATGGTTCAAAAATGAACGCCAATGTTGATTCACATGACATAGTGGTTGGCGCCTTGTCCTAAGAAGCGCGGGTTCACTGATTCTAATTCCGAAAGTTACAACATCCAGGTTTTTTCCACCTGCCGACATCTTGCAGAAGCCTGACAGATATCCAAGAGTATATACCTTGCAACAGAAGCTTCTTAAATTTTCCACTCGGAATCGACGTTGACCTAGTCCCATTCTTTGTGGCAAAACATAAAACGCAACAAATTCATAGACAAGCTAGGTTTGAGGACCTGAGGTCTCGTAACTGCCAGAATTTTATATTTCATATTTCGTCTTTCTTGCCAATACAGAGCCCTCGTGGAGGAGATATTGACAGCAGGAGCAGGCAAAGCGACCTTCATTTGGGGGACAACACAAGATTATATCAGCAGCTTCATTGATATCTACAATTGGTGTGCAAACGAAACCTAAGCTTGTGAAAATAAATAAAAATGAATTACCTGGCATTAATGGCCAATTTTGACAACTTCAAACCTAGCTCCTCCATTTATTTGTTTGTGAAGTTATTAGCTTTGTCTTAAACAGGAGGGCCTGCTCTTCAACGCCGAATCCGGTTGGCTAATGATGAGAACATTCTATCTCATCATTAGCGAACCGGATTCGGCTCTGTGTTACTCTTGGATATTTGTCAGACTTTTGCAAGAGGTGGAGCAGGGTACAAACTTTGTCGCTTTCAGAATCCGAACCAGGGACCCCACGTTAAGTAGTCCAACGCACTAACCACAAGGTCACTGCATCAAAGATTGTGAAACCCTGCACCAAGGATTTGAAGTTTCTTGGCGTTCAACACAAATTTAAGTTCAGCTGGGTTCTTGGAAGACGGAGACGTACTTAATTACTTACTTAAGTGGCGCAACAGTCCGGATTGGACCTGGGCCTCAACCAAAATGCCTCTTCAATTAGCCCGGTCCTTAGCTGAGGTCGATTTCTACTTGTGTGACCCACTTAATGCGAGGTCTACCTCCACAGTGTCCGTCTGGCGGGTAATCGAAGACTCTGCGAGCCATTTTAAACGTCCAATGGAGAGTTTTTGACCAGGGCCATGTCGCTGTACAGCTCGGATAGTTGTTTGTTAAATCTTTGTCTCCATAGCCCGTCAACTCAAACGCGACCGAAGATTTTTCGCAGAACTTTATCCTCGAATCCACCAAGGATTTCTTCATCCGGTTTTTATGCGGTCCATGCTTCAGCGCCGTAGAGCAGGAATGGGATGATCAGGGACTTATATAATATCTCCTTGGTAGTTCGAGGTAGGGCCTTCTTAGACGGAAGAAACATCGGTTGGCAAGAGTAATTCTCCGTTTAATTTCTGACGAGATGTTGTTGTAAGAGATAATAACGGAGCCGAGATAGACAAAATACCTTACTAGCTCAAAGTTATATCTGTCAATGGTGACGTTTTGTCCGATTTGTCGATGTTGTGTGTACTTTCGTGTTGACAGCATATACTGCGCCTTGCCTTCACTTGCTGCTTAACCCATTTTCGCTGCTTTTTTCTCTACATTAGCAAACCTGACTGTGACATCGCGTTTAGTTTGACCAATGATATCAATATCGTCGGATTATGCCAGTAGTTGGACCATTTTTTGGAAGATTAGCTCGGGGTCTTTGCATAAGCCTGCCTGGCAATTTATGCATTTTTTTGGCAACTAATGTGTCGGTGAGGTCGCTTGCGACCCTGGTGGAGCAGCGAGAATACTTCATCGTCATCCTACATAGACGGATGTGTTTGGGTGGTATACCAAAGCAAGACCTATCTCTGTATAGTTAGTCTTTATAAGTACTGTAGTATGCGTCCTTGAAATCGATGAATAGTTGGTGGGTATCAGTTATGACTTCTTGTGTTTTTTCCAGGATCTGCTGAAGTGTGAAGATCGCATCGGTTGTGGACTTCACTGGCCTAAACCACACTGATAAGGTCCGATCAGGTTGTAGGTAAACGGTTTCAGGCGTTCACATGTGACGGTTGATAGGATTTTGTAGGCGCTATTGAGGAGACTTATGCCTCTGTAGTTGGCGCAGTTTAGAGGGTTTCCTTTTTTTTGTGGATCGGGCAAACGATGCTGAGGTTACATTCTTTAGGCATACTTTCATCCCACCAGGTTGGGATTATGAGTTGGTGGCTGTCATCACTGCCGGCTTTATAAAGCTGAACGTGAAGGCCATAATTTTCGGCAGCCTTATTAAGCTTTAGCTTAGATATTGCCATCCTCACTTCACTCAGGTCGAGTGGTTCGCAGTTTCCGCTGTTGTTGCAAATATTGAAAGACTCGTCCTGCCTGGCAGCGGAATGTAGCTCGTCATCACCGCTTAACAATCTGCAGAAGTGGTTCTACCATATCCTCAGCATCGACTGTGTCTCAACTACGATATTTCCTTGTTCATCTCGACAGGTTTCTGGTCGAGTCTTGCATCCTTGGCTTTGAGGTTTTACACTTTGCAAAACCTGCAAACATCATTCCTGCAGTGGCACCTCTCTATATCTTCGATCGCTCGCTTTTCTCGCTCTTTTTTTCCAAAAAGGTGGTGTGCTTCGCTTCTTCCTTCTTGCCTATAGAGCCCAATGGCAGCTGTCATCTTCACCTGCAGCTTAGCCTTGTAGGCCTAGTTCTTTGCTGCCAGTATCTGTCGTCATTCTTCATCAAACGAGAAATCTAGAACATCAGTTGCGGCTGATATAATGAGTTGTTGGCATCGTTGCCATTGTTCTACGACATTTGATGCTGATGGTATGGTGTTATTCGAGAGGATACGGTTAAGCATTGCGCGAAGGCCTTGGCAATCTCTTACGATTGCAGTCCTTCGATATTAAATTTCTTTACAGCATTCATACTTTGGCTGCAACAAGGTAGCAGCCCGAGTCGATGTCACCATCACGAATAGTATCTGCTTCTCCTCACTATAAAATGGTTCGTAGTAGATGTCGCAGTTTGTGATCCCATCCGATCGTATTTCCTGGATGGCAGTAATGTCTACTTTGTAGCAGCTTAATGCTTCCGCAAGTTGTTCGCCTGTACCTCTCCTGCTTAATGTGCTCATATTCCAAGTTCTGATACGATTGTCGTTTTCATTTTTTTCATTTAGCAGGTTTGTCAACAATAAACTCAGTACTTTCCGAGTTCGTAGGCATTAGGTAGGTTAAAATACAAGGTTTTATTTAATCGCATTGCCTACCATTTGACGGCCCGATTAGAGCATATCGACATTAAAATTTTCATTTTACTTATGCCACTCCCTGTCTTCCTTTTCCCAGATTGGTGTTACTAATATAACCTCTCAATTGATTTTTTTTCATTTTCCCTACAACCCTACACAATCTTACCACACTTTACATATCATTTATCCACGAGTACAACCAACAAGTAAAGACCCACTACCATGCCTTTATGAACGAAGAGCAATTAAATCTCAATCATTTCTCTTAAAAATAACGATCTTCTGTTAGAGCAGTATGGTACAACTATTTACGTAGCATTCGTTCGCAGTCCATTTAAAATTCGCATTACATCAGCAATCCGTCACAGGCAGCCTTCCATCGAACGATTGAAATTGGATACATTTAGATGGATTTTCGCACGCTACCAAGACTGGCCAATACAGATGTTAAATTGTTTCAAGCTATTACCCAGATAGCTCAGCTGTCTGTATATGGCTACTTAAATCTAGATTGCTAATAGAAAATTTGTACTCGTCGAGGCGGTCACTAGACCTTCAGTAGAACATTACACTCTCCTGGTAAATTATTGGCTGTCTCAAGTCCGGGTAGTGCACCATAAAACTCGAGTAGTTATGAGGTTTTGTGTGTGAAAGGTATCTGCAATCTGCATATATGCATAGTGTGCGGAGTATCTCACTGACACCAAATGAATAGCTTGCGGGCAATTAAATTAAGCAAATAAAATAAAAATTATGGTAACTGTGCTGACTGATTGTTGTATTTCCGAGGAGGGAAATAAATTTATAAAGTCTGGTCTTTCGATGTGTTTTGATGATTTGGCATAAACTAATTTGTGCAGATGTAAAGTATTTGTTCAAAGTTTTAAGTTATTTTTTGTATTTTCTATTATTAAGCTAGAAGATGTTTACGTGTCCTAAGCTTTAAACGACACAAGAATGTAATTCGTAAGAGACTAGAAGACGTGCATTTGTGTCCAAAGTTGTGCACTGCTTCTAGCTGAACCGGCAAATGTTGTTTTATCATCACACATGGCCAGATCCTGGAAAAAACCTGAGATGCACAAAGCGATACCCACAGCCTATTCATCGGGTGCCGTAAAATAAAGCCGATTCCAAAATTCTGCATCATTTCACTTTATGAAAGCGAACAAACGCCGAATTTCCATATTTGGTCTTATTTCAGTTTGGTAAAGTGACATAAAGTCGACTTGGCCTTATTTCCCTTTGCATACATACAATATCGCACCCATCACATATTCAACAATGAGCCCACGCAGGGCGTTCATACTTGGATTACGATATTAGGTCTATGAAAAGTTTGAAAATGGGAGGGAGGCATGCTTCACCCCTGAAGTCCACCTGCTTCGGTTCACTGTTTGATTTGGGCTGCTTTGCGAGGTTGGATGTATGTATGGATAAACAAACTTCCAATAACAGTTAGCTCAAGAAGGGGGGTTGCAGGGGAGCGGAATTACCACACCCATACTAAGACTTTTGGAAGTGTGTAAAGTATGATCCCCTCTCTCTCTAAATTCGGCTTTATTTCAAAAGCAATGTTCGGCCTACTCTCATTTTATCATTGTGCAATAACGCCGAATTTTGAAATTCGGCTTTATTTCGCTCGGCGTTATTTAATAGCACTAATCATTGTTTTCAAAGCCGCATACGACAGCATTTACAGAGACAAACTATCCAGTGTCATGTTTTTTTTTTTCAATGCCGTCAAAACTCGTCCGTCTGTGCAGGATGACGATGGAGAATTATCGCTGCCCGTTAGGGTCGGAATGGGTGTTGTAGAACGAGGGTTGGCTTTAACTTGGCAATTCCCAGTGGATGTAACTCTGACAACACATACAGTGTCTGTTTCTAACCTCCAAGAGGTAACCAACGGGTACTTGTCTCATCCAACCGGGTTTGACTTGCTAAACGATAAACGTGAGTGTTGGTAAGACGACGAAAAACGGCAACACTATAAACATCCAGGTTAGAATGGCACGGAATGAATACCCGGCCTGCGGTTTCGACATATTCGAAAAACAGGTTGTCTAGAAATTTCAAGGGTTAGTCAGGCTCATTGAACAGAGATAGTGGAGGATGAACAGAAAGGCCAACGGCAGCGCACGGAATGGCACGGAATGAATACCCGGCCTGCGGCCTCGACATATTCGGAAAGCAGGCTGTCTAGAAATTTCAAGGGTTAGTCAGGCTCATTGAACAGAGATAGTGGAGGATGAACAGAAAGGCCAACGGTAGCGCTCAAAACAGTAGTGAATACTGAAGGCCTAGTGTCCTAAGGGTATCTAATAAAATGCAACTGGCCCTCCAGGATGGGGGTTGTTCATTGGGCTAACTACCCACCCATGGAAAAATTAATTGTTAAGAAGCAACCAATAGCCTGGGAATGGACTGATTTTGTTTTTGGCAACCCTCCTGAACAAAAAAATAGGACAACGAATTTCGGATCTGCACCTGGAATGTGAGAACATTAAACAGGAGATGTGCAAGCGAACAATTGACGGAAGCCCTTAACTGCTACAAAGCAGACATTACTGCCATATCAACGAACGGTCAACCAAATTGAGCTAAAGACGAGAACTTCCATTGAGCTCTATAGGCAAAGAAAAAGGGAATAACACCGGCTTCTCAAAAAGAACAAACCAGAGCAAGAAAGGTGCCCTAACAAGGCTATAGAGAAATGCCACTCCAAGAACGATGTTCGCAAGCTTTACAAAATGTGTAAAACGTCAAAGACAAGGATACAAGACTCGAACAGAATCCTGTCGAGATGAACAAGGAAATATGCTGGTTGTCGATGCTGAGGATATGAAAAAAACACTTCTGCAGACTTTTAAACGATGATGACTTGATGACGAAAAACAAACATTCCGCTGTCAGCCAGAACGAACCAATCAATATTGGCAACGACAGTGACAACTGCGAACCACCCAACAGGAGTGAAGTGAGGAAAGCAATATCTAAACTCAAGCTTAATAAGGCTGCCGAAAATGACGGCCTTCTCGATGAGCTTGATAAAGCCAGCGGAGATGACTTGATAAGTAACATCCACCAACTCATAGCCCGAATCTGGTCGGATGAAAAAATGCCAGAAGAATGGATCCCCAGCATCGTTTGTCCGATCCACAACAAATCAAACCCTCTTAACTGCGCCAACTAAAGAGGCATAAGTCTCCCCAACATCGCCTACAAGATCCTATCTGCCGTACATATTACGGCAGACGCCTGAACCCATTTACCAACAACCTGATTGGACCTCATCTGGGTGATATTAGGCCAGGAAAGTCCGCAAACAATCAAATTTTCACACTTCGGCAGATCCTCGAAAAAAAACCAAGAAGTCCATCGATTTCAAAGCCGCATACGACAGCATTTATAGAGACGAACTATACAGAGCCATGTCTAGTTTTGGTATACCGCCCAAACTCGTCCGTTTGTGTAGGATGACGATGGAGAATTCTCGCTGCTCCATCAGGGTCGGAACCGACACATTCGATACTAAAAAAGGATTTAGGCATGGCGATGCGATGTCATGTGACTTCTACAATACGATTCTAGCGATGATTGTGAAAAACTCCCGAGCCAACACCAGAGGTGGAATTTTCCAAAAACCGGTGCAACATGTAGCAAACGCCGACGATGTTGACATCGTAGGTCACGTTTGCTAGTATAGAGAAGGAAGAAAAAAAAGAGTTTAGCAATAAATGAGGGCAAGACTAAGTATATACTGCCAACATGAAAGGAAACACGACGAATTAGACAGAACGTCACCTTTGACAGATATAACTTGGAGGTAGTACGGGACTTCGTCTATCTCGGCTCCGCTATTAACTCTGACAACAGCTTCTCGTCAGAAATTAAAGAATTACTCTTGCCAACCACTGTTTTGTCGGGCTAAGAAGGCAATTCAGTAGTAAAGCCCTCACTCTAACTACTTAGGAGTTCCTAAATTAGACCCTGATCATTCCAGTCCTGCTCTACGGCGCTGAAGCATGGACCGTATCAAAAATGGATGAAGAAAATCTTGTTCATTTCGAGGGGCAAATTCTTCGAAAAATCCTCGGTCCCGTTTGCGTTGACGGGCCATGGAGACGAAGATTCAACCAAGGACTATACGATCTATACAGCGACCTTATTAAAAAAAAATCCTCATTGTACGTTTAAGATGTGGAACATGTACTCCAACTCGCAAAGCCTTCGATTACAAGCCAGACATCGGACGAAGTAAACCTCGCCTTAGGTGACGCGGACAAGTAAAAACTGACCTCAACCAACTTGAAAGGCACAACTGGAGGCAATAAGCTAAGGACCGGGCTAATTGGAGAGGCATGCTGGTTGAGGCCTAGTTTCATTCCGGGATATAGCGCCACTTTAGTAAGTGAGAAGATGTCGAAATTCTTTCACTGACATCGACAAAACACAACCGTTCTTTCCTAAGTCCGTCGCTTATCACGAGTCCACAATTGAATAAACGTGGATTCTGGTTGGGATCACCATAACAATGACCATAGTCGATGAGATATGGTAAGGGGATTGTTTTACGGCGTCGCGTAGCAAGTCTTACCCAAATGTTTCCTTTGCCTAGATATGAATAATTTCCTTAGTTTCCACCTACGGCTAGGACTTCTTTTCGTTAGCTCAGCAGTGATATTCTATGACAGCATGGAATGTCATGAGAATTACCTACGACGTCTAAGTCAGATAACCAAATATTCTACCACTTTGACATCTCAAAAGGTCCACGTAAGCTATTCAAACCAAAAATCATCTTCTCAAATACTTTGTATGACTGCGATTAAAACGCTAAGTTCTTAATTCCAAGACACATTGCGTGTCCCAACTTCAAATCGTTTTTTTTTTTTTTGTCCGTGGATTACTCAATCGCTCTAATTAGTTAGAGCTGAACAATTCTCTGAAAATGTCTGGGAACTACACTTAAATTCAATTTTCATGCCAACCCACTTTAAAGCTCCATAAGCTGATGATGATTACTCTCCAAATACCACCCAAAGCAAGGTGCCTTACATGTTAGCCAAATAGAGCAGACATTAGCTGATGAACACGTAAGATGGTATTTTATCATGTGCACATCTATCTACGTGAGCAGACGCCTGACACTCTTTAGCTACTGAGCATCAATCTACGTATTCGTAGATGGCCTGACCAATTGTCGATTAAACGCAAATTAGGTGGTCTTGCGAATGTCCTCCTGCGGTGTGTGTGTGTGTGTGTGCAATACTAGCCTCAATCAATCCATATCACAATTTTTTTTTCTAATTAATTGCACAGTTTGCATTAAGGAGTTGACAGCGTCAACTCGGTCAGCAGGACATTGGCTGACTAGGTATGGCCGGTGGGCAAGTTGGAACAGTCATTGGACTAATTGTCGCGCAATACTTTAATTGATTGCATTGACGGTGGTTGCATGAAGTCTTGCAAGTTCCCCTTTCATATTATGGAGTGTTCCATTGCTAGCCACCGGGGGTCACGTGGTGCGTTATTGAATGGCGTGAGTGCGGCAGATCTGATAAAAGTGGAGCCGACCATTCACTTGCGGTTAAGACTTTGAAAGGAGGTTGATGTAGTCGGGAAACTTCACAAAACGGGAGTATTTATCAGGTTAATGAAGGTAGTGCATGGCTGTGTGGAGTGAGTCCGAGAAAGGCGAATCAATTGCATCACAAGTTATATTTTTGGTCATTTCTGGAACCTTCATTCATCAGATTTAACATGAAGGCTATATCATTACCCAAAAGGTTTACTAGTTCAATTACAAATGAAAATGATTGGAGCAACTTAGCTAAATGCTTTCGATTGCGCACGTCAAGTTTTTTTGAGGTCGGTTTATACTGATGGACGCCGCTTAAGGCAAGGTCCTCCTCTACGCTTGGTTGGAAATCGAAGATTATGTGAGTCGGAGTATTGGTTCCATTCATTATACATGTCCTAGCCATCTTCAACGTCCAATGCGGTTTTTTTTTGACCACGTCATTGTCGTTCTACAGCTCGTTTAGTTCATGGTTAAATCTTTGTTTCCGCGCAAATAGGACCAACGATTTTTCGTAGAATTGTTCTCTATAATTGGCCAAGGATTTCTTAGTCCACTTTTGATACGAACCATGTTTCAGAACCGAAAAGAAGGACTGGGATAATCGGGATCTTATATAGAATCTCCTTGGTAGTTCCAGTGAGAGCTTTACTACTAAACTACACGCCCGAAGAAGGAGTGGTTGACAAGAGTAATTCTTCTCCTAATTTCTAACGAGATGTTGTTGTCAGAGTTAAAAGCATAGTCGAGATAGACAAAGGGCCATACTTCCACAAAGTTAAATCTGTCTATGGAAACGTTCTGCCCAATTCTGCGATGTTGTGTGTTCTTTGGTGTTGATAGCATATACTTAGACTTGCCCTCATTTACTGCTAAACCCATTTTGCCGCTTCCTTCTCTATACTAGCAATAGTCACTATGACATCACGGTGAGTCTTACCAATGATGTCAATACGGCGTATACTAGTAGTTTTCGGAGGATTGTACCTCTGGTGTGGCTCGGGAGTTTTGCACAATTCTCTCAAGAATCAAATCGAAGGAGTAGCATGACAGCGCATCGCTTGGCAATAATCCTTTATTGGAATCGAATGTGTCAGTAAGGTCGTTTCCAACCCTGATGGAACATCGAGAATTCTCCATTGTCGTCCTACACATATGGACGAGGTTGGCTCTGTATAGCTCGCCTCTATAACTGCTTTCGTATGGGGCTCTGAACTCGATGAACAGGTGGTGGGTATCGATTTCGAAGTCTTAGGTTTTTTTTCCGGATGAAGTGTCAAGGTTTGATCAGCTGTGTTCCTTTCCTTTCCTGTTCTAAAACCACACTGATAAGGGCCGATCCGGTTATTGATAAACGGTTCCAGGCGTTTAGGTATCTCGCTGAGAGGATCTTTTGGGCGATGCTGAGGAGACTGATCCCTCTGTAGTTGGCTCAGTTCAGAGGGTCTCCTTTTTTGTATATCGGGCAAATGATACTGAGGTTCCATTCTTCAAGCATTCTTTCCTCCGACCATATTGGGCTTATGAGTTGTTGGATGTTAATTAGCAAGTCATCTCCGCCGGCTTTATAAAGTTTGGTGGGGATACCGTCATTTCTGGCAGCCTTATTAAGCTGGAGCTTAGATGATGCTATCCTCAGTTCATTCAGGTCGGGAGGTTTGCAGATCTCGTTGTCGTTGCCAATATTGAATGACAGCGGAATGTTGCTCGACATCGCCTTTTATAAGTCTGCAGAAGTGGTTCTTCCATATCCTCAGCACCGACTGTGTCTCAACTACGATATTTCCTTGTTTATCTTCACAGGATTCTGTTCTACCCTTGTATTCTTAGTTTTGACGTTTTACACTTTGGTAAGACTTGCGAACATCGTGGAACGTCTCTGTGTCCTCGATCGCTCGCTTTTCTTGCCCCTTTTTCTTCATTCAGAAAAGCCGGTATTCTTCCGTTCTTCTCTGCCTATAGAGCACAATGGCAGCTCACACCGTGGGTGTGTAGTTAACCCAAAGCTTAACCTCCAATCTGGAGAGCCAGTTCCAATTTATTAGATAACCCTAAGGCACGGGGTCATCAGTATACACTTCGGGATTGAGCGTTGCCGTTGACTTTTCGGTTCATCCACCACCACCTCTGTGCAAGGAGCCTGACGAACCCTTGAAATTCCTAGACAACCTGTTGTCCGAATATATCGATGCAGCTTGTCTAGGTTCACCTGGGACAGCAGGCCGGGTATTCGGGACCGGTGTATATGACCTTGTCGAAATCTCTTACTACTCGTTTCTCTTCCACTGAGCTCTGGTAGGATATCTTAACCACTCTTTCCCCACTTATTTCCAAAGCTACAAATTTTAAAGCCATTTCAGACGCGTCCGGTTAGTGCGAAGGGGAAATTTGGTAGATCGTATGCGTCGGCAAGGCTGTTGTTTGGTGCTGGGGTAGCAATGTGAACACTGGGGTGTCAATATCAACACCCCACATAGAAAATATTCGTTGAATGAGATACGCAATCTATGTAGTTCTATACTCGTTGATAGAAGGCAACATACGCCTTCCATACTCTATGTTCGATGTTGTGTTTCCAGTTAAGTTTTGGTTCAAGCACGATAACCAAATACCTAGCGCTGGAATATAGTGTGAATGGTTGGCCATTTAGACGGGGGAGGGTGAAGTCGGGTATTTTGGTTTTGGTGGTGAAAAGCAGTAACTCCGTTTTGCTCGGGCTTACAACGAAACCACAATATGCTGCCCAGGCGCTAACCTTGTCTAGAGTACCGCCTATGATTTAACGGAGGGGAACTTGCCTGACACTTGTATCACCACGTCTTCCGCATACTCCGTTTTGCTCGGGTTTACAATGAAAACACAACTTTTAGCCCAGATGCTAACCTTGTCTAGAGTATCCCCTATGATTTCATGGAGGGAAATTTGCTTGAAACTAGTATCACCACGTCTTCCGTATACGCTACAACTTTGAACCGTTCCTCGTCTAGAGTAGAGTACAGATGACGCCGCCCTGTGTCGTTCCTCTATGGGCTATTAAGTGGCTATTTCCCAGGGTTGCCTGGATAATTCTTGTTCCATATCCAATGGCTTATGGATTCCTCTATACCTAGTTCGATCAGAGATTCAATAATATCTTCGGTGAGGACTTTGTTGAAAGCTCCCTCTATATCTAAAAAGGAGGCTAGAGTGTATTTCTTATAGTGTAAGATTCTTCTGATTGTCCGAACTACCTCTTGGAGAGCTGATTCCGTTGATCTGTCCTTGAGGTAGGCGTGCTGTGATTTTGATAGCAAAGATTCTTCTAAAAAACTTCGCATATGGATGTAAAGAACACGCTCCAGGGTTTTTTTTTAGTACAAAGGAGGTTAGACACTACGGTACTGCTTACTATATTTATTTTCCAGAACACCTTTTCACTCCTAAATGTAAACCTATGGACTTACATTAGGCTATGCGATCTTCGCGTCTTAACTGAGCATCAACAGCCGAACAAAACCTAACCTAATAACAAATAAATAACAAATCTCACCAAGGAAATTTCATCGTTCCAAGTTTGCAATGCAATCTCTTAAAATTGTCCCCGATAGTGCACTTGGGTTGACAGAACTATTGATTAACAATCAGCTATTCTGCTGACATTTTTATGGTATTCTTAGACTGTCCAGCTTCCTCCATGCCTAGGTGGTATAAATTCAAATCGAGTTACATACCCCTGATACAAAATGTAACCAAAAGATAACCATTTTGAATGTTTTGCTACTTTGCTTCCTGTTAATTCTGTCCAACTGTTGATCTAGAGTAAACACCTCTCTTAGGGTTTATTAGTTGCCCACTCCATAAAAAGTATCAACGTATAACGATTATTTCCAAAGCATCTTAACTATCTATTACCACATCTTAAACGAGAAAAACGTACTCACACACTTTGCATGCTCAACGCTATCTACGATAAGACATCTGCTACTATAGCCAGTCGCAAATGCCCAACCCACACCTAATTAATCGTCAACAGTTCCTACTAGCTCCTCACCAACAACACGACAATCTATTCCCCATCTAAAGGTGATAAAGTTCCTTCAACTTCCATGTTACGTAAAATCTGCACAGCACTCCTGTAACCTCAACAATCCCACCGTTTCCATATACGACCTTCAAAAGGTTGTTTTCCATTCTTCGACTTCGATTTCGACGCCTTGCGGCAATTCATGCGAGTCTTTTACCCAGCAAACCGTGGAAACATGCAAACGACGACATCACGTTTTTTTTTCGTCCATTGCGTTAGCTTTGCAGTTCGAGAAACCAGTAGCTGGTGGGGCAGATACACCGTTCAGATACACGTCGCATTTGTGTGCGAATGTGAATTAAGTAACATTTTTATATACACTTCTGTGGATGTTTTCATTGAAGCAGTCTTGAGGAAATAATTTACAATTCACTTGCGGGCGACGACAGACTTGTTTACTGAAAACAAACTAAAGACATTTTATCTACACGCTCGCAGATACTTTTATATGAATTTGTCGTGTTCTTGGTGGGAAAAAGCGTTTTCTGTCGTTGACTAATCTACTTGTTGGCTATGCAACGGTCTTAATTAGACTAATTAATTAATCACAACGGTGATGGTATAGTAATGCGATTGCCTTGACCTACCGTCTTTCGCGGGCTCTTTGTCAAGCTCGACAGAGTTCTTGGATCGTATGTACTAGTACTTTGAGTAAATGGCACGAAAGTAGTTTAGATTTCGAGTTTAAACGAGTACAAGTGTGGTAATCCACGAATGAGAATCAGCAAGTAGGGTAATAAAATGTAGATACTCAGCCAGATAATTAAATGGCGGTTATTGTTTTTACCAAAAGGTTGGCAAGTGGTTAAAATGCAGGTAAATGTTAAACTAATTTTGCATGTTTCGCTAATGGCATTTGACGTTTTGAAAAATCTAACTAATTGTTAAACGATTTAAGAACGAATCATGAAAAACAGACCTTCAAGTCAACTCGGCCTGTGACTTCCAACACTTAGTTCTGCAAGCAAAGAGAGTGGACAACACTCGGTTTTTTTCTCTGTCACAGGGGGTCTAACATCTGTGGCTCAGTAAGTGCACATACTGAATTTTCAGACTTTTCCGAACGAGACAAGGAAATTTCGCTACAGTTGAGTCTCCTGTCGGCATCATAAGTCCGATGTCTCGTTCGGAAAGGTCTGCAAATTCGGTACCTATGTGAACGTTGTTGCTTTGACGGTGATCAAATAATAGGCAATACGACTTATGAAATCTTCAGTTTTTACCTTTCCTACCATCTCCGACTTCCAGCCTTTTCGTGGTGACCGCTGAGCGTCTAGTACCTTGACCCTAGATTGGGTCTCAACCCCTGTGTATAGTTTTTGGGGCAGCATATAAGAACGGGGGAAGGATCTGAACTCACACTAATGCACGTATTTCATTTATGGCGGCTGCTGAAGAGTTACAAGCTGGAGTCAACAGAGGCGTCTACATTCCCAGTTATGATGGAAAAAGTTAATAACCGTAATGAGCTGAATCGAAATATTCGGACAACAGGTCAGTTGGGAATCCAAAGAGTAAGTAAGGCCCCTTGAACAGAGATGTTGGTACTGATGGTACTTGCTGATGGCCCCGTGTTCAAGGGGTATCTAATAAATAGGAACAGGCTCCCCAGATTGGGGGTTGTGCTTTGGGTAAACTACCATCCCATGGAAAAAACACTGTTACGAAGCAACCAATAGTCTCGGAGAGGACTGATTTTATTGTTAACAACACTGCTAAGCGAAAAAAGGACAACGAAATTCGTATCTGCACCTGGAATCTGAGAACATTAAACAGGAGAAGTGCCAGCGAACAACTAGCGGCAGCCCTAAACTGCTACAAGGCAGACGTTACTGCCATCCAGGAAATACGATGGGATGGGCCGGGCAAAACTAGGATGAAAAACTATGACATCTACTACGGACCATGTTATAGTGAACAGAAACAGCGACTATTCGGTTGCGGATTTGTTATAAGTGCCAGACTTAGGCAAGAAGTCTTCGCACAGCGCGTCTCTCTCATATTCACTATTCACACCATACCGTCAGCATCGAATGTCGAAGATCAATGGCGACGATTCCAACCGGAAACTAGATCAACCGCAACTGGTAAGCTAGGTTTCTCGCGCACCCCAGCAAGAAACCCTTGATTTGATGAGGAATGTCGATAGATGCCCGCAACCAAGAACGAGGCCTACAAGGCTAAGCTGCAGGTGAAGATGAGAGCTGTCATTAAGCTCTATAGGCAGAGAGGAAGGTAAGAATACCGGCTTTTCAGAATGATAAAAAAGAGCAACAAAAGCGCGCATTCGTGGATATAGAGAGGTGCCACTCCAGGAACGATGTTCGAAAGTCTTACCAAAGTGTATAACGTAACAGACAAGGACACACGGCTGGAACAGAATCCTGTCGAGATGAACAAGGAAATGTCGTAGTTGAGACACAGTCGATGCTGAGGATATGAAGAGCCACTTCTGAATACTGTTAAGCGGCGATAACGAACAATATTCCTCAGGCAGACCGAACCATTTAATATTGCCAACAAGAAGTCCAAATCGATAACCACCACCTATTCATCGATTTCAAAGCCGCACTCGACAGCATTTATAGAGACGAACTATACAGAGTCATTTCTAGTTTTGGTTTACCGCCTGAAATCGTCCGCTTATGTAGGATAATGATGAAGTATTCCCGCTGCTCCATCAGGGTCGGAAACGACATCCGACACATTCGATTTCAAAAAAGGATTTAGGTAAGGCGATGCGCTGTCATGTGACTTCTACAATTTGATTCTTGAGAGCATTGTGCAAAACTCCCGAGCCAACACCAGAGACAAAATTTTCCAAAGCCGCAAGAATGCGTTTAGCAGTAATTGAGGGTAAGACTAAGTATATGCTGTCAACATGAAAGAACACACAACATCGACAAGACGGACAGAACGCCACCATTGACAGATATAACTTTGAGGTAGTACGGGACTTTGTCTACCTCGGCTACGCTATTAACTGTGACAAGAACATCTCGTCAGAAATTAAACGAAGAATTACTCTTCCAACCACTGTTTCTTCGAACTGAGCCTTTACTCGAACTACTAAGGAGATCCTATATAAGACCCTGATCATCCCAGTCCTGCTCTACAGCGCTGAAGCATGGACCGTCTCAAAAGTGGATGAAGAAATCCTTGGTCGATTTGAGAGGAAAATTCTTTGAAAAATGTTCGGTCCCGTTTGCGTTCACGGGCTATGGAGACGAAGGTTCAACCAAGATCTATACGAGCTTTACAGCGACATACCGTCGAAAAACTCCGCTGAACGCTTAAGATTGCTAAGAACGAATGGACACAAATACTCCGGCTCGCAGAGTCTTCGATTTTCAGCCATATGTTGTACGCAGTAGAGGAGAACTTTGCCTTATGTGGCGTGCATAAGTTGAAACTGACCTCAACCAACTTCGAGTGCGCAATTGGAGGCAGTTAGCTAAGGACCGGGCTAATTGGAGAGGCATGTTTTTTGGGGCCCAGATTCATTCCGGACTGTAGCGCCACTTAAGTAAGTTAGTTTTCAGTAGCTGGTTCGATTATCATTCTTTGCAATACCTAAAATGTTTTTCACTGGCCCTCCTCTTGCGATGATCGGAGATTATCTTAACAGACTTTCGGACTCGACATAGAGATGGATGTCCCGACACAGTCGAACGCATACATTGTTGGTAGGTCACGCGCGCACATGAGTGGTATGTCTGGGTATTGACGACGCTGCTTCGGCAAATAATTGTTTTGAATTTACTTTTCAAGTTCCAGTCGTCCAGCCTCTTTTGGTAATTTGCTTTGTTGGCGCTCGCTGGAACTTAACGGATGAAGAAGATGGTGTCTCATTGGCATGTAACCAAACTTTTAAAATATGTGTTCCCCAAATTAGACTGGAATCTACAACCACTCTGTGGCTGAAGGATGTCAGTCAGTTCATTAAATGCCTTACCTTGAATAAGCCCAGCCTAAGTCGCGGCACATATTTGATTACAAGGTACTAGTTGTATCAAGTCACGCGATAGTACTCCCCTGGGCTTCGTTCATTAGCAAATAATCGTTCTCATTCTGAGTCCAAAAAGTTAGTCAAACTATCGCCACTATTTTACGTGATCAGCAGAGTTCTAAATACCTCTAAGGCTTTCCATAGACGTTTTTACTTGTCCATAACCTTGAAGCGTCTCGATCAATTCCCTCAATCTATCCATCATTATGTATGCTATCAGCATTGAGGTACACCGATATCAATTAACTGAAACAGATCTGCGGGTTATTAGCTCCTAAAATGAACCGGCTAGCTAAGTCTGAGGATATATGAAATTTTTTTCCTAAGTTGCTACGCCGCGCCGGCTGTACAAAATACCGTAAACGTTGTCCAATAACACCGGCCAAAAAAGATCTAATCCCACTCGAGCCGATTGATTAATTATGTTCACGGTGCTAATCGATCTTGCCTCCTACTACATCATGAGCAACAATTTCAGGCTGCTGGACGTAGCGTAATGTTGGTAATTTAAAATAACGTTACCATACGACACCAGCGCCAGAGGGCGAATAGGCGTATGCGTGTGTACCACACTACACTTGTTGTGCGTTATTTAGGCCCACGGCTTAAGGTGTAACATTTAAGTTTATCACACAACTAAACTACTGACAGCCACAGCTTGCCAGTGGAGTTGTCATCAGAAAAACAGTTATAAGAATTAATCGTATTATCAATCCGAACAAGATAATCTGGATTGTGGTACCGGGCGCACATCTGTCGGTCAGCGCAGTGCGCATGTGCAACGACAATTTATTTTGAAAGTACGCGCATGATTGCATAAGACAGCAGAATTGTGCCACAGGGTGATAGACAATGCGCACACGCATATAGAACTAGTTTGCTGAATTTATTTTTTATTTTTTATTGTTAGCAATTAAAAAAAATTTTTTTTTGTTTTACAGATAAATTTAAACACTGAAATGTCGGTAGGAAAAAAGTGAACGTCGGCACAATGCAGTGAAAGTTGATGCAATTTCTTGGATATTTTTGAATCATTAAATCTAATGGTCTCACATTAAATGCGATTATCTAGTCTATCAAAGTTTGTGTGTGTTTACAGGTGAAGACTCCTTAAGTGCAGACGGATTAACAGTTTAATGACCGGGAAGTCCCTTTTAACCCGTGCTAGGATGGTTAGATATTGTAGAATGAGAGCAATCTCCGATTAACGTTAACTTGGCGATGAACAGTCGTTGTAACTTTGACTACACATTAGTTGTGCCCAAGTGGAAACCATCGGATACTAGTCTCATCCAACCGGATTTATCTTGCTAATCTTATAAATGTGAGTGTTGATAACAAGACGAAAAACAGCAACATCAACACTAATCTAAGCCTCTGAAACGACTGCTAAATGAAAAAAGGACAACGATTTGAATTTGTTTAAGCAGCATTTCAAGCAGCTGTTTAATGGGCATCATGTAGAGCGAGATAGGGCAAGAAGAGAACCCACGTATGACGCATACGATATCCTATACAACGTACTGTATGAACGCCTAAAACCATTCTGCAACACACTTATCAACACGTGCCAGTGCTACAGATTGACTATAGACCAAATTTTCACACTGAGGCAAATCCTGGAAAAGACCAACGAATTTCAAGTCGAAACTCACGACCTATTCATCGACTTCAAAAACGCGTATAATAGCATACATCGACAGGAGCTCTATATGGCGACTTCCGAATCCTGGCAAAACTGATTTAGCTGTGCCGCGTGACAATGGAAAACACGCGCTGCAATGTGCAGTTTGGAAGAAGCTCCTCCGAAACACTCCAAACATGAACCCAATATCGGCAAGGAGACGCGCAATCATGCGACTTCTTCAATCTCGCATCGGAGCAGATAGAAGGCAATATCTTCAAAAGGTCCTTCTAGCTTGTGGGCTATGCGGACGATATTGACATCATCGGTCGCTCCGAGCGTGACATGATAGCAGCCTTCACGGGCGAAATCCGTTAGCCTTGAAGTAAATAAAAGTGTGGACAGGACTTAGTACATGACATCAACAAACCACTGTCAACTGCCTAGGACAAAACGTCACTATTGATAACAACAGTTTCGAAGTAGCTAAGGAGTTCACCTCCCTCGGAGTAAACATAAACTCCGCGAATGACACCCTGGTGGAGATCCGGTGAAGAATTACACTAGGAAACCGTTGCTACTTCGGCGGAACAACTGGGTTCAGAGCTCCTTACTCGAAGGACGAAATGTGTGCTGTACAAAATCCTTATCCTGCCAGTTCTAATTTATGGCGCCAAGTGCTGGACGATAAGCAAGAAGGTAGAGGTGACACTGAGCTCCTTTGAAAGAAAAAAAAATTCGACGAATTTTCGGTGCTCTGTGCGAGGAGAGCGAATGAAGGCGATGATACAACTACGAACTGTATGAGCTGTACCAAGATGCGGATGTAGTATAAAAAGCTAAAACATGCCGACTATATTGGCTCGGCCACATCGAGCGAATCGGCAATAGCTCCAGCTAAGAGAATCTTCGAATTCTAGCCACCAGGTTCTAGAGCACAAGAAAGACAGAACCTCCGTTTCAAAGACCTAGCGATTGCGGATGCCAGAGCGCTTGGTCTAGAAAACTGGAAGCAGCGTGCGGAGGATCGTAGAGGATAGAAGGCTGAAGTTTCTCAGGCAGAGACTCCTCACGGTTCGGGAGCCCGATTAGTAAGCAGTAGTACCAAATTACGAT
Organism: Rhingia rostrata; assembly: GCA_949824845.1. Taxonomy (NCBI): domain Eukaryota; kingdom Metazoa; phylum Arthropoda; class Insecta; order Diptera; family Syrphidae; genus Rhingia; species Rhingia rostrata. Next base: position 31,100,952 of record OX463757.1, read on the forward strand.
GGCAAAATCGGTCCAGGAGATTTTAACGAAAAGGTAAGAAAAATTGATATCTCTAGCAGTATCGTCGGAGACCACAGGCTACACGACAACCCGCCTGGCAACGGTCTTAGGCTACTTGACTTCGCTTAAAAACGATATGCCACTATACAGCCTGCATCTGAAGGGTAAACATCGACTCGGAATACTGCCATCTAACAGCCAAGGTAAGAATGCGAATATCCAACGATACAACAAATGTGGAATACCGTTAAAAATTTTATTGTCGGAAGACTGCAGTATTTCTTAACCTTTCGATAAAGACCATACCGCACCAGCATCTTATTTTGAACAACAATGGCTATGATGTCATGAAGCTATTAAATCAGCCGCAACCGATGTGTGGGGTTCCTTATGCCCATCAGCAAGACACCCTTGGTTTGCTGAAGGGCGAGTTCTACCAAGCTTAGCTGAAGTTATAGACGAGACTTGGCATTGAGCTTCTTCAGAAAGAAGAAAAGAGGACAAGAAAAGCGCGCGATTGAGGATGTAGAGCAGTGACACTCCCAGAATGATGTTCGGAAGAATTACCGAAGTGTAAAACGTCAAATCCCGGAATACAAGGCTCAAACAGAAGGAATGATGTGAGCAAGCGGAAAACGTTAATGACGTGTTGCGAACGGAATCCTGTTAAGATGGACAAGGCTATAATTTGTGTGACAGTCAATGCTGAGAATATGGAAGAACCACTTCTGCAGACTATTTAACGGTGATGATGAACAATCCCAAGCTGTCAGACAGAATATTGGCGATGACAGCGAGCATTACCAGCCACCTAATCTAAATGAAGTGAGAACAGCTATAGCTGCAGCAGGCTACTTGAAATGGAGAGCTTCCTGCCGAGATGTAGAGGATTATGTAAGTAACGTATACCAACTCATTAGAAAAATTTGGTCGGAGAAAAGTATGCATACAGAATGGAGCCTCAGCACCATTTCACCGATGAAGAAAAAAAGGAAACCCTTTGAACTCCGCCAACTACAGAGGCATAAGTCTCCCCAACATCGTCCAAAAGATCATAAAAAAAACTTCTTCATCACATGGAGGGCCTGTGAATAATCATTTAGGTGTTGTTACGGCTGGGAATCGAACCCAGACCTTCTGTGCGGCAGTTCATCGCACTAACCATCGCGCCACTGAGCCCATCGTGTATAAGATCCTATCTAGTGTAATATGTGAACGCCAAATACCGTCTACCAACAACCAGATCGGCCCTTATCAGTTAGGTTTTAGGCCAGGAAAGTCCACAAGCCATCAAAATATCGCACTTCGGCTGATTCGGGAAAGAAAACCAAGAAGTCCATATCGAATCCATTCATCGATTTCAAAGCCGCATATGACAGCATTTATAGAGATGAACTATATAGAGCCATGAGTCTTGGTATACCGCTCAAACTCGTCCATCTGTGTAGGATGACGATGAAGAATTCTCGCTGCTCCGTCAGTGTCGGAAACGACCTCACCGACACATTCGATATTAAAAAAGGATTGAGGCGAGGCACTGTGAGGCACTGCCTTCTTTAACGTCAGAGGATTCTGTAAGACTCCCAAGCCAACACCAATATTCCTCAAATCGGTGCAGCTATTAGCATACGCCGACGATATTGACATCGTTGATTGGACTCAGTGTGGTGTCATAGCCACGTTTGCCAGTACAGATAGGGAAGCGGCAAAAATGTGTTTAGCTGTAATAAAACGAAGAATTAGTCCTGCCAACCGGACTAAGTAGCTAATTTAGTAGTAAAGCCCTCACTCGAACAACTAAGGAGATCCTATACCAGTCCCTGAACATCCCAGTCCTGCTCGACGGAGTTGAAGCATTGACCGGATGAAGAAGTCCTTGGTCGTTTTGAGAGAAAATTTCTTCGAGAAAACTTCGGTCCCGTTTGCGTTGACGGTCTATGGAGACAAAAAAAAAACAAAGACATACCCGTAGTGAATAAACTGCGTATTGGTCGTTTAATTGGCCATGTAGAGTGTATGGACTCCAACACTCCGGCTAGCTGAGCATACGTTTTTCCGGCTGACATCGGACTCTGTAGACAAAATAGGTTCCTTTGGTGGTGCGCAGCCATAGTTGACTAAGGAGTGTCATGTTGGCTGAAGCTCTGCTCATTTAGCACTAGCGCCAGTTAAGCACGTAAGTAGGGTATATCTCATTGTTCCGTATGCTTCACAGGTATGGGTAAGATCTACAAGGATTAAATCACCAATCAGTAAAATAGCATAGCAAAGCGAGTAAGTGATCTCCCTACCGCTCCTCTTCAAGCGATACTATTGCAATGGCTTTGGTAGGCAGCACCAAATGGACGGTGGGCATACAAACTGTTTCCGAATATTGAAGACTAGACGTCATAATTTAGAACAGGTAAAGCTCAAAAGACTGAGCTAGTAGTACTGAAATTCTAAAATATATGAAACTCCTAGAAATGCTTAAAACAGGAAATAGAAAGTTATATGAAACCAGAAAGATACATGTTATCCGAAAGTAAGCGCCATTGGCATCACACTAAACATAATGGAAGGCCTCTGATTGAAAAACTAAGCAGGAAAAACGGAAGCCCTAGATGAATTGAGTGAAATGACGTGATTTTTTTTTTTTATAATTTGCGCGCACTCAAGGGGTTATGAATACCATTTATATGTTTTAGCACAGTGCGGGCGTTAAGGAAATTAGGGATAAGAAGACAGGAGATACCGATGCACATTGGTTTTATGTACGAATCTCTATATTTCAGCGTTCGTCCGAAGATAGGCTTGAGGGTAAACTGATTTGCATTCATTGCGTAACGAGTATTGCGGCTGAATTGTTGAATGGGAGGAATGCAGCTGGCTATTTCATTTGAGCATTAGTTGTTAAAATAGCGATAAAACAAGGTAAGGCAGGAGATGTTTCGACGGTGTTCAAGCGAAAATAAGGAGTTCGCTATTCTTATGTCTCCTATAAGTTTTTTCGCACGTGTTTTAATCCTATCTAGTAGGTGCAATGTTGATTTTGGTGCACCTGACCAGACGTGGGGGTTGAATTCAAGTTTTGGGCGTATAAATGCTTTATATATTGTGGCCAGATCAGAGGGGGTGAAATATTTCTTACATCGATTAAGGAAACCTAGACATTTTGCTGCGTTTTTAGCGACTTCGAATATGTGATCGTTCCAACGTAAGTCGTTACTAACACACATACCTAGCATGGAAAGCTTTTCGGTTTCTTCGACGTAAGTGCCATTCATGGATAATGGCTCTAGATTTTGGTTACGCTTTAATGACAGAAGACAGCATTGTGTTTTGGAAGCATTGAATTCCACTCTATTAGATTTACCCCATTTGATAATGCTGTCTAGGTCGGAATTCAATGAGCTTAACATATTTTGGCGTTTAGAGTCCACGTTCGCAGGTGAGGGACGAGGACCTGTAAACGAATATGAGAAGCTGAGGGTACTGTCATCAGCGAAGGAATGAATTGGATTAGAAGTTGCAGACAGGCGATCATTTATAAAAATGAGAAAGAGAGTCGGAAACAAAACTGAGCCTTGAGGGACACCAGCATTTATTTGGTGAGTTACAGACTTGAAACCATCCAAAACAACTTGAATTGAACATTTCGAAAGATAATGTCTAATCCATAGAAGAAGTTTTTCGTCGATTCCAAATGCACGCATTTTCGACAAAAGGGCTTGATGTCAGACCCTGTCAAATGCCTTTGAAATATCAAGCGCAACAATCTTGCTTTCGCCACCATGGTGGATTGATTGGTTCCACTTTTCGGTGAGATATGTCATCAAATCACCAGTAGACCTGTTGCTGCGAAAACCATACTGCCGGTCATTGAGAAGTTTTCGTGTTTCGAGATATTTCATAAGCTGACGATTTATCAGCGTTTCCATGACCTTGGAAAGAAGGGACGTAAGTGCAATTGGTCGGTAGTTGGAGAGAGAAGAAGATTCGCCATTTTTTGGTACAGGCTGGACAAATGCTGTTTTCCATCTACTCGGAAAGAGTCCTGATGAGTAGGATAGATAGAAAAGTTTACGCAGTGGTTTTGCTAGCGTAGAAGAACACCTCTTCAGAATGATGGGGGATATACCATCTGGACCAGCGGATTTATGTATGTCAAGATCAAATAAAACTCTTGCAACTGTACGAGTACGAAAGTGAATTTGTCCCATAGAATGATCTACGTTCTCAAGTACAGGAGGAGACTGAACACAATCTGGAAATGTAGAATTGGCTGCGAAATGCGCAGCAAGCAGATTGGCTTTGTCTAAAGAGCTGACAGCTGGAATGTCATTGTGAATGAGCGGCGGAATTGATGTTGATGCCGAATTTTTTATGTTTTTAACAAATGACCAAAAGTTTTTACTACCTCTGGGACATTGTAGAATTTTTTGCCTCAACGTTCGGTCATAGAGGAATTAGACACGCTTTAAATGGGCATTACAGTCATTTCTGGCTTGTTTGAACTTTGCTCGGTTTTCCTCTGTTGGGTTGGTCTTGTACAACCGAAAGTTTGTCTCTCTCATCCTGATAGCTTCTTTGCAGCTCAAGTCATACCACCCTTTTGCCTTTGGTCTGATACTCTTAATTCTGTTGGGAATAAAAGATCTCATACCAAAGAGAACGATATTTGATATCATATCAGCAGCAGCGTCCACGTCACTATCGAGGAAACATAGTGACCAGTTAAAACTCCTAAAAAAACTGTTTAATGCTTCCCAATTGGCTTTCTCGTATTGCCATACGGTTTTTTTGGGAATTTGCTCTTTAACTGTGTGGTTGGAGTAAGAGAAATTTGTTGATATGATACAGTGGTCTGACGAACCTAGAGGCAACAATACATCTCCTATGAAGGAGTTTCCTGACTGGCGGCATTGTAAATGCTTACAGAACACCGCATGCATGCGTATTTAAGCCAAGTAAACATTCTGTACCATGGCGTTAGAAAAATGAAAAATCCGCCCTCCCTGTGCTTACAAAATCCACATCAAGCTGAAGCAGATGTCTAGCTAGCGATTACCTTCTTGACCCTCAGTACCATTTCTAATCAACAGATACGAAGATGTAACATTTCCAAGTACGCCTTATCAGTGGCTTGTATAATAAATTACAAACAGCTAACTATTCTTCCAGACCCCTCACTGATAATTGCTTCCGAGATAGTAAATGTGTATAAATGCCAATCAAAATCTTGCACTGCGAACTCGGCTCGTATCTTTTCATTTTTCGATGCAAATTTTCATTGTTTACTTCAAAGCAGCGTATCTGTGTCTATTCATTTGAAGCAATAAACAAACACCCCCCCTATCTTCACGTAGCATGCCCATGAATAACACATATTACACTGATTTGCATAAATCAGATATATCACCCAGTGCAAGCCCGTCAGCCGTTATCTTAGGTTGGCATCTCTCAGTCTTAATCGTAAAAATTTGAATCCAATGCGACCTCAAAGAATTCCACAGAAAATCGTGCAACTATCTCTCAGTCAATAGTAATTTCCATTATCGTCATAGTCATCTCAGATTGACCAGATATCTGTCAGAAATCACAGCTTCAGTCCACCTACTTGGGTGAACAGCATTTTATCTGTTATTATGTTCTCGTTAACTACTCCCTTAGATAGATACGTGCACACATAGATACTTTATCTCGGCAATAATGAATTAAATGGTTTACACCGTTTAGCGGTCAGTTGTCAGCTGTCCGTTAAGGCGTGTTTATACTTGTTTTAGTGTTGCAACAGAGCACTTCTGGAACCAAAACGCTTGGACATGAATGCAACTTGGGATTTGGCAACATGAGTGCAGACCTAATTATCTGAAAATCGTTGTAATTACGATTGCATCGCTGTTAGAGTGATAGATGTAGATACAATGCAATCAGTCGATAAAAAAAATGTCTTGCTTGACAGGAACTCGTTATAGATACTTCTCAGTAAATCTATTGCTAGGGGTTAGTGGGGGTGAGCTTATGACGCTCAATAGATGGCGTTCGAAACACACATTCATTTTGCACGTCAATATATTAAATTTAGTTGTACTCACCAGTATCTACCACGTTCGACTGCAGGTCTATTTTTATACCCACGCAGAGATAAATCACTCTTCGAGCGAAAATCGTTTGCAACTCGCGAGTACCTACACACAAGATGTGAGATACTAAAGTGAGGTGATTGAATTAGAGTGGGTGTGGATTGTGGATACAAATTGTGGGGTGACGCATTGAAGTGTATACGAGTGTCTGGGGTTGAGATTGTGTTTTATTGGATGACTTGTGGGATCATTTCCCGGTACTTATTATAGGGAATGCAATTTAATGATATGGTGGTTGGGAAATGGGAGTTATTCACAGCTGGGCGAACAGTCCGATTTTTATGATCTCGATGAATTTTTACTAAAGAGCGAATGAACAAACCCGTAGGCTTGATGTCATAAAATAAATTTTCATATTCAATAAGGTGGTTGCAATCGATTTAAACTTTATGTTCTTGAGGATGTTGCAGATTGTTTTAAACGATGAAAACCAACCTTGAGATATAAAGATTTTTTGGACCGCTTTATTGTATCCATAATGCCATTATGCTGAATATACCGGAACACTTCAGATTATGCTGTCGCTCTTAAGATGATTGGTGGGTGCGCGATTCGGTGGTACGTAATCTTAATCCTTATCGGCAATACTCTTAATATTCAGAACTTATGTATCGTATATAACTGAGATTCTAAGAGCTGTGACCACAACAAAATGAATGTTGGGTACACGACTTGGTCGTACGTACTTTTCTCTTTCACTGAGAAGTAAACGTGGGATCAAATACCAAGCATGCGAGTTTGGCCAAGTTATAGAAAACTCTTTTGAATGTTGCTGTTAAGAAAAAATAAAAACAGGCTCGTTAGTAATTACTTACTTACTTAAGTGGCGTTACAGTCCAGAATGAACCTGGGCCTCAACCAACATGCCTGTCCCATTAGCCCGGTCCTTAGCTAACTGCCTTCATTTGCGCACTCAAAGTTGGTAGAGGTCGGTTTCTACTTTTGCGCGCCACTTATGGCGAGGTCTTCCTCTACTGCGTCCAACGTCTAACTGGGAATCGAAGAGACTGCGAGCCGGAATACTGGTGTCCATTCGTTTTACATGCCATAGCCATATTAATCGTCCAATGCGGCGTTTTTTGACCTGGGGTATGTTGCTATACAGCTCGTATAGTTCTTTGTTGAATCTTCGTCTCCATAGCCCGTCAACGCAAACGGGACCGAAGATTTTTGGAAGGATTTTCCTCTTAAATCGACAAAGGATATCTTCATCCGATTTTGAGACGGCCCATGCTTCAGCATCGTAGAGCAGGACTGGGATGATCAGGGTCTTATATGGGACCTCCTTAGTAGTTCGAGTGAGGACTTTACTACTGAATTGCCTTCTTAGCCCGATGAAACAGCGGTTGGTTAGAGTAATTCTTCGTTTAATTTCTGACGAGATGTTGTTGTCAAAGTTTACAGCGGAGCCGAGATGGACAAAGTCCCGTACTACCTCAAAGTTATATCTGTCAATGGTCTGTCCAATTCGTCGATGTTGTCTGTCCATTCGTGTTGACAGCATATACTTCGTCTTGCCCTCATTTAGTGTTGGTGGTTGGTTATATCTATTGGATTTATTTACTTTGTATTTCTATATCCGAACGTCATGTGGCTCTTAGTACGGGCATTCATGATTAATTTGGCCGCAAAGTGAAACATTTGTTTGAGTTTAGAAAAAATCGTTCTTCCATATTTTTAACTTTTTTTTGTGTTTTTTTTTATGCGGAATAAACCTCTTAATTCAATGATGCCAAATATCTTAAAATTACGTATCAGAGACAACTTGCAAAACTGCAACGCCTACATATTTTACACGTGTTCACTCCCTTTGAAATCTGTGTGTTTTATCCTTTCTGCAAGGAGAATTCTGCACGTGTGTTTCAAGCATTAAGATCTAAAAGAACTTATCGGCGCTTTATTGTATTCATGATGCCATTATGCTTAATATACAGGAAAACTTCAGAACATGTTCTCGCTCTTAAAATTATTATTGGTGGGTGCACGTCTGCAAAATTCGGTCGTACGTACTCTTAATAACGGGTGATCCAAGTAGAGATACTTTTTTCAATAGCCTTTTTTGACAGATCACGTGTGAGTCGTGTCATGCTGTCATGTTATTTTTGTTTATTATTGTTTGGCATTTCATAATGGAAAGACTTACGCGTGAACAACGTTTACAAATTGTTCAACTTTATTATGAAAATTCACGTTCTGTGAGGAATGTGTTTCGTGCACTTCGCTCAACTTATGGTCAACATAATCGGCCTACTGAGCGTACTATTCGCAACACCATCACCCATTTTGAGACCCAGCATTCATTATTGGATAATATTCGACCGAATAGACCACGTCCAGCACGCTGTGAAGAAAATATAGCGGCCGTAGCTGAGAGTGTACACGAAGGCCGTAGAGAGTCGATTCGGCACCATTCGCAGCAACGCGGACTGACGTATGGAACGATTTGGCGCATTTTATGTCAAGATCTTAGATTGAAAGCGTACAAAATACAGCTTGTGCAACAACTGAAGCCGCTCGACCTTCCTAAGCGACAACGCTTCGCTCTATGGGCTCTTGAACAGTTCCAAGAAGATCCGACGTTTTCGAGGCAAATTTCGTTTAGCGATGAGGCCCATTTCTGGCTCAATGGGTATGTAAAAAAACAAAATTGCCGCATTTGGGACGAAGAGCAACCTGAAGAGATTGAAGAACTGCCACTTCATCCAGAAAAAACAACGGTTTGGTGTGGTTTGTGGGCCGGTGGAATCATCGGTCCATATTTCTTTAAAAATTATGCCGGTGCGAACGTAACCGTCAATGGCGATCGTCGTTATCGTGCCATGATAACCGACTATTTGATGCCTGAAATTGGAGCTCGTGATCTCGGCGACATTTGGTTTCAGCAAGACGGCGCCACTTCCCACACATCGCATCAATCAATGGACTTATTGAGAGAACATTTCGGTGAGCACATAATTTCACGTTTTCGGCCGATCGATTGGCCACCAAGATCGTGTGATATCACACCGTAAGACTTTTTCCTGTGTGGATATGTAAAGTCAAAAGCTTATGCCGACAAACCCGCTTCGATTCAGGCCTTGGAGGAAAACATCACGCGTGTCATTCGCCAGTTACCAGTCGAAATGCTCGAACGAGTGATCGAAAATTGGACTCAACGGATGGACCATCTGCGACGTAGCAACGGCCAACATTTGATAGACATAATCTTCAAAAAATAAATGTCAAAGAATGTTCTTTCAAATGATAATAAACATTCTCCATTAAATTTGAATTTTCTGTGTTTTTTTCTTTAAAAAAGTAGGGAACCTCGAAATGGATCACCCTTTATCTTCTCATATCGGAAATGTTTTTAATATTCAGGACAACACAATTCACAATTCATAGAACGTATGAGATTCTAACAACTGTGACCACAACAAAACGAGTGCTGGGTACACGACTTGGTCGTATGTACGATTTTCTTTCACTGAGAAGTAATCGTAGCAACAAATACCAAGCATACGAGGATTTGACTTTTTTCATAGTTTGGCCAAATTATAGAAAACCCTTCCGATGTTTCTGTTAATAAGAAATAAATACAAACTTTTGGCGCAACAGGGTCGTTAGTACCCAATGCCGAACTTTCTCACAGCCGAACCTGGGTTCTGTGAGTTTATACTTCTTGCACGATGGCGGTACCTCCTGTTTTATGCCGTCTTCGAACGGCTTAGTTGAGATGATCTTTTCTTGTCAAGTGATACTACTCGGATGAATTTTTCAGCAATCCTGATGTTTAAACATAAAAGCAAATCATTATGAGGAACTATGATTATAAAAACTTTTATTCTGGAATTTGAAGTAAATTGGTATCCTCGTGAATTATCTCTACATATAATGATTCTCTGTTATTAGCCAACAGTCAAAATTTTGTTAAGGAACAATCGGGCCAAAAATAATCATACGAAGTTATTGCAAACGGTCAGTCGTATCTGGACTAATTATAATCGACGACTTATTATTACAAGGGGTATTCACAATATCCAAGTTATTCACCATCGCAATGTTGAACTTTTTTGTTCAATAACCGCTTTTTCGCGTAGACTGCAGAATGCCAGTACTCACAAAAAACACGTTCTCGCCAAAAAGGGTTCGCACTCGATAAAAAAATCTTTTTTTTTAGCTTTCTGCTTATAATTGCTTTCAACATTTTTTTCAGTGCTCAGAGGTTTTAGATTGCTCACTATTTGTATTGAATGGAAAAACGTATTCAATGTAAAAATGTATCGACGTGTTCACTTTTCGGCGTGCTTACGAGACCCAGACACGACTGTAGTATTAAAGTCAATTTTTCAATATTCAATTTGACCAAAAAGTATGCGAAAAATTAACAATTTTCCAGTTTTTGGGAATTACATTTTGAGCTAGAATCCAACAGAACAAATGTAAACATTTTATTTTAAATCCGCCTTCTGCCACTCCCACATTTTATAAAAATACACTTTTAGTCAAACCGTAAAGAATTTTGAATTTTGAAAAAAGTGTCTGAGCTGGACATTTAGGCAATGGCATGTAAAAGTGGTTTTTGGTAAAATGTTAATGAAACTTGAAAAAAAGTTCGATGCAGAAACGTTGCAAATTTTATTATAAATTGTTCGTCTATTGATCACTAACCCACGACCAGTCTTTGGGGACCTATTTCTAAGAAAAACAAATTTTATACTATAAAAATTTATCAAAATACAAAAATGTTGAGCTAGGATAAAGAAATTTGGTACTTAAGTACAGCAATACTGCCACTTTTTATATGAAAATATTTTTAGTCAAACTAAAAGAAATTTAAAAAGGTGTCGGAGCAGGATATTTATACAATTTGACGGGCTCAATGGCGCGATGGTAAGTGCAATGAAATATAGCGCAGAAATTCTGGGTTTGATTCTCAGCCGCAGCAACACCTAAAAGATTTTTTATTGGTTCTCCTCTCGTGATGATCTGAAAAGTCACCCGAGTACTATCATTTGACAAGAAAAGTTTATCTGAACTCAGCGGTAGCCGGCATTAAGTAGGAGGTCCCGCCATCGTGCAATAAGTACACACGCACATATGAAGGGTTGTGAGAAAGATCGGGCCTGTTGTGCCAAAAATTTGTATTATACTTTAAGCGGTTCGGAGTCGGCATTAAGCAGGAAGTCACGCTATAGTGCAAAAAGTACCGAGTCTGTTGCTCCAACAATTTGTATTTTTGTATATTATTTTGATTGCTTGTATTTAATTCAGTTGCAGTTCTTTGGCACACCTACTGTTTTCGGGCTTTTTCTTAAGAAACGGTTTTCTTTACACATTTTATTAAATTCGAAAAAAGTTGTGATATGAACAATTTGCTAACATTGCTCGTATATACATTTCGTCTATAGATTATTTAAACCTCCATCTCTTTGTAACCTATGCCGTTAAATCGCTTTTTGGTACAATTTTAAGCATTAATTTTAGCATTCCACTTGTAGACCATTCCAACGCACGCCAACTTCTTGACGGCGTTTTCCTTAAAAAACGATTTGTATTCCATATCCCATGCTTTGATAAACCGTTTGAACAATGTGTTGTTGTCAATGACATTTTCTATATTTCATCTCCATAAAATGTTTACCCATGCCAACTTTTTGGTGATAATAGTTTCAAAGATGGTATACGAATCGATAAGATATTCAAGCATTCGCACAGCGGATTGTGGCAAGTGTTTTTTGTTTTAATTAGTAATCAAAACTTTCAAGATTTTCGAAAATTTTGACGACCCTAGCGTCGCTATACATTTGAATTTTTTATCAAAAATTTAAGTTTTTAAAATTTTCTTATAAATCCAAGGTCATACAATTTTACACTATTTATCAAAATTATGAAGTTTTCTAAATGTTTGACGACTCTAAAGGCACAATTATTTTCAATTTTGATCAAAATTTTAAAAATGTTTATTGTTTCTGACGACCATGGGGTAACTACAATTTCCAGTTTATGGATATAATTTTAAACATTTTCATATTTAGTGACGACGCGAAGGCAGGATAACTTGTTCAAAAATATACACAATCCCGGTCTTTTTTAAATTTTTGATTGAAATTTAAAAAAAAAAATTTTAATATTATGACGATATTATGTGGTCACAACAATTTCTAATTTTTGATCCAGATTTCCAAGCAAAACGATATTTTTCACGTTTTTATCACAATTTTAAAATTTCTGACCACCCCGTAGCAATCATTATTTTCGATTTTTGATTAAAATTTTAAAATTTGTCTAAATAATCGCTGGACTACGTGATCAGAATAATTTTCTGTATTTGATCTGAATTTTAATTTTTTTTTCGGAAACGCCGGTAGATTTTCAATTTCTGATTAAAATTCTTAGGGCCCTATAATGACTCGCGAGTTGAACGCTGGACTCAAAGCGAACAATTTAGCGAATGTCTCTAGTCGTGGTATTCCGAGAAGCGAACTTCGACATTCGCATTTGAAAGCAATGCTTCTAAGCATTGCGAACTGATTTTTGTTCGTTATTTTTTTTGCTTTTTAAATAAAAATTACAATATTTATATATCCACCGCTCATTTTTGATTCAAAAAAATTTAAAAACAAAAAAAAATTTAAAAACAAAAAAAAAAACCTCAAAACACCATTGAATTTCTGAACAAACACTGATTTTGTTCAAAGTTACCAAGAATTAGATTGTGACAGATAACGCCGAGCATTCGCTAAAGGTATATAATCGAGATTTTAATTTGCCAAACTTTTTGACATTTGAGGCGAATGTTACTAGGCGAGTCGCAAATTCAAATACTGAATATGTATTCACATTAATAAAAATTTTCGCGCGATTCTCAAGTCGTACTAGAGTAAAAAAATGTTTAAAATTTCGGACGACTCTGAAGTCACTATAATTTCTAGTTTTTGATGTAAAAATTAAAATGTTTTTCCAATTTTGTGACGATTCCCGGGTACGTTAATTTTCAGTTTTTGATCAAAAGTTTCAAGTTTTTCGAAATGTATGACGACAGCGAGTTCACGTTATTTTCAATTTTTGATGAACAATTTAAAATTTTTCTGACGACTCCGGAGTAACTATAATTTGCAGTTTCTGATCAAAATCTTTAAGTATGTACTACAAAATTGTAAGCAACCCCGTCACAATAATTTGGAATTTCTGATCAAAATTTTTAAAATATAAACATTTTCTACTGCCCAAAGGTCCCCATAATTTTCAATTTTTGATCAAAATTTTGAAGTTTTTCAAAACTTTTGACAACCACGAAATTTTTAATTTTTAATCCAAATTTTCGAAATTTCTGAAGAACCCAGAATCACTTTAATTTTAAGTTTTGGTAAAATGTTAAAAAAGAATGTATGGCGCAACAGGTTCGTAAGTACCCAGGGCCTAGCTTTTTTCTCACAACCATCCATGTGTGCGTGTGTACTTCTTTGCACGATGGCGGGACCTCCTGTTTTATGCCGAATCCGAACGGCTAAGTTGAGATAAGCTATTCATGACAATTGATACTACTCGGATGATTTGTCAGATCAGCACGAGAGGAGGACCAGTCAAAAAACATTTAGGTGTTGCTACGGCTGGGAATCGAACCCAGACCTTCTGCTCGGCAGTTCAACGCACTAACCATCGCGCCACTGAGCGCGTCAGTGGCTCAACATTCAAATGTTAAATTTACTGGCGACTCCAGGGTCAGGTAGATTTTCAGTTTTTGATAAAATTTTCAAGTTTTTTCGAACATTTTGACGCCGGGAATATTTCATTGATATTTTATATATTATGACGAGCCCGTGATCATGACAATCTTTAGTTCTTGATCAACATTCTCAAACATTTTGAATTTTTCTGACTACCTCGGGTAATGATAGACAATTTTCAATTTTTTATCAAAATTTAGAATTCAGTAGAACCTGACCTCAGCCAACTTAGAGTGCGCTACTGAATGCAGTTAGCTAAGGTTTGGGCTAATTCGTGAGCCACGTTGGTTGAGGCCTAGGTTAAACTGTTTCGCCTTTGAAGCAAGTGAGTTGTCATACAGCTTCGAGAAGTTGGAGTAATTAAAATGATTTGTGAAGGTTTCGACACCGCAGAGGTAAGTTACCTGATTTATCTGGACTTCTAGTATTACGCTAATAACTATTAGTGTCAGATATTCTAGATATGCCGTAGAAGCATGTTTAATATTCTTTGTTGCAATGTGAAGTGTGGTTGCGTTACATGTAACCGTTGCAGTGACCATAAGAAGTAATTAACTGCAGCAAACAATCCTAGACAGATCTTCATGAGAAAGAAGCGAACCTGTACAAAATGACTCGATCCATTTTTAAACCTATAGCCCCAAAACATATGATGGAGTCGGTGCTTGTATCTTCTCCGACAGGCTGAATCTCATTGAAGCGTGTTCCAGGCGGAACGCATGGCGATCGAAAAAGCTTTGTCCTGGCTGAAAGAGAATGTAATATCTGCCATGGATATTAGCACTTTCTCGGACAGGCAAGCGGCCATCCACTCCATCTAGAATCAGTCTCAACGAATTCGATGACAACCCTAGATTGCCGCTCATTACTGCAAGAAATGTCAAAGCAGTTTACCGATGCTGGTTGCCTGGGTATAGTCACGTTACAGACATGGGACTTAATTACCCTTTGCACCTGACACAGGTGCACTAGGTATTCCTATTGCTACATTCAATACCTTACTAGGGCAACATGCTAAAAGCAAATCATATCTCAAATGGAGTCTTGGCACGACATGTCAAATAACCAAACAAATTGGGCCAACGCTGGATTTGAGATATAGGCAGGCACGCAGAAAGGCTAGGCTTCCACTCAAACGACATCTACAGGAGCTGCATGGACGAAGAGGAAGAAGAACCAATACTTCATCTCCTTTGCAACTGCCCGGCCCTATGAAACAAAAGGAAGCTCCACCTTGTAGCTTACTACTTTCAAAATCTCTGCGATTTGGCAAAAATGGAAGAGAAAAGTCTCCTCCGCTTCATTAAAGCTCATAATGGCTTTCCCGTAGGTAACAAGGAGAATGGAAAACGTCCACATAGTATCACAATGTAAGAAGTGTGCTGGCGAACTCGCTGGGAGCCACTCTAACCTCACCTAACCTAGCCAATGTATGCAATTACAAATGATTCCGAAAAAAATCTGGTAATTCGATACATGATACATGAAGAGATGATTAATGGAATCGATTAAAATTAATGAATCTATCATTAAACCAAACACCAATAACGCAGATTGTGACGCACCAAAGGCATTTTTTCACGTGCAAACCAAACTTGTCGAGAAATAATTAGCCTCGCAATAATTGCAACCTTTCAGTGCAACTTATCCTCGCTCTATAATAATGAAGGAATGTGCGAGTATAATGTTTATGACCATTTCTGCGGATGATTAAATTAATGACCATGCTAACTATATGTCAATGAAAGACATGATACATGCATACAACGTTCATAATCACTATCATTAGGTATGACTCTGAAAAGCTCCATACTTTGCGTGCGTATTAGCTCTAGCTATAACAATCAGTCAGCGCCAATAATAATATCAAGACAGGTGTCTATGAATCAGATCAACCAGCACGGCTTAATTAAAATCATATCAACCGCTGATTAGTCTCATTCCCTTGGACATGCCGACATTTGAATTTCTTTCGGATCTGCTGTTTCATACCAAATAAATCGTAAAACTGAATGCTAACCTTGACTCTCGATAGATACGAACTGTAAGATTTGTCACACTTAATGGATCGCTTGATACGTTTTATTCGATCGCAGACTAGTCGGGAAATACCACAGATGTAAACGTATCTATGAGGGTCAATCACGTCTTAATGAGCAAGTTATGCAATAGCATAGTCTGTCGAGCCTCGTATAGAACGGAAACCGAACTCGAATTTTACAACATCATCATGTACAAGAGCCACAACATTGATTGGCGACGTCCGGTGGAGCGGCAAAGTTTTGCAGAAGTCATAAATAATTTTTTTTATGGCTTCAGATCACTCAATTGGTTGACTTTTTGTTGACCAATTTCCTGTATGCGTTATAAGAACACCTTGTTGTAGGATTTCACAAACTTTGATCATTGAAGTTACACCTTGAAAGTTCCTGTCCTATGGTTAGCATGACATAGACAGCAATTACCAACATGATGGAGTTGTTTTATGATGAGCTGTTGCACAGCATCTCTGTGGCAATAAAGATGCTGAACTCTTCGATTGGGATAACTTCAAACTAATGTTGCTGACGGCAGCTCCAGCTATTAATGTGTCATCATTGCTTGCACGCAAATCATTGGACGCTAACTCTTTTAGATTGTAATCGAGCCTGTTAAAGCGCAAACAGATGCAATCATATTTAGTCCCGCTTATTTGAGTATGACGTGATTAAGGGTGTTGATGGTCTTTAATTTAATTTAAATGTTTGGGTGATTGATAGCTGATCATAAAAAATGAATTTACTTGGTAGATATTGGAGCTTCTTACTGCTGAGCTATTAAAGCCACTGGAGATGATGTGGTGAGTAGCATAATTACACTTATTAGAGTTCCCAAAGAACCTCTCTTGGAACGTCATCAGAAAAATGGTTACTATTTGGACTGCTCTAACAAAAGAGGGATAAGTCTCCTGTTCATCGCTAAAAAGATGCCTTAATATTCCAATGCCTTACATTTTACCTAACAATCTCATCGGCCTTTTTCAGTGTTGTATCAGGAAGAAAAGTCCCCAACTGATCAAATCTTCATACTTCGGAAGATCAAAAAAACAAAAAAACCAAGAAGTCCAAATCGATTCCTACCACCTCTTCATAGATTTTAAAACCACATACGTTTATAGAGACAAACTATACAAAGCCATGTCAAGTTTTAGTATACCGTCCAAACTCGTCCGTCTGAGCAGGATGACGACGTGTAACTCTCGATGCTCCATCAAGGTTGGCAACAACCTCCCCGAAACATTCGATACCGAAAAATGAATTTAGACAATGTGACACAATGCCATCAGACCTGACTAACGTCATTCTTGAGAGGATTGTATAAAACTCCCGAGCCAATACCAGAGGTGAAATCTTCCATAAATCTGTGCAACTTTGAATATACGCCGATAATATTTACACCATTATTGGTCGGACTTGACGGGATGTCATAGCCAGTTTGCTAGAGGAATAACTTGAGGACAAAGATTGAACCAAGAACAACTAACCTGAAGTGAAGAGCGATATCTTAGGACCGGCAAATTAAAGACATATAAAATACTGTCGCAGAGTTTTATTTAAACTTTTTGAAGTTTTTTTTTAATATTTTAAAAAGTATTGCAAACAAAAAGTTTTTGTCACCCAAAACATTTTATCGACAAAATTTACAAAGCGACATTATCCAAATATCTTGTTCGGACAGTTTTTCAAAATTCTGTATCTCCTTGAACGGGTCATATTATGTGTGGTTGTTCATCATTCTAGAACAAAATTTTCACAAAAATAAACGAGTGGTGGGTGCACAGCTGGGTCGTACACAACTTTCTCTTTCACAGCGAGTTCTTCGTTAGATCGAATCCCAAGCATGAGGAAATTTGACGATATTCACAATTTGGCCAAAATAAACAATAGGTAATGGACATTTCGATTATTGACGCTAAAAATAAAAAAAAAATTATTAAACGAACGTTTATTCCGGAATTTGAAGGAATCGGTGTCTATGTGAATAATTATGATTTCCCGTTGTTGGCCAAAGCTGAAAATTGTAACAACCCAATAATTAATTTCTTTCTTTTATCTAACTTTTCTTTTCGTTTTCAACTTATTAATTTCATTCAAAATTAAGTCTCATATTAAAATTACAATCACTTGCTACTCGTCATTTTAAAATAACGATTTTAAAAAATGTCCATTTGTACTGTACAATAACTTTTTTTCTTTAAACGTACTAAACTGTACTAAAAGTAGTATGTATAAAAATTGATGTATATGAAAATAACATTTTGACATCTGTCAGAAGTTTGATGGGGTCAAAAATTCGGTCAACTGTTTTCTTCTGCCAATTGAAAACCTCACCAGCGGCCACCACACTTCTGACGCGTTTATAACCTCTGTGCTTCAACAGATACTGCACTACTGCAGTCTTAGGACAGCATACCTGTGGGTACTGTTAAGTTTTATTAGTATCTTTTAATTTTGCCCCTTGGCTGACTTTTGCTGCTTGGCTGATATACTAATAAATAAAATTTTAAACTACACCTCGTCTTTGATTGCGCCACGTAAAGGAAATTTTTAATCCAAGGTTCACATGCCGAAACTGCCTTACCGACCACACAACCGCCACGACACCACGTTACAAAATTCCGTTTACGGATAGTTGGGCCAACATTTTAAATTGTGAAATTGTTACAAACAGTTATAATAGAATATAAATTAAATCTGATGCAATTTGACAAATAATTTGGCAAGAAATTGAGAATTTTCTTTACATGGCCTATATGCAAAAATGCAAAAGTTCTTTATATGGAATTTCTCTAAAAACTGGATATGCAGTTTTGCTGTAACTAATATTCCTGTAGAATAGCTATGTAAAGTTTAATCAAAATCCTTAAAGCTGTTTTTGAGAAAATTGAGGTTATGTATAATTTTTATATGGAAAGTACCGGTATTAACATGGCTAAAAGCAAACGTAAGAAAATACCTAGAATTTTGACCAAAAAAACGCTGGGTACGAAGTTTGAAGAAAATCGGATAAGTTGCTTAGGCTGGAGAGGCCATTACGGAAAGAAGGACCGACGGACAAATTCCAAAAACCAAGTTTTTGGGTTCCTCTGTCATCGTAATGTTAGATAAAAATCTTGAGTTCGAAAATTTTCACCAAAAAAATATCTCTCTCTTTGTAAGAGAAAGTGAGAAATATATGAGTAGGCTACAATCCCCTTGTTCGGATCGTTGCATACCCTTTCCTATCCCATCTTTAAAATGAATATCCTGAATTAGGCGTAACTAAAAAACTGAATGGCAATGAATCAAAGAAAATTGCGTTGCCACCACATTATCTAAATCTTTTTTCGTTCGACATATAACCACGTTCTTCTTTGGCATATGCTATGGGTAGGGTATATAAATTGTTTTTGTACAAAAACGCCCCAAAAAAGTGGGCGTGAGTTAAAATTATCTACAGATGAAATGTTTACACTATCATAACCAATGATTTTACATTGAAAGATTTTTCGTATTTTTTTCTTAACATTGCCTAGCAACGTTTTTTTAGTGAACACAATCAAAAATACAAATATTTGGCGCAACAGGCTCGTTAGTACCCAGGGCCAAGCTTTCTCACAACCGACCATGTGTGCATGTATATTTCTTGCACGATGGTAGGATAAAATCTTTTATACCAACTTCGAATGACGAATTTAAGATAAGCTTTTCATGACAATTGATACCACTCGGTTGATTTTTCAGATCACTATGAATCGAGGGCCAATGAAAAATCATGCGGCTGGGAATCGAACCCAGTCCTAATGCGCGGCAGTTCATCGCGCCACTGACCCTGTCAGTGAAAACGTCCCAAAATGTTTTTTATTGAGATTGTCTAAATATGTTTTTCGGGCACTTTTTCAAAGTGCCTTACGGTTTGGCTAAAAACTAGATTTTTTTAAAATAGGGGCGCGGCCGTGGGCGGATTTCAGGTTTTTACACTTGCTCTGCTGGGAACTTCAAAAATCACATGTACCAAATTTTATAATTCTGGCATGCAAGCCGGTGTCGAAGGTGGCCAAATTAAATTCATTCTCAACGAGAATGGCCAACTCCTTCAGCTAGATAATCGCCCAAAAACTGTTGACGTACGGATGTAGGGACAGAAATGGCTAAATCGACTCAGCTTCCTGAGTCGATTTAGCTTTCAGGTATGCCTAGCTAAATTATTTCTCTATGTAACAAAGCTAACATACACTTATTGGATAGGATAGAACGTATAAAGATATTTCCGTAAAAGATTTCCTAAAGATTTTTCTAGACGAGGAAAATCTTAAAAACAATAAATTTTTTGGCTGTGATAAACAGATACATTCAAAAACTTTTGAAAATTACAATTCTTAGGGCCTTTTGCAAATAACAATTTCGCTTCGATAAAGCACTATCGAAGCTATTTACCCTCCAGCAGTAATCAGGCATACCTATCGCAAATAAATTTTCCCGGGAATTTTTCCCTTGTCAGCAATGTAAATTAGATTGCTGAATGGGAAAAAATTCCCAGGAAAATTTATTCACGATAGGCCTTGTTACCTGTACGAAGACTTATGGAAAAACATTTTCCGTACTTTTTTTTACTTATGTAGGTAATGTTATAAAAATTACATTCAAAAGGGCAATTTTTTTAATTGGCCTTTATTATTTCTTAAATGTTTGCAGATTTTATTCTTAGAAAATTAAGAAAACATTTACTGAGAAAACTTACTGCCATTTTTGCCTACTTGCGTTTTAGAGGAATTTTACGGAATGCAGGCAATAGAACGATACTTTCGAGAAATAATAAATTTGTTAGAAGTAAGACGAGTGTCTTAATTCGTTTTTATTTCTTATTTTTATAACTGGAACTACATGTCCTCCAGTCCTAATCAGTTCAATGGCGGCAAAAAAAAATCGGTTAACATTGCCCTACAGCGCGCACAGTCCGCGGTTGTCGTTTGAACAGCGGCGTTCTCGAAAAAAAAAGTGTCCCGATGACTCCTCCAGCGTGAACAGTGCACCATGCAGTAACTTTGACATAATGGCTCCTTTTGGTGTAATGGCTCCTCGTGCATTACTCGTGGATCTTCGGTGCCCCAGAAGCGATTCTTTTGCTTGTTCACGTAACCGCTGACGTGGAAATAAACCGCTCATTATGATTTTGGTCGGATAATCGTCCACTTCGATTATTCCGCGTTCTTGAGGATTGTTTCGCTCCATGGCTCGTTCAATGTTCACTTGTATTCTACATCTGTCTTGTCCACAAATGACAAAACAGATTTGACATTGGCGGCCATTTGCAAAAATAAGAGCATCTTCCAATAGGGTGATCTCTTTTGGCTCACCTTGTATATTTTGTTCGGTAACTTTCGGTAACATAAAATAAATTGATAAAAAAATAAGTTTTTCAACACATTCTGAAATACTCTGAATACCATATTTTTTTTTAAATTCACGAAATTTGTAGCTGTGGATTTTACCTTTATTTAAAAAAATTTTATCAAAACATCTAAACTCGTTCAAAAGTTATTTTTTGTACAACCAAATATGGAAACGGTCCCGCTGTGTATTTTGACAACTATCGTCATCTGACCGCGAGTATACGAACCAATCTTCAGATATTAAATAGCAGATTGAGTTTGGATCGTCTTGTTGGAAATCTGTTACTTTGCTTTGCAAAAATTCTCACGAAAACACGCATAAGTAAGCTGTGCCACTAGTGTGTCACAAACATGCAACGACTTTGTTGAAACCTCCGAGAAATTCATTCAGAAATTAATATTTGAGCATAAGTTCAGGCGTTGATGGTTAACTCCAAAATGTAGGCAATGAATTTTTTTTTCTATAGATTGGTGATGCCGTGGTGACAAAATAAGTACGAAAAATTGCAATATTTGCCAGGTTTTTCAGCGCTGAGTTAGCTCTGAGTTAAACCAGAGTCAACTAACCGCTGATTAAATTTGATCTAAAGATAATTCATGATAAAATTTTTCAGTGCAGTATTATATCTGATACTATGAATGGTGAATCAATATGGTACAAATAATTATTTATCGATTTCGCTGTTAAAGAGTTATCGAAATGTACAGAATCTGTGACAGTATAGTTATCTGCCGACTGTCTTCCTTTTCCCCGATCAAATGAAATGCTTTGGCGCGATTTTAAAAGTCTTTTACTTCTTGAGCAATTAAACTTAATGTTCCAAAAAATGCCTGAGACCTGAATCGTACATGTATTTAGTTGATTAACATTTAATAAAATATTCACATATATGGATATGGAATAGACAATAATGGTTCGATATCTATTATATCATCTGTCAAAAATATCTGATCATTTAATCCAGGTTTAACCTAACAAACTTGCTGAGTTAACTCGAAGTTAACTGTGGATTTAAATTGACTGAAAAAGTATTTTTTTCGTTAGCTCGAGTTGATTCCTGAAACTAGGATGACACCGCAGTGAAAATCAGGCTTAAGAGTGAATTAATTATTTAACAGAGGTAACCAAAATATTGGCTTTTTTTCTGTGTCAATTATATTATAAAAGAATAATTATATTACATAAGTAAACCTATTTTTTCCGTTTCCTTCTTTATACTGGCAAACGTGGCTATGACATCACGTTGAGTCCTACCAATGATGTCAATATCAGTGGGGTATGCTCGTAGTTGTACTAATTTTTGGAACATTGTGCCTCTGGTGTCTGGGCTCGGGAATCTTGCACAATCTTCTCAACAATCAAATTGAAGAAGTCACATGACAGCGCATCGAGTTGCCTAAGTCCTTTTTTGGTGTCGAATGTGTCGAATTTTTCATCGTCATTTTACACAAACGGACGATTTTGGGAGGTGTACCAGTTCGTATAGTTCGTCCCTATAAATGCTATCATATACGGCTTTGAATTCGATGAATACGTGGACGTATCGATTTGAACTTCTTGGGTTTTTTTCAAGATCTGCCGAAGCGTGAAAATTTGATCCGCCGTGGATAGAAGGTCTCCTTTTTGTGGATAGGGCAAACAATGATGAGGTTCCATTCTTCAGGCATTCTTTCTTCCGACCAGATTTGGCTTATGAGTTGGTGGCTGTTACTTACCAAGTCATCTACGCCGGCCGGTTTTATAAAGCTCAGTGGCAAGGCCGTCATTTTGCGAACATCGTTCTTGGACTGGCAACTCTCTGTATCTTCTAGCTGATTTTTCATCTTTATGAAAAGCCGGTGTTCTTCCCTTCATCTCTGCCTATAGTGCCCACTGGCAGCTCTCGTCTTCACCTGCAGCTTAGCTTTCTAGACCTCGTTTTTGGCAGTGTGCATCTGTCGGCATTGCTCATCAAACCAGGGGTTTTTTCTTGGTGTGCACGAGAAACCTAGCACATCAGCTGCGGCTCATCTAATGGCTTATTGGCATCGTTGCCGTTGTTCTTCGACATTCGATGCTGGTGGTATGGTGTTAATCGAGAGGTTTTGGGATACGCGTTGCGCGAAGGTCTGGGCGGTCTCTTGCGATAGCAGTCTTTCGACATTAATTTTTTTGACAGTATTTCTGGGGTGTTGTGGAGTGTTGAATATCCACATACTTACCTTGGCTGCAACAAGTTAGTGGTCCGAGTCGATGTTAGCTCCTCGGAATGTTCGGACATCCGAAATACTCGATGCGTGCCTCCTGTCTATCGCAAAGTGATCAATTTGTTGGACCGTTCGTTGATCTGGAGACCGGCATGTCCACTTATGGATATCGAAGTGAGGTAACCGTGTGCTGGCTATAGTGGTATTTCGTTCCATAGCGAAGTCAATTAGCCTCAGTCCGTTACCAGACGTATGGTCGTGTAGGCTATTTTTTCCGACAATACTGCTAAGGAAGTCTTCTCTTCCTATCTTTGCGTTAAAATATCCCAGCAAGATTTTAACTTCGTACTTCGGTAGTCGCTTATAGGTTTTGCCGAGGAGCTCTTAGAAGCAATCCTTAGCTATATCATATTTTTCCTCCGTTGGGGTTTGAGCGCATATAAAGCTTATGTTGGCGAATTCGGCCTTGATGCGGAGTGTTACAATGCGTTTGATAATGACTTTGACTCCTAAGTCTGGCACTTATAACAAATCCGCATCCGAATAGTCGCTGTTTCTGGTCACTATAACACGGTCCGTAGTAGATGTCACAGTTTTTCATCATCTTTTTGCCCAGCCCATTCCATTGAATTTCTTAAATGGCAGTAATGTCTGCTTTGAAGCAGTATAGGGCTTCCGCTAGTTGTTGACTTGTACCTCTCTTGTTCAATGTTCTTACATTCCAGGTGCTGATACGAACGTCGTTGTCTCTTTTTTCATTAAGCAGGGTCGTAAACAATAACATCAGTTCTTTCTGAGGATATTGGTCGCATTGTAGCATTTAGGTTTTTCCATGGCAAAACCCAGAAACACAAACCCCAAACTAGAGGGCCAGTCCCAATATATTTAATACCCCTAGGACACGGGGCAATCAGTATCCACAACGTCGTTGAGCGCTGCCGTTGCCCTTTCGTTTCATTTGGATTTCTTAAACAGCGATCTTGTTTCATTCTTAAAATGGGTCTTTACTAAATTTTTTAAAAAATGAATTAAACAAATGCTTTTAACAAAGCATAGTAGTTTGCAGGCCTCCATAGGTTGAAATAAATTTGTTAGTAGTGTTGATAAATTGATCTTGATTTGTATCTGGTTGCTATAATCTTAGGCTGTCACGCAGAATAGACCGTATAATACTGGCGACCACGGGGAAAATCGCAACTTAATTACATAAACGAGGTAAGGTCAGCCATATGCTAACTTAAATCATACTAGAGGTGCGGAAATGTATTCGATCTTGCTGTTCTATACGAGGATGGAAAATGTGATCTAGTAACGAGCATAAACCATACCACCAGCAAAATATGGTGGAATTAAAATTTTACTGATGAATAGAACGACAACATAGGCCGTGCTCCAGTTTTCAGAGGAAAACTGCATACAAAAAAAATTGTTCTATGGCGGGTCGTACTGGCACAGCCCTCCATATATTTGGATCTCGTTTCTCATGTGTGCACGAACACACCGCCCTCCCATACCATGAAGCTGGTGAGCAAAAGTTTCTGTTTTTTGTTCTCAATGTGTCATTTGTATGGCTTTGTAATCTTTGCTACTACCAGACCTGAACGAGAAGTCCTCACCGAATTTTGAAGAAGGAGGCGGTTTAATAGGCTTAGGTAGTAAAAAAGGGCAAGAAACAAAAAAATCGACAAATAGGACAGAAAGTCACAATCAATAGCTACAATTTTGCATTACCCAATTAAAAAGCTTTTTTTCTGTAAGGCATAAATCTCCAATTCCAAGAAGCAATTTCTACTACTTAGCTTTTTTGTACTTGTGCAGAGAAGTTCAGCAAGTAACAATAACTCTTTTAGGTAAATGCACAGTTATCAAAATCAATCATCGATCACTGTGACGATGAGAAAGTTTCGTGAAATTTTCGGGAGAAACAACGTGCCTACAAAACGCACTATCTATCGTATAGTGAATGATTTCGAAGAAAGAGGTCTGTAGGTGATAAGCCCAAGCATGGATCACGACGTACTGCAAGATCGGATGAAAACATAACTGCTGCTCAAGGAAGTGTTCAGATCAATTCATCAACCTCAATGCGACGCCGTGCTCGGGAGCTTGGTCTTCAAAGAACAACTTTGGCCTAAATTTTGCACAAGGATTTGCATTTGTTTCCATTTAAGATTCAGGTGACACAAGAGCTTCTTCCACAAGACCATTTACGCCGCCGTACATATACCGACATGATGTTATAGCTAGCCCATGACAACCCCTAATTTCAGGAAAAAAATCATAATGAGTGACGAGGCACATTTCCATTTGGATGGATATGGGAATATACAGAATAGTGTGTTCTGGGCAATGGAAAACCCATAAATTATTCATCAATCACCTTTGCATCCATTAAAAGTTACAGTCTGGTTTGCAATTTGGTCAGGAGGAATCATTGGACCTTACTTCTTCGAAAATTAAAAAGGCGTAACGGTAACTGTGAATGGGGAGCATGCTTTGCGCATGCTCCCCATTCATGCTGCATGCTTTGAGCTTGATTAACATATGCTATCAACAAGACGGGGCCACATCGCATACAGCCAGGGTTACATTGGAATTACTGCAAATTCTTTCCACAACAAGTTATTTCAAGAAATGGTGATGTTGATTGACCTCTACGTCGCATGATTTGACTGCTCCGGAGTTATATTTGTCGGGATATCTGACAAGCAATGCTTATGCAAACAAACCAGAAACGTTTGAGCAACTCAAACAAAATATTCATGATGAAATTATTGAAATACCACGTGAAATGTGTGAAAATGTAATGAAAATTGTGCTAAAAAGGGCTAGCATTATTGAGACTAACAGAGGCGGACATTTACCTGATAATGTATTCCATACATAATTGCCTAAATTAAATAAACAAAATTATCAAAATAAGATCCGTTCTTTTTCATTTAATCAAAATTCATAAACAAAAAAGTGATATAACTTTCGGCGGACACCCTGTAAATCATATTATAAGTAACACTGTTCATCAGAATAAAATCGTTGGTAATTACCATTAATATAAACAATTAAATAAACAAATATGTTGGTCACAACAATATTTAAAATAAATACACCAATTAATTTTTTTTTTCTTTGTCGTTATTTGTGAGTTTCGGTAAGGCTTCGGTAAGAAAACCTTATAGAGACTTTATACACCTTATATTGCTGGAGGGGAAATAGCTCCGAGAGTTCTTTATCGAAGCGAAATAGTTAGTTGAGTAATATGAGATGGCTGCAGGCCGCTGTGCGAATAGTTGAATACCCTATCCCATTCCATCCTTAAAATGAATGTTGCAAAAAAGGCTTCAACAATCTTAACACGCTGCTCAATGTGTCCACAATCAGCAGAACTGTGCGCAAATTCCAGCAAATCGGGTCTGTAGGAAATGTGAAAACACCTGTGCAGTGTACATGCTCGCCCAGTTCGTTCTGCTGAAAACACTGCTCTTGTTCGCGATAGTTTGGCAGAAGAGCAGTCAACATCGACACGTTGTCGTCCCCAACAATGGAACATCTCACGAACGTTACTGATTTTTTTTTTAAAATCAGCACACGCTAAAGGATTAATGAATACCCTTACGGGGTTTGAGCACAGCGAGGGCATTAAGGAAATTGAGGAGAAGATATGAGGAGAAACCGATGTGCGTTGGCTTTTAACCTCACAATTTTGAATAAAGAATTGAATTGACACGCTTACAAGGTTCAATTTACTAAAGAGCCTAAGCCTTCTGACCATTTTAAGCGTCTCTTCAATACGCCGAATGGTTGGTTTAACAGACAGAAAACTTTACAAAGAAAATCATCTTCAGCGACGAGCCACACTTCCACCTTAGTGGATTCGCAGACAAGCAGAATTGACACATTTGTGCCAATAAGTATCCACGACGAAGCCTTCTGACCGTTTTAAGCGTCTCGTCAATACGCTGAATGGTTGGCTTAACAGACAGAAGACTTTACAAAGAAAATCATCTCCAGCGACGAGGCACACTTCCACCTTAGTGGATTCGTAAGCAATCAGAATTTTCGCATTTGGGCAAATAAGAAGCAACGAGTGTTTGTTGAAAAGCCGATGCATCCACAAAGAGAGAGTGTTTGGTGCGGTTTATGGGCTTGTGGCATCATTGGGTCATACTTCTTCCAAAATGAGGTCGGGCAAGTAGTTTCCATGAATTTTGTTCGCTATAGCGAGATGATAACGGACTTCTTGTGGCTAGAAATTGAGTATACGGACCTGAACGATACGTCCAGGATGGTGCCACTTGCCACACAGCCAAGGAAACAATGTTTTTTTTTTGCGCGAGAAATTCAATGGCCGTTAAGTCAGTATATGCGGTCAATTCACTCAACATCACTCTGTATCATTTTTATTTCATGATATCTTTACACACCAGCACATACCAAACAGTTGCCAAACACATACATAACAAACAGTTGCACAACCACCTGCGTCATGAGCATTCTCTTATAGTCCTTAAATAAAAATGACATCGACAACTATATCATGCCATCAATTGCATTCTTACATTGAAACCACAGTGACTCAGCCTTCCCGATACATTCGAATATAAGAATGTATCTGAACCTCTTACAAAAGAAACGGAAATTTCATCGAAATTGCATTCCATCCACTAACCGTTTTCATAGTGACGTTATGTGACATCTTCAGTCTCCACTACTACCTACGCGCTAAATCACTTCTTTTGGTATCGCATTCATCATCATTAGACGAAACTACTGACATACAGTTCCACACGGATATTTGTTACCAAGTATCTTTGTATCTTAGTGACAGGACCAGGTAACAAAGTCAATCGTGGCATTATGCTAGTGACCTTTGCAAGTACAGAGCTCACGATTAACTTTTGCTGCACATGTGCTACCAATCAACATCTGCAGCGTTTGATCAATATAGACTGCGGACTTAAGATGACGTCTGCACTTAACACCGCATGCAGTGGTCAGTGGCAGTCGCGTGACGCGTCGCATTAGTCCGTCGCGACATGATGACTTGTGACGTTTGATCTTTTCGAACTGGAAGTAGCAACAACAAAAAGCAGACAACAGATTAACATACAAACAAAGCGAACAATTTTAAGGCAAAAGGTCGCTAATTGGCGATTTGAACGCAGCTAAGCACGAGTTAATGACTTGAGACTGACATACCTCTTACGGTGTAGATTATGTTAATTTGTAGATCCCAGCTGGCGATTATGTATTGTCTAAGTTTTGTTTAAAATTTATTGCAGTGGCAAGCAGGGGGAGTAGACATTTTGCAGGTCTAATGCCGCTTAAGGCTTTGAAAAGATTTTCGTATCTGTACCTATGAGTGTGGAGGGTAAAAGCGATACGATAACAATGTAGTGTTCAGGTAATTGGACATTTGAGAAATTAGCTCATTTTTCAACAAATTTTTTGTGGTTGCAATAAGTGAGGTCTAAGTGATAAGTTGGAGGGATATGATTACTAAGCAACTTCCACAAGCGTTGCTGTCAATTTGGGATGGTGCGTTTGAGATCCAAAGTAGGGATGGTTTTCAAAATGGAACGAAGGTTGTCATTAAAGATTCGTTCAGACGGTTGTCAGATCTAGCAGTATTGTAAAATCTGTCAATCTAATAAATTTTTACATGACAATTGTTAGATGTTTTCGGTCTAATAATGATTACTTGAAATGTTTGTGCCAAAATGTTGCCAATGGCATCTAGAGCTAGATAATACACCTTCACACACAGTTTTTGATACCCAATCAGATGGTAGACGTAATAGAGGAAGACCTCGCTCTATCTAGCTCGTATTAGTAGAAACTTTAAAACCAATTTTGAGCGCGCAGATAGATAGCTGAGGACTGAGGACTGAGGACCTAAACTCACCACGGACTGTAAACCGCCACTTTGTTATATATGTAAGCAAAATCTTTCTAAATGAACATAGAAAACAGATTGGGTAAGAGTGTTGAGCCTTGAGGCATTTCAGCGTTGTTAATGTAACAAATTTTAACATGAAAATTGTTCGATGTTGTCAGTCTGATAATGATTACTTGAAAATGCCAGAATTTCACTCCAGTGTAAGCCATTTGACACAATTTTCCTTCGATATACTCTTATGATCTTACAATCTACGCAAAACAATAAAAACGAGATCAAGAGATTATTCCAATAACGCTGTCTTCGCCTATTATGTTCCATGTGGTAAATATTTCTGCGCTTTCTAGTGCCATCAGATGGCACTGCGTGACATACATTTTCCATCTCAAACCCTGCTTTTTAGATGTCTGCATATATAACCGACATCGATAAGCTGTCAAAAGGCTTAAAGGACTTTTTAGACAGTTTTACTCATGCAGTATCCACAGTGCCTGCATTTTTAACCCATAATTGGAGGTTTTCATTTCCACGGTTACAGAGTTTTTGACTATAACTTCCAAGGGGAAAATGAAATTAGCGCCCCGCGTTGGGCTATTTGCAACGAAATTCCCTGTGAGCGATCTGTCAAACATAGATCACCCATATGAAGATTCACAACTTCTCGTGAGTATACTACGAGATGCTGGACTCGCTTACCGTACGGGTGGGTTCAATCTTGGAGCGTTTTTGCTTCCAAGTGAACAATAAAATTTTGGACGCCACGTAATTTTCGAAAATATAATCCGAACGAAGAGAAAGAAAAAAAAAAACAAACCAAAACCGATGAAGTGAAATAAAAATTAACCCCGATGTTAAAAAAAAAAAAAAAATTAAATTAAATTTTATGGTGACAAATGCTTGGATAACTATAAAACATGGACGACCACAAAGATGTTGCTACGAAAATTCCTATGTGAGCGAACTATCAAACACAGATCACTCACACGAAGATTCGCAACTTCTCGTGGGTGGAATACGAGAACCCCGTTCACTCAGTGTGCGGGGTGGGTTTGTGTTTCGTGTTCACACGAAACTTTTGGACGCCACGTAATTTTCGGGAAAATTGCGAAACCTGAAAATGAAAAGCTGAAAGCGAACGAAAATTGAGAGAAACCGAAATGAAAATTTAACCCCGATTGCGATGGTATGCAAATAAAAAAAAGAAAATGTTTTCCCCACGTTATTTTTTTTTGGTTTGATATCAGTCAAAATGGCGGACCACGAAGATGGCCCCCGAATGAATTTTTCCCCGAATTTGAACAAAGATTATATTTTACAAAGGTGTCGCGTGTCCCGTCTTCTTTTTTGCACTAATCGGTTTCACTATTAAGACTTTACTTATCGTTTTTTCTTTTCCTTCTTTTACTTTTTCCTCCGCTCTTCTGTTCCTGCTGCTTCCTCGTCCTAGCTCCCTTCTCGATATCCTTTTCCTCCTCTCTTTCTCCACAACTATCCTCAAAAAAAAGGATTTTCCTCAAAAACACTTCCATCAAATCGAAACTTTTTCCACGATTTTTTTTTATTCCTACCAAAAAAATGCATTTCTATACGTTCCGCTAGATATCCAAGAAGTGGATTCTCTTTGTTACCACGACTCCGTTGTCCAGAATCAACTCCGTTTAGCATTCACACATACATTCACACTTAGTACTCTCCATTCGTAAGCCCACTGCGACTTCTCATACTTTCTGCCCTTTGGTTGGAAAGTGCGTTCGCGATTACTTGTCTTGAGATACCCGCGTTCACGCGTGACTGGTCTTACCGCGCATTTTAACGCATCGACGTCAGGTATTTCCTCTACGCGAGCTATCGCTGCCAGACACCTCCCATTTGCTCATTCCAATTGGGTACCCCCATTGGATAGCACTCACACCGGTTTTTTCGTAGTCACTACAGTGTCCTAGCAAAACCCCGGTGTCAACCCTGGACAACCATTTTCTGTCAATCAAACATTTGCCCCGACATGTTTGATTGACCGCGACCAATACCAAACCCGAACTACCCGAACTACGGTGGGGGAGATTTCTCAGAAGCAGTGAGCTTTGAGGAAGGAGGAAACGATGAACTGTCAAAAAAAAAAAATTTCCGCGAACTGGTGGTTTCGCGTGCAGATTTTGGGGTCAGGGATTTCCATTCGGAGGCCATCTCCACATTATTTATTTTTTTCCCGGAATTTAACAAAAATGTTTTTCAAAAAAAGGTTGCATCTGGCGCGTCTTTTCCCGGGATTTAATCGGCCGCGGAACAACCAAAGACTTGCAATATTTTGCTCTACACGACTTTAAACTCTACTTGTCTTTTATTTTTCCGTCTTCGCTCTGCTCTTCTGTTCATCCTGCTTTTCCTTGCCTCCCTTCCTGATAACTCCTCTTTTCTTATCCTTTCTTTTGTCAAAAAAAAAACTTTTTTTTTTTACAAAAATTGACAAAACCAAGTTGAAACAATTACCTTGTTGCTGTAAATTTTTCATTAACAATATCACTGAGTATTCTAAAGCTTCCATACAATCCGTATCGTCTCATGCAGTCAACGATTAAGTTGTCGCGTAAAGCATAAGCGTGACACCAATCTATCAACGGCTTATCCAAGACTTAAACGCTCTAATCTCATGTCTCAATTTTGCCCCTAATATGCCAGTTGGATCTCCTACGACCAATAATTCACCTACTAGAGTAATTTCAACACTGACTGCAAAATTTTCTTCAATCGAATCGATTCCAAATCCTAAACCAATATCTTGCTCCGAAGAAGTCCGCCTTACGGAAGTACCTGTAAATGTTCTAATATTGATAAACTGTAAGGATTCGTTTCTTCAATTAAAATAGTTGTGTCTCCTAATTTATTCGAGAAAGCATATGCGAAAGTAACTCATGGCCCTTAAACAATAATGTCAATGAGTTTAAGCCACATAGAGCTTAACGCGGAGTTAACAGCTCAGCGCAAACACTCTAATCGTTTGGCACTGCCAATCAAAATATAAAGTTGCCCCCACAATACCAACAGCAGTGCACAATCCAGCAATAGATACTGATGGCCCCGTGTCCTAGGGGTATCTAATAAATTGGAACTGGCCATCCAGGCTGGGGGTTGCGCGTTGGTTTAACTACCCACCCTGGAAAAAAATTCTAACAAAGCAATTAATAGCCTCGGAAAAGACTAATTTTATTGTTGACGACCCTGCTAAACGGAAAAAAGGACAACGACGTTCGTATCTGCATCTGGCATGTGAGAATAATAAACAGGAGAGATTCAGGCGAATTACTAGTGAAAGCCCTAACCTACGATGGAATAGGCCGGGGAAAAGAGGATGAAAAACTATGACATCCACTACGGACCGTGCGATAATAATACCGCCTATACGGATGCAAATTTTGTATAAGTGACAGACTTAGGCAAGAAGTCTTTTGTTTCCAAGACAAAAGCGAACGCTTTATAACAAATCCCATCAATGCCAAATTCGCCAACATAAGCCTTATTATGCGCTCACACCCCGACGGAGGAAAAGACCACAAAGCTAAAGATTGCTTCTATGTGTTCCTTGACAAAACCTATAAGCGACTACCGAAGTACGATGTTAAAATCGCACTGGGAGATTTTAACGCAATGGTAGGAAAAGAAGACATCTTAAGCGGTATTGTCGGAAAACATAGCCTACACGACAACACGTCTGGTTATGGACTTAGGCTAATTGACTTCGCTACGGAACGAAATGCCACTATAGCCAGCACACGGTTTCCTCACCTCGATATCCATAAGGGGACATGGCGGTCTCCAAAACTGTCAACCAAATTGATCACATTACGACATGCATCCAGTATTTTGAATGTCCGAACATTCCGAGGAGCTGACATCGACTTTGGACCACTTCCCTGTTGCAGCCAAGGTAAGAATGCGAACATCCAACACGCCACAACAATCCAGAAATACTATGAAAAAATTGAATGACGAAAGACTGCAATCGCAAGGGACCGCCAAGACCTTCGTTCAACACATATCTCTTACCCTCTCGATTCACGCCATACCACCAGCATCGAAAGTCGAAGAACAATGGCTACGATACCAATAAGGCATTTGATCAGCCGTACTGAAGTGCTAGGTTTCTCGCGCCCACCAGCAACATATGCTCGAGGCCAAAAACTAGTTCAACAAGGCTAAGCTGCAGAGGAAGACGAGAGCTGCCATTAAGCGCTATAGGCAGAGAAGAAGGGAAGAACACCGGCTTTTCAGAAAGAAAAAATAAGAGCAAGAAAAGCGCGCGATCGAGGATACAGAGAGGAACGATGTTCGCAAGTCTTACCAAAGTGTAAAACATAAAAGCCAAGGAAACGGGGCTCGAACAGCATCCTGTCGAGATGAACAAGGAAATATCGTAGTTGAGACACATTCGATGCTGAGGATATGGAAGAAGCACATCTGCAGACTGGTAAACAGCGATGGCAAGAACTATTCCGCTGTCAGGCAAAACGATCCATTCAATATTGGCAACGACGCAAAAAGTGGAACTCAACCGACCTGAGTAAAGTGAGGATAGCAATATCTAAAGTCAAGCTTAATACGGCAGCCGGAAACGACGGCCTACCGTCGGAGATGACTTTGTAAGTAACATTCACCAACTCATAAGCCAAATCTGGTCGGAATGTATGCCTGAAGAATGGAAACTCAGCATAGTTTGCCTGATCCATAAGAAAATGTACCTTCTGAACTGCGGCTACTAGAGAGGCACAAGTCTCCTCAACATCGCCTACAAGATCCTATCTGCCTATTATGTGAAAGCCTGAAACCGTTTACCAACAACCTGATCGGCCCTTGTCAGTGTGGTTTTAGGCCAGGAAAGTCCACAACCGATCAAATCTTCACACTTTGGCAGATCGTTGAAAAAATCACAAGAAGTGCAAATCGATACCCACCACCTATTCATCGATTTCAAAGCCTCATACGACAGCATTTATAGAGACGAACTATACAGAGACCCAAACTCGTCTTTTTGGTTAGGATGACGATGAAGAACTCTCGCTGCTCCATCAGGTTCAGAAACGATCTCACCGACACATTCGATAACAAAAAAGGATTTAGGCAAGGCGGTCCGCTGTCATGTGACTTTTTCAATTTGATTCTCGAGAAGATTGTCCTGCTTTATGGCGCTGAAGCGTGGACCGCATCAGAAGTGGATGATGAAATCGATTTGAGAGGAAAAGTCTTCCAGAAAGAGGTCGGACGCAGTAGGGGAAGACCTCGCCCTAAGTGCCGCATTCAGTTAAAAAGTGACCACAACCCACTTGGAGTGCGCAATTAGTGGCAGTTAGCTAAGGACCGGTAGGGGCATGTTGGTTGATAACCAAGTTCATTTTGGACTGCATCCCCGTTTAAGTAAGTAATTTTCAAATTTACCGTTCGGATTCAGCATTTTCAACAGGAGGTCCTCTTCTTTCTGGCAAAAATAATAACTTTGTGCAGACAAATGAAGGGAGAAGCTAGGTGCGAGGCCCAATTAGAGCCGGTAATGCCTGATATTTCATTTCACAATATAAACATAAACAGGACCGCAGGTTTCCCGAAGAATTACAAGCTCAAAACGTATAAGGATTTCTTAAACCACTTTTGGGTATGGTCGTTGCTTTGGCACCGTTGAGCAGGATTGGGATGACAAGGGTCCTGTATAGAGTCTCAATAGTTTTACAAGTAAGATGTTTTATTACTTAATTGCCTACTTAGTCTGAAGAAGATTTGGACTTCTTGAGTTTTTTTCAAGAATCTTCCGAAGTGTGAAGATTTGAACTGTTGTTGACTTTCCTGGACTAAAATCACACTGATAAGGGTCGATCAGGTTGTTCGTCGCCATTGATATTTGGTATTGGATGCTGGTGGTATGGTAATAATCGCGATTTCAGGGGAAGTGCGTTGTGCAATATTCTCGCTGGTCTTTAGTGATTGTCCGCTGTTTTGGCGTGTTGGACGTCCCTATTCTTACCATGACTACAATATGGAAATGGCACATGTTGTTCAAAAAAACGTTTGAAAATAAAGCGTGCTAGTAGCATGTCTCGGGGCTATCATAATGATAGTCAATTTGATTGATCATTTTTTCATCCGGAACTCACCATGTCCCATTTAAGACCTTCGTGGTGAAAAAACCATGTGTTGGGTATACTGGTACTTTATAGTAACAACGGATTCCGCTAGCAATGAAGCTAATCCTGTTAAGGATACTAATAATGGGGGTGTTTAATAAAATCAGCCCTATTTAAAGCTCTTAGTAGCTTCGTAAAAATTGTTTTTTTTTGTTTCACCATCAGTGAATACGGTGCAAGCCGGCATAGAATGCAAGGCCCTTATCACAACGACTGGTAATGCCTATGTCACTATCATTCTACATCATCCAACAATCCCTAGCTGGGGATTTTAGATTCCACCGTTGATTTCATCTTGGAAAATTTTCCATTTGGTAAACGCAAGGTTTGCCTATAAATATCTCCCTCATCCTCATCTGCGTCTGCATAGAATTACCCAAAAGAGTCTTACACCTGAAAAAGGTATTTTTATAAAAAAAAATATTTTCGGTGTTGTATCTCAATTAAAAAAAAAAAACCAGAAACGTGCCATATATTTGCTCATATACTTTATTTCTCATTAGGTAGCAACTTATCATCAACTTTCCCTTGCGATTGTCCCTTAATGACTGCACAGCTAGGCATGATATTTTCATCTATAAAATGGTGAACAAGAACTCAAGGGTAGTCATAAAGTGTTCTTGACTCAACAATCGAACGACACAACATGGGTAAAAGCTATTTGGGTCCAATAAGTTTCGAACCATTGAAGGAAGTCTTCATCATAGGAGTACCAATATTATTACTTCTGACAGGACTGGGGATTGTAGGTTTGATTGAACTTGAAAAAGCTGCTTGGAATTATTTTAACAAACCTTAAAACGTGGTAGCAACGATAACACGAACTTTACGACAAGACGAAATTATTGAAAACATTTAAAGAGCTCATCTAGACCAAAGACAGGATGTGCCGGAAATGGAGTTCAAACCTAAATAACGTTTTATTTATCTATTCAATTTTGTCAAAAAAATTTTTAAACATGTTATTAAAAAACATAAATTAATTCTTTAGATGAGTTTGATCGCTTGTTTTGGA
Organism: Rhingia rostrata; assembly: GCA_949824845.1. NCBI lineage: Eukaryota > Metazoa > Arthropoda > Insecta > Diptera > Syrphidae > Rhingia > Rhingia rostrata. The sequence goes on from OX463757.1 coordinate 31,137,462, forward strand.
AGATTGCCGATTTAGAGTTATTATATGGAATATGGGTTGTTTGAGCTCAGATGAGGCTTTTAGCTCGTAACAGCCTTTGTGGTAATGGCCCTTCAAATTTGAAATGGAATCATGTTTGGTATACAAGTCTATAAATCTTATATTCATGCTGAATAGATGGAAAGTTATCAAATGATTTTATGTTGTCTTGCTTTATGCAGCTAAAGAGAAGTTGTTCCAGATCGAGTTTTCGTAAATGCGGATGATCTGGACTCTGAGTACTGAGAAATCGAACGAAGAATTACTCTTGTCAATCGGCATTTCCTTGGGATAAGAAAGAAATTTAGGGTAAAGCTCCTCTCCCAATCCAGCTGTATAGCGCTGGAGTATAAATCGGGCTATGAAGACGAAGATTCCATTCCTTGGTCAAGAACTCCGCATTGCACGCTTAGATGACTAGGAAGATCTGGATACCAGTACTTCGGCTAGCAGAATCTTCGAATCCCAGAAAGATGTTGAATGCCGTAGAGCAAGACCTCGCCATAAATGACATGCATAAGTAGAAACCGACCTCAACCAATTTAAAGTGTGCAACTCGAGTCAGTTAGCAAAGGACCGTACTGGTTGGAGGAGCGTGTTGGTTAAGGCCCAGATTCACCGATTTATGGAATGCCTCTGCTGTTGGCTCTGTAGCTTTACACATTCATCTCAAGAATGATGTTAAGGAAGTCAGATGACAGTGTGTCACCTTGCCTAAATCGTTTTGTGTATCAAATGCCTGGGACAGGTCATTTCCAACATTGATAAGGCAGCAAGAATTTCCATCGTCATCCTGCATAGTCGGAACTGTTTGGGCGGTATACAAAAGCTAGATTTGGCTCTGTATAGTTCATCTTTACAAACACGGTCGTATGCGGCTTTGAAATCGATGAATATGTGATTGGTATCGATATCGCATTCTTGGGTTTTTTCTAAGTTCTGCCGAAATATGAAGGTGTGATCAGGTGTGGACTTCCCTGGCCTTAAACCACACAGATAGGTGCCGATCAGGTTGGTGGGTAACTGTTTCAGGTGTTCTTAAATATGATATTTCAGGTGATCTTTAGAAGGATTATGCTTCTGTAGTTGGTGCAGTTCAGAGGGTCTCCTCTGTCGGTTGTTCCATTCTTCAGACTTTCATCCGACCAAATTTTGCTTATGAGCTGGTGGATGTTACTTACCAGGTAATCTCCGCTTGATTTATAAAGATTGGCAGAATGGCTGTAATTTTCAGCAGCCTTGTAAAGCTTAAGTTTTAATATTGCGATTGTCCTCACTTAGGTCCGGTTTGTTACGGCTGGAGAAAGCTCGTCATTGCCGCTTAACAGCTGACAGAAGTGCTTCTTCCATATCTTCAGCATTAACTCTGACTCAACTACAATCTTTCCTTATTCATCTCAAAAGTACTCTGTTCGTGCTGTATATCCATGGATTTGAAGTTTTACACAAAGCCTTGATGCGAAGCCACAGAAAGGATTTATTTTATTGTTGACGACCATGCTAAACCCCTAGCTGCTACAAAGTAGACAACACTGCCATCCTGGAATCACAATACGATGGGCAGGGCAGAAAAAGAATAAAAAACTGTGACATCTAATATACAGACCGTCCTAAAGTGAGCAGAAACGGCGGCTTTTTGGAGGCGGTTTTTTTTATGTGCCTGACAATGTGCCTGACAAAGACAAGGGGTCTTCTAACACTATTGTTTCAGAGCCAATTAAGTCATCACAAGCCTTAAATGTGCTCATGCTCCGACGGAAGAAAAAGATGGCATTACATGGTTTATTTCTAAATGACCCTTAGTAAAACCTCTGAGATACTTTCCAAGTATGATGTCAAATTAGTGCTAGGTTATTTGGACTCCAAGATATGAAGAGAGTAAGATGTCTATATAGATATAAGAATGACCGATCACAGGAATATCAACTCCATATATTCCATATACAAGAAAGTTGATCTCATTTTTTGCACCCACAACCGAGGCATATCCCCGCTAGGCATCACACGGTGCAGTGAAATAACCCCTGCGGAAATAAATCCACCAGGCTTAAATCCCAACAAAACAATAACAATAACCCTAGCAAACCGATGCAACTTCAGTTAAGCGAAACATATGGGATTAACATTTCAAACTCAAAAGTCCTAATGCTTGTTCAACCAGACCCTAATTCAAACAGCCTAGTGCTGGAGGAAACAGACCAAATAGCCACTTTTGAACGAAAAATCATTCGTTGAATTTCTGGTCATGCATGAGAGGAAGGACACCCTCTGAACTGGCAAACTACAGAGGCGTCAGTCTGCTAAGCATCGCCTACAGGATTTGACCTAATATGTGAACGCATGTAACCCACAACCGATCAAATTTTCACAGTTCCTGGAAAAACCCCAAAAAGTCCAAGTCGATACCTACCACCTATTCATCGATTTCAAAGCCGCATACGACAGCATTTATAGAGACGAATTATACAGAGCCATATCTAGTTTTGGTATACCGCCCAAACTCGTCCGTTTGTGTAGGATGAAGATGACGATCCGGGCTATTCTCGCTGCTCCATTATGGTCGGAGACGACCTAACCGACACATGCGATGCGCTGTCATGTGATTTCTTCAATTTGATTCTTGAGAGGAGGGCGCAAAACTCCCGAGCCAACACCAGAGGCACAATTTTCCAAAAATCGGTGCAACTACTATCATACGCCGGCGATATTGAAATCATTGGTCGGTCGTAAGCGGAAAAAATGGGTTCAGCAGTTAATGAGGGCAAAACAATGTAACAGGTGGCGCAAAAATAACCTTCCGATGTTTTTTGGCTGTAATTTAAAAAAAAAAAAAAACTTTGATTCTTCTTGTGGATTATTTTTATTTGGTCTTTAAATTTTTTTTTACATCAAGTCGAGAATATGATTTCATGTAAATGGCCGCCGCCACAGTTGATTGTCATTTGAGCCCTTTTTATGGCATTTTCCATCACTTTGGCCAAAACTTCCGGCGATAGGTCCTCTCATTGATATTGTCTTTAAGAGCTGCAAGAGTCTGAGACTTGTTGACATAAGCCCGCGATTTCAAAAAGCCCCACAAAAAGAAGTCTGGAGCGGTCAAATCAGGCGATCTTGCTGGCCAGTGCAAATCGCCAAAACAAGAAATTAGGCGCCCGGGAAATGCATCCGTCAGCATATCGGTTGTGGCACGTGCAGTGTGTGCCGTTGCACCGTCCTGTTGGAACCACATGTTTTCCAATCCCAATTCATCAAGTTGTGGCAAAAACAACTCGTTGATCATTGCTCTGTAGCCTTCACCATTCACAGTAACCGTTTGGCCCGCGACGTCTTCGAAAAAAAAAGGTCCGATGACTCCTCCAGCGAAAACAGCACACCATATAGTGACTTTGAGCGGGTGTAATGGCTCTTCGTGGGTTACACGCGGATTTTCAGTGCCCCAGAAGCGTAAATTTTGCTTATTTACGTACCCGCTAAGATGGAAATGGGCCTCATCACTCATGATTATTTTTGATGAAAAATCATCTTCCTCTTGGTAGTGAGTAAGGATGGCTTGAGCGTATGTTAGACGCGATTGGCGGTCAGCAGCTAACAGCTGACGCACCGTCTGGACTTTGTACGGAAACATCTCCAAATCTTGTACCAAAATTCGCTGTAAAGACCGTCGACTGATACCCATTTGCGTGGCACGTCGTCTGGTCGATGTCGACGGCGCTTCCATGACATCTTCGGCTACAGCAGCAATATTCTCTGCAGAACGGCTACTCCGGGGTCTGCCACGCCTGGCAGCATCTCGTGTTGTGCCAGTCTCTTCGAGGCGAGCGGCTAAACGTCGCAGTGTTTCACCAGTAGGCGTTGGACGGCTAGGAAATCTGCGACGAAATTCACGTTGTGCCAAAGTCACCGACCGATTATTGCTCAAATAAATAGTCACCAACATTCCGCGTTCTGGAGCAGTGTAGCGTAACATTGTTTTTTAACGTGTATTTCGCATGTGTTTACTACACAAATGTCAAAACAGAACTGACATCAGGGGCCAATCGCAAAAATTATAGCATTTTCTGATAGGAGGATTACTTTTGCGCCACCTTGTATATGCTGTGACACGAAAGGACACAGAACATCGATGCATTGGACGGAACGTCACCATTGACAGATATAACTTTGGGGTAGTATGGGACTTTTCTATCTCGGCTCCGCTATTAACTCTGACAACAACATCTTGTCAGAAATTTAACGGAGAATTATTCCTGCCAACCGCTGTTTCTTCGGACTAAGAAGTAGCAAAGCCCTCACTCGAACTACTATACCATACCAGTACTGCTCTACGGTGCTGAGTCATGGAACGTATCAAATGAAGATGGGAAATCATTGGTCGATTCGAGTGGAAATTTCTTCGAAAAATCTTCGGTCCCGTTTGTTGAAGGGCTATGGAGACAATGATTCAACGAAGAACTCTAAGAACTCTGCAGCGATATGCTCCTGGTTAAAAAAAATCCTTATTAGGCTCTTAGGATGGCTAGGACCCGTAGAACAAATGGACGCCAATGCTCCGGCTTGCGGAGTCTTCGGTTCCCAGCCGGACGTTGGAAGCAGTAGAGGAAGACCTCGCCTTAAGTTTCGCGCACATGTAGAAACTGATCTCAACCAACTTGGAGTGCGCAACTATGAGCAGTTAGCTAAGGACCGGTCTAATATGAGAGGCATGTTGGTTGAGGCCCAGGTTCATTCCGGACTGAAGCGCTTAAGTAAGTAAGTAAGGAAGCGAACAAGGCAAATAGTGAAGAAGATATGAACTGCGAACTTAATGATCTGTGCACTACAACAGGTTAGAAACGCATCGTCAGAATGGCTGGAAAAACTTTATTTAAGATGACGGAAGACTGCCTGTTTCAAGCGGTTTACGAATTTCAGCTATTTATTTGGGATATATGCATGGCTTCGCTCCACTAAGTCTTCTCAATCATAGAACACCTTGTAGCTGTCCAGCTACTGCGGTCAGTAAATGTAGAATACATGCTACGTATTCAATCTGTCAGTACTTAACGCTATTGCTACACATCTCAGTCAACGTTTCCGTCCGACATGTGCGGTTACTCTGAATATGTCACAACAGTTTGCGTATAACACGCACAACTACTAAGGGACTCCAAGCAGCTGATCTTAAGTATCCAAACCAGAGAATGGAATCTAAATTATGGTGCTGCTATACCACGATTCAAGTTTGTCCATATCCCCTCCTAAAATATGACCCGTACACATGACAATTATGTTCATAATTTGCAATTAAATTCAGATCAACAAATGCCACCAGCACTCGATTTAAGAATCGTGGCAACTATTTTCAATATTTATCTGTATCTACAAAATGATTTACTTTGTTCACATAAACTATCATTCCCATACAACATTTGATTAACTCCCGCCCAGGCGGACAATGCTTGATTCAAAGCGGAACTAAAATGAAAACTCAACACAAAACACACACAGATACAATCGCCATCCCCACATCCATCGTGGGTGAAAAATCAACTTCATCATGTCATGCGATGTTATACGTCATGTGATGTAATCTGCTTCAGGTGAGCTCAAAAAAAAAAATCCCGCTACGGTCCAGTGCCACAGTCGAAGAAACACGCATTTATGCTAATTTTCGCAAGTCAAACTGATTTGGAAGCGTTTAGGTCGATAAAGCCATACCACAAACAGACGGGGCGACTTATTGGCTTGAGACTCTCTTGGAACCGCAAGAACAACGCAAGGCTGCGGGAAAAACTAGGGAATTGTCTTTGCTAGTCTATTTGGTATACCGTTGAGTTATTGTCTAATTGTTTGGGCGAATTCATGAGGAAAAACCGAAAACTGCCTTGGAAGCAACTTGTACAATGGTGGTCTTATAAAAGAGGTTGAAGCTGGGCAGTTTGGACACAGTTTCAATTTGTGGATTACCAGAGACGCACTCGAAAATGTTAAAAAATGTGAGTAGGAGTCGGTTTGAGGAGCGGTTGAATTTTTATATCTCAAAAAATTTTAGATCGTCTTTCTTGCATTGGTATCGATTACATGGGCCGGAACGAGTTATCTGAACACTCCCGCATTGCAGTATGGATATGCAGTGGAACCCACTATCGTTGGACACACCTTGCATTCCTTTCCAACGGCGGTTTCTCATCAGAGTCAGACAATTGTGCATGAGAAGCGGCCGTATTTGAGGCCAATCATTGAGCACACTCCGATCTTGAAAACCTATGCAACGCCGGAATATTTGTCACCCTATTATGATGGATGGAATGGTGGATATACTGGGCATGAAGCTCTTTATGGAGGTTGGCAGTGGTAGATCAAATTATGAATAGACGGGTTTTCAAATGCAATAAAATGAAGTTGATGATATAGCCTTGGAATGGAATGGGTTTTTTGTTATGCAAGTGAAGACATGTACATTCTTACGTAAGTGGCGCTACTGACAGGAATGAAATTTGCTGTTAAAATTAGTCCGATCTGTAGAAAACTACGTACGGTCACACATTGGTTTCTACTTGTGCGCGCCATTTACTGCATCTGGAGTCTTGGTGGGTATCAAAGACTGCGAGCCGGATTTTATATGGCTGCCATTTTAGCTTTCCATTTAAAACATCCAATGCGAAGTTGGTTGACCAGGTCTAAATGGGTGCATAGCTCGTGAGGTTCTGGATTAACTTTTTGTCTCAATACACCGTCGATACATAGACCTTCTGCGTAGCAGTTCATCGCACTGACCATCGCATCGTCCAACTGAGGCCGTTTGCCCTCAATTACTCGTGATGGTTAAATCTTATTAAATCGGGCGAATAACGCCGATATAGCGTATGCTAGTAGTAGCACAGAATGTGGCAGAATGTTGCAGAATGTGGCACAATGTGTCCCTGTTGTTGGCTCAGGAGTTTTGACCAATCCACCATTGACGGTTGCGGCCAACGCTAGTAAGCGAGTGCGCTAGTTCACGGTAGTCCGAGCTGGTCCGCCCTAGTGCACTAATAAAAAAAACACCATAGTTCAAGCTAGTAAACTTCAAAATCACAAAAGTTTTGATACACAAAATTACAAGCGTGGACTAGCTCTGACTAGCTCTGAAAAGCGCGAACGCAAAAAGCTTGATCTGCGACCACGTTATTCCATTTACTAGCGCACTAGCGCGAACTAGTACCAACGCTTACTAGCGTTGGTCGTAACCGCGCCCTAAGTCATTTATTTGTATGGAATTGTTCGTTTAGGTCATTGTCGTCCCTGATAGAGGAGGGAGGATATCGATGATCCCGCAAATACGAAAGAGTTTGAGCGGAACACAAAAACAGCAGAAATAATTTTGCAGGTGATATTGAGAAAACTTGTACCTCTAAAAATAGGGTTTCCAATTTGCTTTTGAATCGGAAACACGACGCTAGGGTTCCATTCTTCAGGGATGCATTCATCAGAAAAAATGTTGCCAGTAATCTGGCGAATGTTATACCCCAAAGTTATTTTCATCGGCCTTATTATACCTTGGCAGGAAGTCTTTTACGTTCGCTGTTGTCGCCAATATTAAATGGTTCGTTCTATCTGGCAGCGGATGATTGTTAGTCATCGCCGTTTAACTGTCTGCCGAGGTAGTTTTCTATATTCCCAGCACCAACTTATTTACTTACTTAAGTAGCACTACAGTACCTAATGAACCTGGCCTCCACCAACATGCCTCTCCAATTAGCCCGGTCGTCAGCAAACTGCCTCCAGTTGCGCACTCCAAGTTGTCGGTTTCTACTTGTGCGCGCAACTTAAAGCGAGGCCTTCCTCTACTGCGTCTGACGTCTGGGAAGCGAAGACTCTGCGATCCGGATTCGTTCTACATGTCGTAGCCATCTTAAACGTCCAATGCGGAGTTTATTCACCACGCGCATGTCGCTGTACAGCTCGTATGGTTCTTGGTTGAATCTTCGTCTCCATAGTCCGTCAACTCAAACGGAATGGAAGAATTTTTCTCACGAATCGACCCAGAACTTCTTCGTCCGCGTTTGAGATGGTCCATGCTTAAGCGAAGTAGAGTAGGACTGGGATGACCAGGGTCCTATATGGGTAAGCCTAAGTAGTCCGAGTGAATTGCCTTCTTCTACTCAATTACCTTCTTAGCTCAAAGAAACACCGGTTGGCAAGAGTAGTTCTTCGTTTAATTTCTGACGAGATGTTGATATCAGAGTTGATAGTGTGGCCGAGGTAGACAAACTGCTAGACTTTCTCAAAGTTATATCTGTCAATGGTGACGTGCTGTCCAATTCGTCCATGTTGTGTGTCCTTTCATGTTGCCAGCATATAATCAGTCTTGCTCTCATTTACCGCTAAACCCAATTTTGCCACTTCCTTCTCTGTACTAGCAAACGTGGCTATGACATCACGTTGAGTCCTCCCAATGATGTCAACATCGTCGGCGTATGGTTTTAGTTGCACCGGTTTTTGGAAGATTATGCCTCTGATGTTGGCTCGGGAGTTTTGCACAATCCTGTCAAAAATCAAATTGAAAGAGTCGCATGGCAGCGCATCGCCTTGCCTAAATCCTTTTTTGGTAGCGAATGTGTCGGTGTGGTCGTTTCCGACCCTGATGGAGCAGAGAAAATTCTCCAAAATTCTCCAAACGGGCGATTTTGGGCGGTATACCAAAACTAGACATAGCTCTGTATAGTTCGTCTCTATAAATGCTGTCGTATGGGGCTTTAAGTCGATGAACAGATGGTGGGTATGGATTTGGACTCTGTGGGTTTTTTTCCAGGATCTGCCGAAGCGTGAAAATTTATTGGACTTTTCTGGCCTTAAACCATCGGGCCAAGGGGCGATCAGGTTGTTGGTAATCGGTTTCAGGCGTTCATATTTTACGACAGATAGGATTTTTGGGCGATGTTGAGGAGACTTATGCCTCTGTTCTTGGCGCCGATTAGAGGGTTTCCTTTATGTGGAACGGCCTAACGATGCTGGGGTTCCATTCTTCAGGCATACTTTCTTCCGACCAGATATCTCTTACGATTTGGTGGATGTTACATACCGTTTCATTCCCCCGGAAGGCTAGGCGAGGCTTCCCTAATTTCCGGCAGTCTTCTTAAGCTTGAGTTTAGATATTGGTATCCTCACTTCATTCAGATCGGGTGGTTGGCAGTTTTCGTTGTTGTTGCCAATATTGAATGGATCGTTCTGCCTGACAGCGAAATATTGTTCGTCATCACCGTTTAACAGTCTTCAGAAGTGGTTCTTTCATATCCACAGCATCGACTGTGTCTCAACTACGATATATCCTTGTTCATCTTAACAGGATTCTGTTCATTTATATTTTAGCTACGAGCATCTGTGGCCATTCCTCATCAAACCAGGGGTTTTTTGCTTGAGGGCACGAGGAACCTAGCGTATCAGTTGAGGCTGATTTAATGGCTTGTTGGCATCGTTGCCATTGTTTTTCGACCTTCGATGCTGGCGGTTTGGTGTTAAAAGAGAGGTTAAGGCATACGCGTTGAGCGAAGGTCTTGACGGTCTCTTGCGATTGCAGTCTTTCGATATTAATTTTTTTCACAGTAATTCTGGATTGTTGTGGCGTGGTGGATATCCGCATTCTAACCTTGGCTGCAACAAGGTAGTGGTCCGAGTGGATGTTAGCTCCTGTTTGAATGTTTGGACATCCAGAATACTGGATCTACGATTTTTCCTTGTTCATCTCGACAGGATTCTCTTCGCTTAATACAATTATTGGTCTTCGATTTTCTTACGACTCCAATGTCATCATAATTTTCAGTTTTTGATCAAAATTATCAAATTATTCGAAATTATTTGACGACCCAGGGGTCAAAATAATTTTCATTTTTTGAACAAAACTTTAAAATTTTTATAGTTTCTGTAGACCCCGGGATTAATATACTTTTCAATTGTTGATCACCATTTTGCAGGGGTCTCATCGCTTAAGACGACGATCGTCTGACGACTTCGTTTCGACGATTGTATTGCTTCGTGTAACACTCAAATATTTGAATCGTCTGGACGACGTGACGTCATTTTGGACGATTCACTACTGCATCGTATAAGTTTTTGAACTTTCAAATACTGACGATGAAATGATTGCGAACGTGGTGTCGTGACGCCTGTGTCGAAAATACTGCTAAAGATGGCTTCTCTTCCTACCTTTGCGTTAAAAGCTCCCAACAGTACTTTATCATCATACTTCGGTCGCACATATGTTTTGGCAAGGAGCTGTCTTTCGCTATATCATCTGGCCCCAATGCGGGTTATTACAATGCGCCAATGCGTTCGCTAATATCTTCAAAACATAAGACTTTTGCCTAAAACTGGCACTTATAGCAAATTCACATCCGAACAGAGTTCGTTTCTGCTTACTATAAGGCAGACAGTAGTTGATGTCACAGTTTTTCATCCTCCATTTTGCCCGGCCCATTGTAACGTTTTTCCTTAATGATAGTAATGACTGCTTAGTAGCAGCTTAGGGCTTCCGCTGGTTGTTTGCACTTGGGTCCTTTCGTGTTCTCACATTCCAGGTGCATATACGAGCATCGTTGTCCGTTTTCTCTTAGCATGGTCGTAAGGAACCACGAGGCATGGATGCTTCGTAACAATATTTGATTTTCCGTGGGTGGATAGTTTCAATAAAAGGCGTAAGGACACGGGGCCATTCGCATATACTATGAGATTGAGCGCTGCCGTTGGCCTTTTGGCTCTTTCGCCACCATCTCTGTTCAAGGGGCCTGACAAACACTTGAGATTCCAAAGTGACCTGTTGTATAAATATGTCGAAGCAGCTCATATAATTGGTATACTTTGTCAACTTGTTTTTATACTATTTGCCACCGTTGATCCTAGATGGGGGATGAGGTACATGACTCGTCAAACTCTTTTCAGATTCGTCAAACTCTCTTCAAATATGTCATACGATCGAAAGATTATGGAAAGTTCGACCATGAATTCGACTAAATTACCATTTTCTCATGTACCACAACAAACCATTTTTTTTTTAAATTTCACTTTTATTTTTAACAATCAAATGACAGAAGTCTTAACCTCAAAAACGCGAAAAATGTCCAAATATTTTCAATCCATTTTCAAACAGAGCCTGTGTGGTGTTGCTGTTTACCAAGCTGTTGAGGCAGTGTAAGTCAATGGCGACGAAGCAGCGAAATGAACTGGAGCAGCAGCGGCATATGTCAGAGGTGCGGCATAACTCAGTGGAACTGAGTGAGCAACAACTGGAGCGGTGGAGTAGGTGCTGACAACAGGTGCGGCAGCATAAGACTTAACCACTGGGCCAACGATCGGTTGTACAACATGATCTTGACCGTGAACAATTGTCTGGCTTTGATGTGAGACAGCTGTTGGTACACTCTTTACAACAGATCCGACATGGGCAAGTGTCGATTCTTGAATGATGGGCGAAGAATACACAACTGGGCTGGTACCAATCAAACCAGGACGAGCAGCAGCAATAGCACATAGGGTCGCAAGGATGACCTGCAAAATAAAGAACACAATTAAAGGATTCTGTTTACAAAAGGACCCCAAGGACTACTTACAAATTTAAACATTTTGAGATAAATTTGTTGAGTTCTTCACTTCACTTAGACTGAAGACTGATGAATCGATTGTGATGTGTTTGACACCATGTGACACCCCTTTTAAATGCGCGACAAGCAAATCATAAACCGGAAAAAAAAACTAATCACAAACATGACTGAGCGGTAGCTAAAGCCATAAACAAAAAAAAAACATTTGTTGACATACTCGAACGCTGCGGATCTGATTCGAATCATTTCTAAGAATAAGTTCAATTGAGATCATTACCGCCGCCCGAGGCCAACAAAAGATACCAAAAACATAGTTCCGTCCCAATCTCAGTACACGCCACATTCGAATGTGTGTCCAATACATTGCTTCCATACCGGGTGCTAACGTCATGAGCAAAAGTCTCGGCTTACCACCACGAACATGTTCAGGGTCACAGCTGTGCGTTGGTGATAATGAACTACCGCGCCGGTAATTAGTTTCAATTGGTGGCGGACAGTGAGAGGCGTGCAACTCATGCGGATCGCCACAGACCGCAGATGGTTCCGATAGCACCGAGAGAATGTAACAAATTACACAAATGTTGCACTTTTTTGGGTGATGTTACTATAAAAGTACTCGTCCACTGGGTGTAAAGTATTCAGTTGATCAGTTCTTCAGTCACTACAGACCTTCTTAACAACGACGAAAAATCCTTAATCAAAATGTTCAAGTTGGTAAGGATTATGATGGGTTTTTGGAATCAATTAGTGTTTGACGGATCTTATCTTTTCAGGTGGTATTGTCTGCTCTCCTCGCCGTTGCTGTTGCACGTCCAAGTTTTTACGAATCATCACCAGTGGTTTACTCATCACCAATCGTGCAGGAGCATAGTTTTGCAAATGTTGGAGCGGTTGTCAAGAGTGTACCAACTGCTGTTTCACACCAAAGCTCTACTGTTGTGCACAACTCTGCTCATGTTGTTGAACCAGTTGTAGCTCCAGTTGTGAAGACATATGCTGCCCCAGTAGTACATTCATATAGCAGCCCCATTGTACAATCTTATGCCTCTCCATTGACTTATGCTGCATCACATTTGAATTATGCCGGATCGCCTTTAGGTTACGCTACCTCACCTTACACTTATGCTGCATCCCATTATAACCATGCTGTTGCTTCCCCCCTAGCATACGCCGCCACTGGTGTGTGGTAAATTTTTTTGTTTGAAATGCTGGACGGAACTTAAAAAATAAAAAAATTAAACGAATGAACACTATTACCTCCTTGTGCATTCCTAAATGAATCCTGCAGTTATCATGCAAACAGAAATTACTTGGGTAATTATTTTGAAATGGTGATTACGACCGCCGTTTTGATCTAATTTTAGGATTCGTTCCAAATATATCTACACGCCGGTAGAATTATAAGCAGATGCGTGATTTCTTTTGATTGGCTCAGATTTATCATGGTAACACCATGTTACCCCTGTTACCAAACCATCAGCGTCAAAGGCTTTCCAACGCTAAAAGATATTTTACACCAGCCCAGCTTCTTCTTCTGTATAAAAACGTAGATGGAAGAGGTCTTTTGGGGTTCGGCCCCGAAACATAGACTGAACTTACTGGACTCTTTCCAAGGACGTGCAATCCACCTTATTGACGATTCTTCTCTTACACGAAATCTGCAAGCGACTTGGCTCTTGTTACAGATATTATAACGAAATCTTCTCTAGACTCGATGCATTTTAATCACCTACAAGACGCTCAGCTTCAGCCCACAGACACACTTTCCACCAAACAACGACACGAACAATGCAATACCCAAGCCCCCTTTTGTTTCAATGAAACTAAGTCACAGAAGTCGTTTTTCCACAAAAACATCATTTACTACAATTCAAGCATTATCTCAGGGCGATCCTTAGAAGAGAATGGTCGGTTAAGGTGCGTCCATTCTCAAGCTGCTTTCCGGCAAAAATCAAACGTAGTTGGTTTGGTGGGATGCCTTCTTTACTTCTTCTTCTTACTTAAGTCGCGCTTCAGTCCGGAATGAACCTGAGCCTCAACCAACATGCCTCTTCAATAAGATCCGTCTTCAGCTAACTGCCTCCAGTTGCGCACACCAAGTTGGTTGAGGTCGGTTTCTCCTTGTGCTTGCCGCTTAAATCGAGGTCTTCATCTACTGCATTCGACGTCTGGTTGGAAATCGTCATGTCGCTGTACAGCTCGTATAGTTCTTGGTTGAATCTTCGTTTCCATAGCCCGCCAACGAAAACAAGACCGAAGCTTTTTTCCAAGAATTATCCTCTCGAATCGACCAAGGATTTCTTCATCCGCTTTTGAGACGATGTATGCTTTAGCGCCGTAGAGCAGGACTAGGAAGATCAGGTTCTTATTTAGGTTCTCCTCAGTAGTTCATGTGACGGCTTTACAACGAATTGCCTTCTTAGCCCCAAGATACAGCGGTTGTCAAGAGTAATTCTTCGTTTAATTTCTGACAACATGTTACGTTACGTGACATTGTTACGTTGAGTCCTACCAATGATGTCAATATCGTCGGCGTATGCTAGTAGTTGCACCGATTTTTTGAAGATTGTGCCTCATTTGTTGGCTCTGGAGTTCACAATCCTCTCAAGATTCAACTTGAAGAAGTCACCTGACAGCGCGTCGCCTTGCCTAAATCCTTTTTTGGTGTCAAATTTGTAGGTGAAGTCGTTTCCGACCTTGATGGAGGAGCAACAATTCTCCATCGTCATCCTATACAAACAGACTAGTTTGGGCAGTATACGAAATCTAGACATGGCCCTGTATAGCTCGTCTCTATAAATGCTGTCGTTTGCGGCTTTGAAATCGATGAATAGGTGGCGGGTATCGATTTGGACTTCTTGGGTTTTTCCGAAATCTGTCGAAGTGAAAAAATTTGATCGGTTGTGGACTTTCCTGGCCTTACACCATATTGACAAGGGGTTGGTTAACGGTTTCAGTTGTTCACATATTACGGCAGATAGGATCATGTAGGCGATGTTGAGGAGACCTATGCCTCTGTAGTTGGCGCAGTTCAGAGGGTCTCTTTTTTTGTGGATCGGAAAAACGATGCTGAGGTTCCATTATTCAGGCATACTTTCATCCGACCAGATTTGGCTTATGAGTTGGGGGATGTTACTTACCCAGTCATCTCCGCCGGCTTTATTAAGCTCAGCTTGAAGGCCGTCATTTCCTGCAGCCTTACTGAGCTTGAGCTTAGACATCGCTATCCTCACTTCACTCAGGCTGGGTGATTGGCAGTTTTTCGTTCGCTCTACCTGACAGCGGAATGTTGTTAGTCATCGCCGTTTAACAGTCTGCAGGAGTGGTTCTTCCATATCCTCAGCTTCGACTGTGTTTTAACTACGATATTTCCCTGTTCATCTCGACAAGATTCTGTTTGAGTCTTGATTCCTTGGCTTTGACGTTCCTGGAGTGGCATTTCTCTATATCCTTGATCGCGCGCTTTTCTTGCTCTTTTTTGTTTTTTGCCTATTGAGCTCAATGGAAGCTTTCGTTTTCAGCTGCAGCTTAGCCTTGCAGGCTTTGTTCTTGGATGCGAGCATATTTGGGCATTCCTCATCGAACCAGGAGTTTCCTACTGGTTGGCGCGAGACACCTAGAATGTCAGTTGGGGCTGATCTAATGGCTTGTTGGCGTCGTTGCCATTGTTATTCGACAGGTTAAGGGATACGCGTTGCGCGAAGGTCTTTGCGTTCTCTTGCGATTACAGTCTTTCGATTACAGTCTTTCGAAAACACAGTATTTCTGGATTGTTGTGGTGCGTTGGATATCAGCATTCTTACCTTGGCTGCAACAAGGTAGTGGTCCGAGTCGATGTTAGATCCTCGGAATGTTCAGACGTCAAAAATGCTGGATGCGTTTCTCTTGTCTATCGCAAGGTGATCTATTTGGTTGACCGGTCGTTGATCTTGAGACCGCCATGTACCCTTATGGATATCGATGTGAGGAAACCGTGTGCTGTCTATAGTTGCATGTCGTTTCGTAGTGAAGTCAATCAGCCTAAGTCCGTGACCAGACGTGTTGTCGTTTAGGCTATGTTTTCCGACAATACTGCTAAATATGTCCTCCCTTCCTGGCCTTGCGTTAAAATTTCCAAACACGATTTTAACATCGTGTTTCGATAGTCGCTCATAGGTTATGTCAAGGAGCTCACAGAAGCAATCCTTAGCTATATCATCTTTTTCTTCCGTTGGGGCGTGAGCATATAAGGCTGATGTTGGCGAATTTGCCCTTGATGCGGATTGCTACAATGCGTACGCTAATGTCTTGGAAACGTAAGACTTCTTACCTAAGTCTGGCACTTATAACAAATCCGCATCCGAATAATCGTTGTTTCTGCTCACTATAACACGGTCCGCAGTAGATGTCACAGTTTTTCATCATCTTTCTGCCCAGCCCATTCCATTGAATTTCTTTGATGGCAGTAATGTCTGCTTTGAAGCAGTTTAGGGCTTCCGCTAGTTGTTCACTTGTACCTCTCTTGTTCAGTGTTCTTACATTCCAGGTGCTGATACGAACGTCGTTGTCCTTTTTTTCATTAAGCAGGGTCGTAAACAATAAAATCAGTTCTTTCTAAAGATATTGGTCGCTTTGTAGCATTTAAGTTTTTCCATGGCAAAACCCAGAAACACAAACCCCAAACTAGAGGGTCAGTCCCAATTTATTTAACACCCCTAGGACACGGGGTCAACAGTATCCACTACGCAATTGAGCGCTGCCGTCGGCCTTTCGGTTTATCCGCCAAAACAAATTTATTGTGTCGTCTTCAAAGAACTAAGCCCTTGGATTTGACGCTATAATACCCGCACTTTATGTTGCGGAAAAAGGAAAGCTCTCAAAGGAAAGCTACTCGTAATAAACAAATTGCTAGAAATGTTGCATACTTTGTTGCAATACAAATACAAAAAGGGTATTAGTGGTATTAGTGAGTAAAAATCTCAGACTAGGTACTGTGAGCACGTGCTTCATAGAGTCTATGAAGATTTCCACCAGCCCATGAAAAAAAATAATGAAAATTGACGTGCTGTCAGATTTGTTACAACCATTGGGCGATGCCATGTTAAAGCCAATCAGAGTACCCTAGTTCATTAACACCAATGGAAATAAATTTTCAAGATTTGTAAACATTGTTCTGGTGTACCTTGGTCTTTTCATGGTGATTTGCCAAGGTATACTGGAAGAAAAAATCAAACAGACTTCATAGACTAATAGCTAGTTTGACAGTTATCCTTATCGAAAAGTCTAAACCTCTAAAAAAAATATCCTTAAATTTGACCAAAATCGATATTTTATTTTGAAAGTGGGCGTGTCTGTGGGCGGCTTTTAAAATTATTTACACTTATACTTGATTCATGAGCAACAAGCTTAGATACCAAATTTCATAATCTAGGCTCGAAATTTTCGGACAGAATATTATATCCCTATGAGAAGGGCTATAGGATAGGGTATCAAAATTATTTTTAGGAAAGCGCCCTTCCAAAAGTGGGAATAGGTTGGTTTGATGGGTTTTTGACGCAGAAGTGAGTCTCGGAACCCGCATAGTCCTGCGTAGACTCATAACGATACCTTTTGTTGTACCTGAAAAGAAGTACAACAATAAGAAGAGTGATACTTAGGTGATTTGTGCTGCTCCATTAGCTTCAAATAGGAAGTTGCTCCAACTCAACTTGCAGCAGAAGCTGACGATCCTTGCAATAGGTGTTGTGGCTAAATCCGTCAAAGAGGGATTAACCTATAGACAAAATGTCATCAAAACATTTCTCAATTTTGCTTAAGCTTTAACCAAAAAAGTATTTTTTTTATAAAACCCCCCTAAAGGTGGGTGTACCTAAAAAGTTCATATAAATGAGGTATAGGCGGTGACTTTGTGTACACCATATCCAGTTTAAGAGAAGTAGATAATCATAAAATGAACTGTAAATAACCCGGACATGTCATACTCTGCTACGCATGCGTCAAGACTGCGTTTTCTTATTTAAGTCCGCACAAGGTTATCGACAGTAGATTCCGCAATCGATTTACGTCTTTTGTTGACGGAAACAGAAACCAGTCTAAAGGAAACACAATTCATTGTCGAGAGTATCTATAATTTAATTTCATCATTGAAGTTATTTTTTTCTATTCGTCTATATACATTAAGGCATAAAGCCTAGGAATTGAGTCGTCAGAAAGTTGTTGGAGACATTAGTGAAAATCTGTCCAACCACTCGATCAGGATCACTTTGTTTACCAAGCATTGGCGTAAGCTACTGGAGCAGCATGTTGAGCATAACTGATATGAGCTGGAGCAACATGTTGAGCATAACTGATATGTGCTGGAGCAGCGAGAGCTAATGGAGCAGCGGCATAGGTAGCATGAACTGGAGCAGCAGCATATGAGGTATGGATCAATGGAGCCTCAACAGTCTTGACAATTGGAGCAGCATAGGTCTTTACGACTGGAGCAACAATTGGTTCGACAACATGAGCTGAGCTATGGACAACAGTTGAGCTTTGGTGAGACACTGCAGTTGGTACACTCTTGACGACGGCACCGACCTTGGCAAGAACCTGTTCTTGTACAATTGGTGCAGAGTAAACCACTGGAGATGATTCATAGAGTCCTGGACGAGCAGCAGCTACAGCGAGGAGAGCAGACAACACCACCTAGAATAAATGATAGAAAGTCCTTTAGCAAGCTGCTATCACAGCAAGGATATTAAAGTCAACTCACCAACTTGAACATTTTGATTTAGTTTTGTGTTTGAGGAGGTCTGTGTTGACTGGAAGGTTCGAAGATTGAACTGATGCCTTTCCCCAATCGCTGGTGGATATTTATACCGTTGTAGGCTGACTAATACCACGCACACACTCTTGTGTACTCAACTCATAAATGTGCTGTCAGTGCTAAGCTAGGTTTGGGGTACAATGTCGGTTGCAATCGGAATCAAGATTTTATTTTTCTTTTGTCGGTCTGGGGCGTGAATTGTACCGCTCTGACCGTGATTTAACTATTCCGTTGCGATATGGTGAGCGATTGCACGTAGCTGTGAAGTTCGCTGGCCTCAGGTTATGTTGTGAGTTGTGACGTATATGCTATTTGTTGGTGTGGACTTTTAAATGCACATTCATTCATTAAAAAGATTAATTAACGGTGCTTTGAGAGATAAAATCTTGTTAACGCGATTGATATTGGCAAATAAATGAGTCGGACATTTTCGTTTTTTTGCCGAGCGAAAAAAAAAATTGTCATGATCAAGACAAGTGGGTATCTGTGGGCTGAGTGTTTGTTTATCAAATCGGATTTTAGATTCTTGTGAGACCCTGTAGGAAGTATGTATGTGAAGTTATTTTTAGTCACGCGGCTAACAATAGTTGCCAGACCCGTTTTTATAACCAAAAAGATTGGTTTTATAGACAAGTGTGCAAGATTAAGACAGTCCGCTGTAGCTAGCCTTACCGTACAATTGAATAAACGGATTTGGTAATAGAGTGCTTAATAGTATTGAAAACTGTTATATAGAAAGTTGGAGCAACGAATTTTTGGTGAATTATTTAACATTTACTAACATTCATTGCTCCAAAGGAATCGAGCAATATACAGACGTCATGGTGCTTCTTGCAAGATTAAGATTCATATTTAGAATCAGCGGTAAGAATGACACTTATTTGGGAAAGATAAGTACAAAGAATGAGCTCGTTCTATAGACAAAGAGAAGGTGGTAATTGGCCCCTACAACCTTCTCGCCTAGTGACACACAAAATAACAATTCTAAGCGCAACAGGCTCGTTAGTACTCAGGACCGAGCTTTCTTACAACCAATTATGTGTTCTTGTGTACTTCTTACACGATAGCTCGACCTCCTGTTTTATGCCGACTCCGAACGGCGAATAAGCTTTTCTTGACAATTGATACTACTCGGATGATTTGTCAGATCATCACCAGAGAAGTACTTACCTACTTAGGTGGCGCTACAGTCCGGATTGAACCTGAACCTCAACCAACATGCCTCTCCAATTAGCCCGGTCCTTAACTAACTGCCTCCAGTTGCGCACTCCAAGTTGGTTGAAGTCGGTTTCTACTTGTGCGCGCCACTTAAGTCTTCCTCTACTTTGTCTGGCTGGAAAGCGAAGACTCTGCGAGTCAGAGTATTGGAATATTAAGCGTCAAATGTAGAGTTTTTTGACAAGGGGTAAGTCGCTGTACAGCTCGTATGGTTCTTAATCAAATCTTCGACTCAATAGCCCGTCGACGCAAACGGAATCGAAGATTTTTCGAAAAAGTTTCCTCTAGAATCGAGCAAGGATTTCTTCATCGGCTTTTGCTTCAGCGCCGCAGGCAGGACTGAGATGATCAGGGTCTTATATAGGATCTCCTTAGTTGTTCGAGTGAGGGCTTAACTACTAGCCTGAAGAAATAGCGGTTGCCAAGAGCAATTCTTCGTTTAATTTCTGACGAGATGTTGTTGTCAGAGTTAAAAGCGGAGCCGATTTAGAGGTTAGTTATATCTTTCTGTCCGATTCTGCGATGCTGTGTGTCCTTTCGTGTTGACAGCTAAGCCCATTTTTGGCGCTTCCTTCTCAATACTAGCAAACGTGGCTATGACATCACTTTGAGTCCTACCAATGATGTCAATATCGTTGGCGTGTGCTAGTAGTTGCACCGATTTTTGGATGATTGTGCCTCTGGTGTTGTTCGTGAGTTTTGCACAATTCTCTCAAGAATCAGATTGAAGAAGTCACATGACAGCGCATCGCCTTGTCTAAATTCTTTTTTCGTATCGATCGTGTCGGTGAAGTCGTTTCCGACACTGATGGAGCAGCGGGAATTCTCCATCGTCATCCTACACAAACGGACGAGGTTAGGCGGTATACCAAAACTAGACATGGCTCTGTATAGTTGTCTCTATAAATGCTGTCGTATGGGGCTTTGACATCGATAAATAGGTGGTGGGTATCGATTTGGGCTTCTTGGGTGTTTTTCACGATCTGCCGAAGTGTGAAGATTTGATCGGTTGTGGAATTTCCTGGCCTAAAACCATACTGATAAGGGCCGATAAGGTTGTTGGTAAACGGTTTCAGGATCTACCGAAGTGTGAAGATTTGATCGGTTGTGGACTTTCCTGGCCTAAAACCACACTGATAAGGGCCGATCAGGTTGTTGGTAAACGGTTCACATATTACGGCAGATAGGATCTTGTAGGCGATGTTGTGGAGACGTATGCCTCTGTAGTTGGCGCAGCTCAGAGGTCTCCATTTGTTGGATAGCGCAAAAGATGCAGAGGTTCCACTCTTCAGACATACTTTCATCAGACCAGATTTGGCTTATGAGTAGGTGGATGTTACTTACCAAGTCATCTCCGCCGGCTTACTAACTTGAGTTTCATAATTGCTATCCTCACTTCACTCCGGTTGGGGGGTTGGTAGTTTTCGCTGTCTTTGCCAATATCTTATGGTTCGTTCTGCTTGACAGCGGAATTTTGTTTGTCATCTCCGTTTGACAGTCTGCAGAAGTGGTTTTTCCATATCCTCAGCATCGACTGTGCCTCTACTACGATATTTCCTTGTTCATCTCGACAGGATTCTGTTTGAGCCTAGTATCCATGGCTTTTACGTTTTATACTCTGGTAAAACTTGAGAACATCGTTCTTGGCGTGGCACCTCTCTATATCCTCGATCGCGCGCTTTTCTTGCTCTTTTTTCATCTTCCTGAAAAGCCGGCGTTCTTTCCTTCATCTCTGCCTATAGAGCTCAACGGCAGTTCTCGTCACCTGCAACTTAGCCTTGTAGGCCTCGTTCTTAGCTGCGAGCTATATCACCAAATAAACAATTTTCGTTCAATGAAGTAATTATTGATTAGAGATTCTAAAGTGTCGATCCAACAAGTAAGGGAACTAAAATTTCGTACATCCTGAAATAACGAATTAAGACATCAACATGTTTTTTCTCGTAGGGAACCTATACAGCGATGATTAGTGCACTAAGTCGTTTATTTTTAATGACTGAAGTTAGAGATGTTAAAATCTCCTAAACATACTATCAACCTAGGCTACTAGAATTAAGGATTCATAAGTTTGAGAAGTCTTTTCTGAACACTTTGACCATCCTCCCCGTAAAACTGATTTCCTTGCTCAATTGACCATCGTGTTTGAGTAGGTAGCTAGGTATAGGTGGATTGGAGGAGAGGATTTTGCGGAGTCTAGAAGCCTCTGGAGTTTCTTCTATATTATCACAGAAGGTATGCCAGGATGAAACGAAATTTAGACACCAAAAGTCATGGGTAGAGGAAGGCTAGCTTGTTGGGATAACGGCATGTAAGCATGAGAGAGCACTCTGCACTCTGCCTGCAGTGAATCCAAGGCTTGCACATCAGAAAATTGAATGGCTAGTGGGCCAAGTTTGGACAGAACAAATATGTGCGACGAAAACGAAAAACAACATGCGAGGGCGTACACGCATAGTAGAGCTCTCTGTAAGGAATTTCCTTTAGTTAGTGGATACGAAATATGAGTTGTGCGTCATTGTGTATGTTGGTTTCGATGAGGATAAGGTGTGAAGAAATACTTTTTTCTTGGTAGAGGTGATGACTGATGGGACATTTCATGCTATATTTGTGTGGTTGAGGTACTGAAATTTTTGACGAAAATTTTAAAAATCCCACTGCTTCAGTTTATTTTATTCTTTTGATGGGGAAGGACTTCTGTAATTCGAGAAGCGTTGATGTGTGAAGTTTTACTTCAACCTCGTAGCATTCTACGTCCTCTTTGTTTTTAATTTTCGGTATATGTCAATGGGTACAATTTCCCTTCGAAGGTTGATTCCATCCCTCTAATCATAATCTACTACCTCACGTTTTCTCCCAGCTGTATATATTTGAGTGGACATTTGGTCTGGATTTTAACATCGTAGATAGTGTGTGTTTTGTTATCCTTGATATACCATGATAACATTTTCATTATGACACAAAGATTCTGAGTTTGATTCTCAGTACCAATTCTAAATGGTTTTCAATGGCCCAGCTTTCGCGTCATAAGACAAATTCTTTGAGTAGCATCAACTGTTAAGGAAACTTATCTCAGCTCAGTAGATTGGATAGGGCATAAACCTGCATGCCCTGATATTGTGAATGAAATAAACGCGCATACATATATAATTGCGTTGCTGGGTCCTATCGCTATATCGAGACTTTGTATACCTGGATGTATTCGTTTCCTATTCACATCTTCGTGGGGACAACATTCAACAAAAATGAAAACCAAATCCACTTCTAATACTGACATCAACACCAACAATATTCTTCTGACTGAAGCCTGCAACATCAGAGGTCTGGATATACCAAAGTCAATATCTGCTGCATTCACCGACATCTCTAAGGAGAAAGGGTACACATTGCGGTCATTACAGAAACGTAAATAAACTCAACGAAAGATCTTACGAATCTTTTCTGCCTCGACTAGGATCTGAATGCACGTCTATATTTTCAAGATGATTGTCTATGTGTCTAGAGGATATTACTCAAGGGAGAGTAGTCGATGGATCCTAATGCCATCCTTTTTATATGGCTTAACATTATCTTCACTAGTCTTTCCACTTGAGAGACGGTTTCAACATTTAGTCCAAAAGGTCGACTTAATTAGAACTCACCATCCTACAATTGAAAGTCGTTCCCCAATGAAACTAACCGGAATAGAAGATCCAAATAGAACGCAGGAAGAATGAAATGAAAATGGGTTCCTTACTGTATTAAAATAGCCGTTTCCAACAGGCAATGGTTTAGTACTAGGCTCAACAGGCTGTGAGCGG